>OY744531.1:30612506-30930006 GCA_963556195.1 Sepiola atlantica | reverse complement strand
AATGAGGTATCAAAACAGCGAATTGATGGAGACTACTAGACTAACGAGTCAAACGAGCTGGAACAATAGAAACGGGTAATAGATCACACAATTCTGGAGAACATGCCATAATAGTATTTATAGAAAAGACTGAGACTAGCTACATTATGTCTGTGAGAGAGAGGGTGCAGAGAAGAAGAAAGGGCAAGTCCAATCAAATTACAAATACGTTTCTGCACCTTATCAAAAACTCTTAAATGAGACAGAGATTCACCAGCCCAAATATGACAACAGTACTCCATACATGGTCTGATTGTAGATTTGTAGAGATAGAGAATAGTCTCATGTGTGAGAAAGTGTTTGGAGCGGGAGAGAGAACCAACTTTACAAGAAGCAGAAAGAGCAATGGATCTAATGTATGAACTCTAAGAAATATTTGATGAAAGAGAAAAACAAAGAAGTTTTTGAGTCGATTTCTCCTCAAGAGCAGAGCGATCTGTGAGAATCTTAGGAAGAAAAGGGGCACGCCTACGATTGAAAGACACGAGCTGAGTCTTGACTGGATTAAATGAAACAAGCCATTTCGTACCCAAATCCACAACTGAACCCAGGTCAACATCTAGATCAGCGACATATTTGACTGATCAGAGCAACACCAGACATCTATGCTGATGATACCACTCTAGAGAGTAGAGTGGTATCATCAGCATAGATGTTAATTTTCTGAACAATATTCTCTGGAAGATCATTCATATAGAGAAGAACACCAACATTGATAGGAAAAGAGAATGAAGAGTCACTGTCCAAAGTTACTCGCAAGCTTAGATCAGAAAGAAAAGACTTAATAAGTTCAAAAACCTCACCACCAATAATATCACTGGCAAGAGAAGATAATCCGATTAGACTGAATCAGAGTAAAGTCTTCAAAGTGGCGATTTCATTGTAACTAGACATTTTAATCGAAATCAGTGAAGTGACACCACTGTTACGCCGTGCTTAGTGGATAATATACGGCGGGCTAGAAAACAACAAAACCACATACGCACTCATCCACACACGCAGCCATTTAAAAATGCTACCATGTGTACAACAGATAACAAAACAAAAATAAAATGTAATTGTTCATTTTTTCTGTTGGTAGTTCATTTCCCACCTTTTTAAGAAGTTATGTTCGTAACTAATCTTAAATTCAGTTCTTTTCTTTATTTTTTGTATACGCTGACTAAAACTTCATATTCCCCCAAAACATTTTCTTTTCCTTCTTGTCTTCGTTCATGGTTGTAACACTCCAAAAGAAGACGTTTAAATTAGTCAAAAGTTTACTGATGAAGAGAAGATTTTAAACAGTATCCTTTGGTCAACGAATTAGTCAAATGCAATTGTGTTAGGAATTTGTTATGACGCCAGTCAATGGACAGTGGGCAAAATAGTTTATTAGGATTTGGTCAACAAATACAATTTCGTTGGGTAAACAATACGCAAACATATCCAAATTCCGACCAGAATTATGTGTGGGTAGGAAACAAAGGAAATGTTAAGAATGGTTGTTAACGCCAATCATTACGTAAGAAAGAGGAAATCAATATACGTAAATAGACAGAGAGAAAGGAAGAAGAGAAAAAAGGAAGACAGAGCGAGAGACGGATAAATTTAAGTAGCCAGACACACGCACGCATGCAAACATACCTAAGCCTATCTACTAAAACAACGACGAACTTACATCGAATCTGGCTATCGTGTTCACCGACCATTAATAAACAAATAAAAAAATCTATTACACCCCCCCCAAAAAAAAAGTTGTACCTGTTTTCTTTTGTGTCTTGTGTGAACTAACAACAATAACTACGAAAGCCAAAACAGCTTTAGATGATACAGTGAAATTATTCGAGAAACTATAACAACAACAAGCAGCAATAGCAGGGCAAGTGTAGCGTACGAAGCAACACCCCCCCCCAATGAATCTAAGTTGAAATGGCACAATCTTCTTATTGGTGGCGTTTCAGACCAGGGCTTTAATGATCAAGAGAGAAGATTCCAACCTGTGATTGCCTCAGCGAAAAATCCACCCAACACAAAACCATCGTCAAGAAATCAACAAACAAGCATAAACAAAACAGAAATGACAAGAAAAGAAAAAAAAATGTCATTAAAACAGAAATACCAACAAGAACAAAAAAAACTATTGTTCAGTCCTACAGAAGATGCAAATTAATTGATTTTCTTCCACTCCTAACTTTTTTGTGTCCAACTGATAACTTGTGACTCGCTTTACCAAAATGTTAAAAATAAATTAAAACAACAAGCCTAAGAGCGGAGGAAATTTAAACTAAAATAACTCAAAAATGAATTAAACATTGAGCAGGTACAGTTATTCAGAGCATTTTTCATGTGATAATCATTAACTTCGGAAATAAAAAAACTGCAGCAAATGAAGTTACAAATTCGCTCATATTTAAGTGAGATAAAACCGTTGACATAAGAATATAGGTCAGTATGAGATCTGGATTAGGGAAATTGAAATGTTGTTCCTCTTAACAGTAACTGCCGAAGAGAAAAAAGTGCATGGCTGCGTTTATTACGACTGGGGATATAGTGGGAGCTTTCATTCAGAGGATAATTAATATTGCAAATTTGCAATCAACCTGAGAGGACCTAAAGAAAACGTTAGAAGAATATTATGAAATGGATAACAGCCTCCATGCATATTTAGTGAAATTGCCGAGGATCCGACAGGATACATGAAGGAATAGAATTATATATGAAAATAGTAAAATTAGCTGGAAATGTATGGAGAAATGCATATGATAGCAACCAAGGAAAATAACTAATAGTGAGGAGGCAAGTGAAAGATTTCTTTGTAAGGGTGACACATGATCCTAATGTAATGCTGTCTCTACTGAAGGGCGAACCGGACAACCTAGATGAGGCATCCCATTTAGCACAGAAAGAAGATAGATTAAGAGATGGGGGTCATCTTACCCAGTAGACAGGAATCCAAAACAAATGGAAATTTGTCTGCCCACGTACAGGGTCGATATAGAGCATTCTCTAGAGAAGAGGGGAACGGTAAACCTTACATAGGTAGAACAAAACAGAGAGAAGGCATATGGTCATTAAGCCTTAGTTTATACTGGAACCGAAGTTTCAATAGTAGAGTATTTAGAGCAATAATTTGTATAATTTGGATTATACTTCTTTTTGCTAAACCCCGTGTTCGTGTTTTCATTCCGGACCCTAAACAGGTCCACAACAACTGGCGACGAGATATTCGAACTTATACGGGACACAACTGCAACATTAAAGATTTTTCTTGAGAACCTTTTAAAAAATGGCCCCACAACAACCGATGACGTTGGATTTCGAACTTACACTACCACAACGACTGACGACGTGGTTACAGTAAAAGGATTCTGGAAAACCTTAAAATGGACGCTACAACTGGCAAAAAAGTTAAGTACCTTAAAAAAGGACAAACGTGGACAAAATTCACCAGACAACGTCCTTTTTCTAAAAACTGGCTTTTACCGGGGGAAAAATACCAACTTTTTTTTTGTCTCATTTGATTTTTTTATTGCTATTCCGACACCGCTGTTAATCTTTAACAAGAAGGGAACACATGATTTTTTCTTTTCTCTCCAAAAGAGAAAAGTTTACGACTGCGGAAAGAAAAACTAAAACTAAAACCGTATTTTTATTTTTTTTCTCTGTTGACTAAAGTGCCGACCGCAAATTCTACCGCTACGACAAAAACCGTACTAATTTTTTAGTACGGGATGTTTTTCGATGAAAATGAAAAAGGTTTTATATTCTTTTTGCAACTAAGATTACGTTTAGCAAGCGTAATCTAAAAGAAAAAAACTTTCTAAAAATCGTATTCTAAAAAGACACATTCTAAAAATCGTATTCTAAAAGGACACATTTTCAATATGGAAGACTTTAAAGCTACTATGACAGAAATGGTGAAGTATCAAGTAAAACTGCAACAGAAAACAGAAAAAAGACTTCTAGAACAAAATGAAAAACTACAAAAAACTGAAGAAAGATTTCAACAGCTTCTACTAGAACAAAAGAAAGAATCCAACTAAAAGGTTGAAATATTACTGCAAACAATATCGGTTATGGGTCAAAGTATCATAAACGATAATGATTTCTTGCAGAATGCCGTTTGAAGCTCAGTTGACAATATCATTTATTCCCCAGACGGGGATAAAACCTTTGCTTCGTATTTTAGAAGATATGAGGATATATACAAAATAGATTGTGAAAATTAGGCAGACTCTAAAAAGGTTCGTCTACTGCTCCAAAAATGAGGCACCATCGAACATACTAAGTTCGTGGATTTCATTTTGTCCCGAAAAACGAGCGACTTGACTTGAAGTTGTTAATCTTTTAACCGAACTATTTAGCCCTAAGACTTATTTGTTTCACAAACGCTGGAAGTGTTTGAACCTGGTAAAAAAAACAACGAAGATTATTCAACGTTTGCATCAGTCGTCAATAACAATGTAACGATTTTAAATTAGTCGAACTTAGTGATGATAATTTTAAATGCTTAATTTTCGTACAAGGATTGGTATCAGGAAAAGACGCTGGGATCAGACGGAGGGTTCTAAATAAATTAAAACCGAACTTAACACTACAGAAATTAGCTGAAGACTGCCAGAGATTTATAAGTGTTAAGCAGGATTCAAAGGACATCAATGAGTCGGGCATTGCACACATTAGAAAAGTACGTCAAAAATCGAAATTCAGTTCTCCCTCGAAAACAATTCAAAACAAAGAAAAAGGAATGTTTGCACCTTTGCACAAACAAACCAGCTCTGTGAAAAACAGGATACATTGCCGCCGAACCCTTGTTTCCGCTGTGCTATCTGCATTGGTTTATGGACTGTCCATTTCGTTTTTAGACCTGCCTGACTTGTAACAATGTAGGACACAAAAGTTCGCATTGCAGAACGAATAGAGGAAATAAAACGCGGGTTCAAGCCACAAATACAATTGAGCAGGATTGCATTAATATAAAGAAATATGTGCACGTAAAAATGCTGGATGAAAATATAAAAGTGTAATTAGATTCGGGCTCGGACGTGTCAATAATAAACCTGCATATGTATAAACTCATCCTGTTAAGAACCAACAGAATAGCCAGTACAGTGACTGGTGAATGAATTAAATTTGAGGGTGAGATAATTACAAACGTCACGTTAAATGGGAATTACAAAAGTTAAAAATACTTGTGTTAAAAGATACTAATAACCTTTTTGGCACTGATTGGATGCAAGCGTTCAATTTATGGGAGTTACCAATAAATACGTTTTACCAAAAAATAGATAGTTAGACAACCGAATCAGAAAAACTAAAGCTAAATTTGAAAAACTTTACCCGAAGATTTTTCTGGTGGCTTTGGTCGATGCACAAAGATGGCGGCAAAATTTTAACTGAACGAGAACGTTCAGCCGTATTTTAAAAAAAAAGAAATGTGCCTTTTACCCCAGTAGACAAAATAAATGAGGAATTGGACGACTAGTAACGACCGGCATTTTATTGAAAGTGGAATACAGTCAGTGAGCAGCACCCACGGTCTATGTAAAGAAGAAATCAAAAGAAATCCGCGTGTGTTCAGATTTTTTTATGGGATTAAATTCAGTACCAAAGGATTATCACTACTCGCTGCATAGCTTGGAGGAAGTTTTTTCAAAATGAAATGGAGGCAGATTTTTTTCAAAAATAGATCTGAGTGAAGCGTACCTCTAAATGAAGAAAGTTCTAAACTGCTGTGTATAAATACGCATCGCGGTTTATACAAGTTCGAAAAGCTAGCTTTCGGGGCCAAAGTTGCTCCCGTAATTTTTCAGTAAGTGATGGATACCATGCTGCGCAAATTTGATTTTGCTATTGCATACCTTGACGACATCCTAATCAACAGTAAAGACATAGAACAAGACCGGGAACATGTCAACAAAGTGTTTTCACGAATCCGGGACAACGG
This sequence comes from Sepiola atlantica, assembly GCA_963556195.1. NCBI lineage: Eukaryota > Metazoa > Mollusca > Cephalopoda > Sepiida > Sepiolidae > Sepiola > Sepiola atlantica. The sequence continues at coordinate 30,924,038 of OY744531.1, read as the reverse complement.
GTTTAAAGTTAAAGAGGGAAAATGTGATTTTTCTTCAGAAAAAATCAAACATCTGGGTCATGTAATAGATAAGGACGACAGAAGACCGGACCCAGAACGGACCATCACAATTAAGAACATGCCGGCGCCGGAAAACGTCACAGTATTACAGAGCTTCCTTGGACTGGCAAATTACTACCAGGCTTTTACCCCAGAGATGCATAACCCCCGTGTTCCACTGAATGAACTATTAAAAAAGGATAAGGTTTGGGAGTAGATGCCCAAATGCCAGGAGGCATTCAACAAAACTATTGAAATGCTGACATCAGATTTATACCTTACGCATTACAACCCAGACTTAGACTAGTGACTCTAGTTCATACGGATTAGGAGCGTGCATTCTTCATGTAATGTTTGATGGAACGCCTAAACCCATCGCGCATGCATCAAAGACCCTGCTTCCCGCAGAGAATCAGTACTCCAAAATTGAGAAGGGTTAGGCTTTAGGAATAACTTTTGTTGTAACTAAGTTCCACCGCTATATACACGGTAGATTGTTTACATTACATCGCTATCTACACGGTAGATTGTTTACATTCCATCGCTATATACACGGTAGATTGTTTACATTACATCGCTATCTACACGGTAGATTGTTTACATTACATCGCTATATACACGGTAGATTGTTTACATTACATCGCTATCTACACGGTAGATTGTTTACATTACATCGCTATCTACACGGTAGATTGTTTACATTACATCGCTATATACACGGTAGATTGTTTACATTACATCGCTATCTACACGGTAGATTGTTTACATTACATCGCTATATACACGGTAGATTGTTTACATTACATCGCTATCTACACGGTAGATTGTTTACATTCCATCGCTATCTACACCGTAGATTGTTTACATTACATCGCTATCTACACGGTAGATTGTTTACATTACATCGCTATATACACGGTAGATTGTTTACATTACATCGCTATCTACACGGTAGATTGTTTACATTACATCGCTATATACACGGTAGATTGTTTACATTACATCGCTATCTACACGGTAGATTGTTTACATTACATCGCTATCTACACGGTAGATTGTTTACATTACATCGCTATCTACACGGTAGATTGTTTACATTACATCGCTATATACACGGTAGATTGTTTACATTACATCGCTATCTACACGGTAGATTGTTTACATTACATCGCTATCTACACGGTAGATTGTTTACATTACATCGCTATATACACGGTAGATTGTTTACATTACATCGCTATCTACACGGTAGATTGTTTACATTACATCGCTATATACACGGTAGATTGTTTACATTACATCGCTATCTACACGGTAGATTGTTTACATTCCATCGCTATCTACACCGTAGATTGTTTACATTACATCGCTATCTACACGGTAGATTGTTTACATTACATCGCTATATACACGGTAGATTGTTTACATTACATCGCTATCTACACGGTAGATTGTTTACATTACATCGCTATATACACGGTAGATTGTTTACATTACATCGCTATCTACACGGTAGATTGTTTACATTACATCGCTATCTACACGGTAGATTGTTTACATTACATCGCTATCTACACGGTAGATTGTTTACATTCCATCGCTATATACACGGTAGATTGTTTACATTACATCGCTATCTACACGGTAGATTGTTTACATTACATCGCTATCTACACGGTAGATTGTTTACATTACATCGCTATCTACACGGTAGATTGTTTACATTACATCGCTATATACACGGTAGATTGTTTACATTACATCGCTATCTACACGGTAGATTGTTTACATTCCATCGCTATATACACGGTAGATTGTTTACATTACATCGCTATATACACGGTAGATTGTTTACATTACATCGCTATCTACACGGTAGATTGTTTACATTACATCGCTATCTACACGGTAGATTGTTTACATTCCATCGCTATATACACGGTAGATTGTTTACATTACATCGCTATCTACACGGTAGATTGTTTACATTACATCGCTATATACACGGTAGATTGTTTACATTACATCGCTATCTACACGGTAGATTGTTTACATTACATCGCTATATACACGGTAGATTGTTTACATTACATCGCTATCTACACGGTAGATTGTTTACATTACATCGCTATATACACGGTAGATTGTTTACATTACATCGCTATCTACACGGTAGATTGTTTACATTACATCGCTATATACACGGTAGATTGTTTACATTACATCGCTATCTACACGGTAGATTGTTTACATTCCATCGCTATATACACGGTAGATTGTTTACATTACATCGCTATATACACGGTAGATTGTTTACATTACATCGCTATCTACACGGTAGATTGTTTACATTACATCGCTATCTACACGGTAGATTGTTTACATTCCATCGCTATATACACGGTAGATTGTTTACATTACATCGCTATCTACACGGTAGATTGTTTACATTACATCGCTATATACACGGTAGATTGTTTACATTACATCGCTATCTACACGGTAGATTGTTTACATTACATCGCTATATACACGGTAGATTGTTTACATTACATCGCTATCTACACGGTAGATTGTTTACATTACATCGCTATATACACGGTAGATTGTTTACATTACATCGCTATCTACACGGTAGATTGTTTACATTACATCGCTATCTACACGGTAGATTGTTTACATTACATCGCTATCTACACGGTAGATTGTTTACATTACATCGCTATATACACGGTAGATTGTTTACATTACATCGCTATCTACACGGTAGATTGTTTACATTCCATCGCTATATACACGGTAGATTGTTTACATTACAGACGGATCATAAAACGTTAATCACCATTTTCAGTTCGAAAAGGGTCTACCTGTGTATATGACGAATAGACTACACAGATGGGGAACCATTTTACTGAATTATAATTTTAAAATGGAGTATTTAGCATAAAAAATATCTACCACGCAGATGGAGTGAGAGCCACTAGAAGACACCGTGATTGCTTCCCTGCGAGTGGAAGGGGAGATAAAAGCTATGTTATGCAACACCGTAAGAGAGCTCTCGGTGACTCTACATGAAATTAGAAAGGAAGTCTCCAATGATGAATCCATCATCAGTACAAAAACTAAAATGGCTGATAAAGGCCAACATTTTGCAGACAGTTTTGCATGATGCGACGATGTACTCGTGTACAGCGAGACAGTCGTCATTCCAAAAGAAAATACATAAAAGAATCCTGAAGAATTTTCACATTGGTCATCCAGGGACAAATAGGATGAAAAGTTTGATGCGCAGCTTCGTATACTGGCCTAAAATGGAGCAGGACATTGAGAACAACGTAAATACGTGTAAAGGCTGTGCCTTGGCGACAAAGGCACCCCATATCAAACATTGTCCGTGGCCAAAGACGGACCAACCTTGGTAAAGAAGACACGTGGATTTTGCGGGCCCGTTGGTTGGAGTTTACTATCTAATTGTAGTTGATAGTTTTTCCAAATGGCTCGAAGTTTATGATGTAAAAAGCCCACTACGCAAGTAAACAATAAACTTACTGCACGAACTGTTCACCCGTTTCGGGGGTGGTCGATTGTTTGGTTAGTGACAACGGAATGCAATGGAGGATAAAAACTTTTACGAAAATTACCGAATTTGGCATTATATAACCCGAAAAGGGTTGATATGCTATAAAACAAAGCAACCAACCCAAATTTTACAGCAATGAACATCGAGATTAGCTGCAATTTCCCGATCCACGCCCGTAGGAGTGGTGGGCCTCGATAAAGACGTCTGGTCACTTTAACGTCTTTCATTCAACCAGACGGAATCAATCTGGCTTCTATGTCACGTGCTTTCTCCCATGACGGCATATCCTGTTAACTCCTAATGGAATTTTCCACTACTTTAAACCTTATGCTTAATCCAGCCTTATGCGGAAAACCACTGTTTTAACATTATTTTTACACGCTCGCCTTAAATATTGCTACAATTCCACTATTGTTATCGGCAGGAATATATCTTATTTCGCATCAGTTTCTTTCTGAAAATACTTATTCTGACCAAGAAGATATTTAGAATGAATACGTTTTTTCTTCGTTCATTATAATGAAAGAAAGGTAACAGATGTTTTTTCCCCCGAAGAGTAGCTTCCCCTTGAAAACGTTTAAAATTCTTAGCATTTCCTCATTAAATGATTGAGAGTGCAGTAAGCTATCATTTTATAAATTAACACTAAAAAACATTACTATAATAAAATTAGTTAAAGTTTTATAACACTTTGGTTAAATTAATAATTTAATTAGAAAACAATACTGTGATAGTTAAATGTAACTTAAAAAATTCTATTTTAAAAATTCTGTAAAAAAGAGAACATAGTTTTGTTGCATGGTCTACTCCTGCTTGAACCGCGGCAGTACGCGTTTCGTATACTCGTCCCAGTTCACATTTAATATTCGTCATTTTTAAAACATCATAAATCACATAGTTCATATATTGTTCGCATACCTTTAGATTTCTCCCTCGCCAAGTTGAGGGTCGCCGTCTCGATGTCGTCTAGTGGATGAATTCTTTCTTGTTTCCTTCTTACCGTGAACCACGCCGTCCGTTGTCTGCAACAAAAGCTTCCCGGCCGACTCACCAAACGACACTCTCTTTAAGTTTCAATTCTTTTTATTACAAGCGTTGTTATTTATCGGCCTGGGCCATTCACTACATCGAGTGGGAGAGGGAGCAAATCACTACTTTATCGTAGTTACTTAACAATTATTTTCTTAACCATTCATAGATAGGGGGAAAGGATATCTCTCGCTTGTATTTTCTTAGGGAAATATTTCCCTCATCTGTTGTAAATTACATGGTAAGAATTACGTCTCATCGGTTTGCCTCCAAAACACAAACTGGCTAAACTTGCTTCTCACGAAGAACGAGTGACGTCACGGATCCCTCTGTTTCCCACGCAAGGGCCCGTGACGTCACAGAACCTCTCGCAGGTGCACATTGACCCTTGATCTGGGATCTCGTCACACGGTGAACTTATCACGTCTGTGGTTTCTGACTGTGAGAACATGCCCTATTCTGCACTCGACCACCGGTCAACCCCGCGTTAATTCGCGCAAGTCAAACCAACGATTTCCAACAGATACGTCCATTCCCATAGGGCCATTATCCAACAGTTTAAAAAAAAGCGAAACAAAAGCAAAATTAAAACGCATCCCGGGCAGTGCCGAGTTAGTACAGTTAGTACAAAATATAGTCATGCAATAATTTTTTTAGATGGTATTTGTTTAAAATTATTTTAGTTTTCCCTTATTTTATGTTTTATTTCAATAAATATTCGATTAATTGTAAATAAAATGATAATTCAATGTGTATTTATCAAAGTCACGTATATGCGAGAAACACAGGGACACAAACACAAAAAAATTATGCTTCTTAGAGTTATTAATGCAGAGATTGTTCTACCAGATTTTTCTTATTATGGGAAAATCCTGTTTTTCATGACTGACATTTTTATTTGTGGCTTGTAATGGTCGAGTGGCCCAGTCGCCATAAAATAAAACTGACTTATTTTTACAGTTTGTATAACGGAAAAATCGACCGAGAAATACGCCCTTCATAGAAAGAAGAAGGAAAGACGGAGACACACACAGAAAGAACATTTTTATTCTTCTTTTTTAAACTACTGCTTGTCAGCTAAATTAAAACAATGCAAACATAGTTATTGTCATCGTATTATTATTGTAGAATTAAAGAAGCATACGTAGATATTTGATATCAAGATGATGTGTTTAGGATTAATATATATATATATATATATATATATATATATATATATATATATATATATATATATATATATATATATATATGTGTGTGTGTGTGTGTGTGTGTGTGTGTATGAATAAAAATGAATGTGTAAAATATATAGATGTCTATATATTGTTTCTTTCTTATTGTTTGACGTATAGGAATACAAAATATCTTTTAGAAAGTCTTTAAAAAATCTTCTTGTTTAAAAAAAAGTTTTTAAAAAGTAAATCATATTTTTAAATGAACAGAATTTTCGGCGGCTTCGTTCTGCCTTTTCAGTATATTGAGAGGAGTATATATATATATATATATATATATATATATATATATATATATATATATATATATATATATATATATAGGTTCGTTTTATATTCGAATAAACATGTTTTTTTATTTTTATTTTTTCACATTTCCAAAAAACATAAAATTTCTGGGAGATATATTTTTAACGGTCCGTTTCTTTTGCCGTGAGCTAAACAACATTTTTATGTCAATATCTACAACACTACAAAATCATCTGAAAAATTCACAAAGAATAAAATGTTCTTAAATTGAAATGTCTTGAAAAAAGGTTCTTGAATTATATATATATATATATATATATATATATATATATATATATATATATATATATAACTCAATTTCTGTGTGGTATGTGTGTTTGTGTGTTTCCAATAGAAAAAGGTTAGAGAATCTACATAAAATCAAAAAGCGTATCCTTATGTAAAATTTACCAGAGAAGATAATGGAAGTATTCCAGAATCTATAAGTGCACCTCTAAAGGGGCTATCAGGTGATAACCCCTTAAAACTAAAAAAAACCAAACTATTTTTATGAAATTTAAATCATATGTATAAAATCTTCTGGGGAAGACAATGGAAGTGGCCCCGAATTTCTACGTTACCTTCTATGTGCCGAATATCTACGTGTTCCCTACATCTAGGTGACCCATAGGGACAGAACCCCCTTACAAATTTAAATACGTATACCCAATGTTTCTAATGAGTGTTATTTTAACAGTCGACTTAATAAATGTCTGAATTGTTTACTTCGGAAAGTATCATACTGAAAATATCGAATGTGCGGTTTCGATTCTACCCCTTGATTTAAAAAAAAAATTATATGATATTAAAGGTTTTCTTTTTTATTATAATATAATAAAATGTAAGTAAATACTTTTGGTATATTTAGCACGTAACGCATCTCCGTCTGTCTGTCTTTCTCTCGCTTTATATATATATATATATATATATATATATATATATATATATATATATATATATATATATATATATATAATATTTATTATATATATATATATATATAATATTTATTATATATATATATATATAATATTTATTATATATATATATATATATATAATATTTATATATAATATTTATAAATAAATATTAATTATTTATTACTTACAGTCATCGATGTTTCATGCTAACGCAATCTTCAGTGCAGGAAGTTAATTTCCGACGGTCGGCGGGCTCGAACTCCGATCACAAATCGCCACTGATTCGTAGTCAAGAGCGTTCCCCCGTTCCACCGCAAATTAGTTAATAATTAAGGAGGAATTTAACTTTGTAAATACCGAGTCGGCGGGTATTTTACAACGAGCAGTTGAAAGTGATCTACAAACTGTGTTGGATCTCGCAATGAGTTAACGTTGAGAGAGAGGGGGAGAGAACATAGCTCGCAGTATGAAGAAGAGGATGTCGGAGGAGATGAAACGAATAAGAAGGTGAAACGCATTTGTAAAACAGAAAGAAGGAAGTAGACAGAAGAGAGAGAACGAGAAAGAAATGCTGTAAGATGTCAATTAACAAAAAATATGCCTTTCTGTCGTTGACATTTTAAAAAAATCGGAACGTCATTAAAGTTATGTGTGTTCGGGAGGGCGGCGGCAGGCTTCGTTTTCGAATAACGATCCTGTGACTCACTAGGAAGATAATCACGTGATCAGTAGTCCCTCTACTGGCAAACTAAATAATCTATAAGTGGGACAATTGTATTCCTACATCACATTCACATAGCATCTGATTTTTTTTTTCTTGAATCTTTCTTGTGAACGCCGTAAAAACAAAATGCTATTTGTTTTATCAATATAAATATTGATACCTAAGTCGATTATTGACAAACGCACCGGTTGTATATCTCCGGGAGCTTCATCTCGTTTACGGATATCCAACCTGTGAAATCTTCTCGAGGTTTTGCACTTCTGTTTGTCCATTACGTACGACGTATTTGTATTTCCGATTTATTCTTGTGAATAATGACATTAAAGTACATTTATATTTATACTAGAAAAGAATGCGACCCTTTGGATCACCCATTAATCTCAAGTTAAATTGCTTCAATGAAGAAAAAGTGAGCTTGCAAAACCAGTTAAATATTTAAAAAGGCAAACCCCAAGCCTCTTTCTGCTCGCGCTATATCTTCCTTTCTCTCTCTTTCGTTCTTACGCTACGGATTACCTAGTATTACTATTTGTGGTGATATTCCCTTTGTTTATAATGGATTATTTCAATCTGTTTATTCTTTTCTTTCTTTATTACCTATCTTATCTAAAAATAGCCCGGTTCGTAAACGGCACAAGTACCAAAAAAATAATATAAAAAAATGTTCTCCACTGGGGAGGTGGGTAGCCTCGTATTAACAAGTATATCTCCTGTAAAAACCGTTCTAAAATCTATTTTCAATCGATATTTATTCGATAATTGCCGAATTTTCCTACTTGGCCAAAAGTGACGAATTTTCCGTTTACGAATTTTCCATTTACCAATTTTCCGTTTACCAATTTTCCGTTTACGAATTTTCCTGTGACGAGTTTTCCGGGCACCATATATATATATATATATATATATATATATATATATATATATATATATATATATATATATATATATATATAGAGAGAGAGAGAGAGAGAGAGAGAGAGAGAGATAGATAGAGACACTGTTCCCCTCACTCACTCTCTCTCCCTACCCCCCTCTCCCCCTCTCTCTCTCTCTCTCTCTCTCTCTCTCTCTCTCTCTCTCTCTCTCTCTCTCTAAGATGCCACTTATAACTCTCGCGAAGAAAACTTTCCAACCAAAAATATAATAGCAGAACTCCTTGGAAATATCATGGTCCCTTTTTTATCTATCTATCTATCTATCTATCTATCTATCTATCTATCTATCTATCCGATGCCCATATTTATCTTTGCCACTCTTCCTCTCTCAGCGTGAATGCCGTACCAGGTACCAGGTAGGGTACATCTCTCCACCCCCTTCTCTCTCTCGCTTTCTTTCTGGCTATCTATCTGATTTTGTTCATATCTATCTATCTATCTATCTATCTATCTATCTATCTATCTATCTATCTATCTATCTATCTATCTATCTATCTATCTATCTATAATAATCCTGCTTGCCCTCTTCACTTAACACGACCATAACACTGCCAGTGCGCATTTACCAGTGTGCAAAGGGATGTAATTCATCCAAACTCGATGCTGTAGTATTATTAATATAGCCTCCTTTGTATATACAAGAAAGAGATGACAGCTGATTTTTTCCAAGATAATTTAATTAATTAGGTAAGAAAGTTATTAATTCAAATTTCCAGAAGAAAAATGTGTAAAATTAACAATAGGACACAAATTCCCCACTCTATGATAAAAACAAATATATATATATATATATATATATATATATATATATATATATATATATATATATATATATATATGTAAAAATAAAAATGGAATAAAGAATAAGCTATTCAACAACTAACAAAATAACTCAAAAACTCATCTTGTAAAGTTCCACCGAGATATTCCAGTCGTGGATACGACCATTTTCAATCAGTTAACTGATTGAAAATGGTCGTATCCACGACTGGAATCTGATTGAAAATGGTCGTATCCACGACTGGAATATCTCGGTGGAACTTTACAAGATGAGTTTTTGAGTTATTTTGTTAGTTGTTGAATAGCTTATTCTTTATTCCATTTTTATTTTTACATATTGTCTGAAACATTGTTTCTTTTTTCCCATATATATATATATATATATATATATATATATATATATATATATATATGTTATAAACCATGTAATTTAGGTTATAATAATTAATAACTCGTAAAACAAAATGGATGACTTTTCAACTGAAAGGTTTAACAGATTTATTAAAAGTGTAATTAGAATGAAATGAGTTATTTAGCCGCTGTAACGCGAGATGTAATTTTGCCAGTCTGATTCCGTGTCAATGTTTACTTTCCACTCGGTAAGCCACTCGATAAGGGGCGATAACTCGTTAATGATCCAAGGGACATAATTCCGTTTTTCTTTAGTTATTCCTAACATCTCGCCGTTTTAGTCTTTAACTGTATCGAGCGCACCTGGGGTCAACTTGGAGGTGCTTTACTCTAGTGCGACTGCGCTTTGGCCAAGTCCTGGGAGGTCTTTGATAATTCTCATCTGAATTTGTCTGCATGAGATGTGGTGGAGATGGCAGTTCAAATGTGTCCATTAATTTTGCGGATGATGCCTGGTACCCAGTTTGGCCGGCCAGGTCTGTAATTCCGAGCAAACACTGGTGTGCCAACTGAAAATGCTCTTGTTTTGTTAGGACTTGGTTGTTGCCTTTGTGGCTGGGGACGTAAAGCGTCCAGTGTGGTACGGAGTTTTCGTCCCATGAGTGCCTCTGCTGGTGATAAACCATTCTTCACAGCTCCATTTGGTGTTATTCCATATGGAAAGGGGGAAAGCATGTAATATCTCCTCTGTTGTTCCCTCCCCTCTTGCTTTTAGTAGTGCTCTTTTGAATGTGTCTACAAATCTTTCGGCTTGTCCGTTGGATTGAGGATGGTTCGGTAGCGACCGAACGTGTGTTATGCTGAATGTAACCCTGAGTTGATGGCTGACGAGCATGCTTAGGACTGTTGTATTGCGAGGACCTGAACCTTGCTGCTGCTGCTGCTGCTGCTGCTGCACCACCAGGCGGGTGGGGTCCTGGCTGGTACACCTCTGGTGGGTAATTGACTCGATGGTGAATTGGTGCTTGCTTCATGTAGGAGGTGGTTGGTCGAGGTCTTGCTGTGGTAATTTTCTCTGTAGATGATGTTGTTGGAGATGTTGGCAAATGGAAACATGCTTCAATATCCAGCCATACTTTGTAGTCTGGATTCTGATCAACTGCCTTTTCTTCCAAAATCACCTTGATTGCCATAACTTTGTCAAATGTGGTTGAGATGAATGGACCAGTCATTTTAGTGCCTTCAGGAATTTCTACAAAATCTTCTGATCCTGGACGTTGTACAAGAATCGTGATTTTCTCAGCATTACCGGTCACATCAAGTTTGAGCAGCTCTACCCCTTGAGGGTCATCAGTCAGTTTAACGGTGATGCTAGGTTTGGGGTCAGTAGATGTAGTTGGCGCTGGTACAATCCATCCAGGTCCATCAGGTCTGCCATCACTTACTGGAGAGTTTGGTGTGTTTGGTGTTCCACTAATGTAGTCATCAGGTATGAAGGTTTTATCAGTCATACCCTTAGTAGACTCACATCGAACTGATGTTGTTGAAGTAGGTCCTGATGTTGTGGTGATTTTAGGAGTCACTGTGGTAATCATTGGTGTTGATGTTATTGTGGGAGTTCCTGTTGAAGTGGAGTCAAAGGTTGGTCCAAACGAAAGGTTGGTGGTTGGTCGATTGTTCCGCCGCCGCCGTTGCTGTTTCTTCTTGCTGAGGTCGTCTTTACTGCTCTGAGGGGACGGTGTGGACACCACCTCACATATTTGGTTGAGTGGAATGTCGAGAAGACCTAGTAACTCGATAAAATCAAGTCCCAGCAAATTATGGCATGAGTTTGTTATGTATACGGTACCTGACACCGTTTTTCCTTTCATTTTGACGGTAGCGGGTAATTGACCCGTGATGTGAACACAATCTCCAGAAGCACTCTGTGCTACCTGACTTGTTGGTATCAATGAAGGCTGGCCTATGGCTTCCCATAGTTTTTGTGATATAATAGTTATATCTGATGCTGTATCGATCTGCAATTGAATAGGATGGCCATTCAATTGTACTGTAACATATTTTCGTTTGGATTTTTGTTTTGAGAGAAAAGTTGCTATCAGACTGTTTGTTTTTGAAAAACTGTTTGTTTTTTAACTGTGTTGATGTCGTTACCTGTTGTGTGTATGTGAGGTTTGCCTATTATGTGTTGGTTTTCGTCCTGGAGGGGTGCAAAATCCCTCTTTATGTCCGAGTCGATTGCAGCTGCGACAGCGGTGTGTCTTGAAGGTGCAGTATCGCACAAAATGCCAGTTGCCACAATTCCAACAAGCTGTTGGGGGCTGGACTGATTTTGAAGTCGGTGAGGTGGGCCGACGTTGTTTTTGAACTGTGTTTACCATGGATGCTTGTTGTACCATAGTTGAATCATGTTTTAGATTCACTAGACGCTGGCATTCCACGGCAACTTGTTGCAATGTTATGTCTGGATTTTGTTCTATTTTTGACAAAATCCTTGTGCGAATGTCTGTTTCCCATTCTGATTTCAAACCACAGACAAAAATCAAACATTTGAACTGAGCGTCTGTGATGGAAGAGATTTTAAAACGTTCACATTCTTTGTTTACAAGGCCTGCATAGGTTGAAAAATCGGTCGAGGAAGATTTCGTTATGTTAAGACAATTAAAACGCATATTGAATAATGAAATATGCTCACCGAAAATCTGAGTGAGGGTTTCCACTATGTTGTGAAAATTTAAGTCACGAGCATGATTTGGTAATATGTAATTTACATACCGATCATGTGCCGACGTCCCAAGCTTCCGTAACAGAAGTCTTACCTTCCAGTCGTCAGCTTGATCTTTGAAATCCATTTGAAAAATGTCCTCGAAACGCGCAAACCATGTTTCGAACGTCGAATTTGCCATTGGGTCATAATAAAATTCCGTTATTGTTTGTGAAATGGAATCTGTAGATGTCCCAAGATTTGTTTCTGAAATCGACGATGTAGGTGTGGAAAATCTCTCTGAAAATAACTCCATTAACCGTAATTGCTTTTCTAATAATTCTTTGATTGTAGTATCCATTTTTTGTTTGTTTGTTTGTTTTTCTTTTGAAAAAAATTGTAAGTTTATCTCGTCGTCGTCGCCACTGTTATAAACCATGTAATTTAGGTTATAATAATTAATAACTCGTAAAACAAAATGGATGACTTTTCAACTGAAAGGTTTAACAGATTTATTAAAAGTGTAATTAGAATGAAATGAGTTATTTAGCCGCTGTAACGCGAGATGTAATTTTGCCAGTCTGATTCCGTGTCAATGTTTACTTTCCACTCGGTAAACCACTCGATAAGGGGCGATAACTCGTTAATGATCCAAGGGACATAATTCCGTTTTTCTTTAGTTATTCCTAACAATATATATATATATATATATATATATATATATATATATATATATATATATATACTTCCATCCTGTGAGGCAAATGTTAGCGAGTAAAACACTTCACTTTTTATGCCCCCTCTCCGGACGAAACCATTTCCAAGTTGTGATGGAAAGCGAGAAAGCAAATAGCAAGTCAGACAATCACCTCATATTTACCCTTGCGTCTGAAAGGAATCTGGAAAGAAATCCTCCACTCTATAATAAATTAAAGTCAACGGTGGATTTTTTTTTCTTTATGTCATCAGACATTATAACAATTTTTAGATGAAAAATTAAATTACTGGCGTAATTCTATGATTCTATATGCAGATTTTAGTAATATATTTAGATAAATAGCGAGTGTGAACACTGGTGAAGGATAATTTTTCTTCGGCAGAAAATGACGGAGGGTGTCCACTAGTATAGAATAAAGTGAATATTTTATATTTGCCTGTGAACTATTCGGAGAAATCAAGGGAGGCGCGAGAGCGCTCTATCCCTTAATAGACTTCAAAAACGGCCTATGCTAGAAATCTCATTTCTTTGATCAATCATAACTCAAAAACCAATAAACCAAATTAGTTAAAACTTTGCACACATTTTTTTGATAGGTTCTATAAGTGTGTAGAATTTCAGCATCATTAGTCAAGGCAACCCAGAGATCCAGAAAGGTCAGACATGATTTTGTGTTATCCGTGTGTACGTACGTATGTATGTGCTACCCTCTATCTCATCAACTATTTGATGGATTCAGCTGATTTTTGACAGAGATAGAGCGTCTAGTTGATGGCATTTTAATTTCAGTTTACCATATACCTTAGTTTTCCAGAAAATTCCAAAAAACCTTAAAAATGACCATTGTATTGAGGCATAGCCTTTACAAAAGTAGTGGCATTCCATGATAAATGCCAGTATACTGAAATCATATGCCTTTAATAGGGTGAAAATTCATATACACTAAATGTACAAAAGCAAGGAAATTCCCAAATTTTTACACTTTTATTGTCATTAAGGGTATGTGAGCACAACAGGGCTATGTATTTTACTGGTAGGAATTTTTCTTCAGCGCACCTCACACACTTCATCCACTCATGCATAGAGATTTATACTGTAGTGATGTGATAATGAAATGGTTTGGTTGATATGTAGTCATAACCTTAATTAATGACAATAAACGTGTACAAATTTGGGAATTTCCCTGCTTTTGTACATTTAGTGTATATGAATTTTCATCTTAACCCTATTAAGGGCATATGATTTCAGTATACTGGCATTTATCATGGAATACATGTTATATATTTGTTTATAGCACGCATATTAAATAATTACTGGTTATCAATGAAAGTGATACAATAGCCACAACATAATTCGAACATGGTAGATCAAAACTACAGTTCGCGCTTGTATCAAGTGATCAAGTGCATTATAAATATAGCACATTTCATGATGAAGTCTACTTTGATTTAGCCCATGCTTAGAACCCACGTTGTGAATTTAGACCTGCAAAACGTACGATATTTACGCTACTGGTCCACAAAGGGGTGAGCGTCCGTTGGCATTACTTCTCTGCTTTGTCAGAGAAAATGTTTGGATTTCAGGGACGAAAAATGGATGAGTCTGCAAGCTGAAAAGAATAGCTGAACAAGAACTGAACCAGAAATTTGTGTTTTAGAAAAATTATAATTCATTTTAAAAATTCTATCTTATCAGCCAAGCGGTAATCAAAAGAGGTGGAGAGTACTGGAAATCTGGGGAGACTTGTTACTCCTGGGAACATCACTGGTTATTGTCAGTGAGTAATCACTGATAATGACTTGTGTGAAAACTCCTAGTGAGTTGACAATAATAATCACGGAATAAGAGGAGCGGATAATTTCATAATGTTTGGTCGCATATCAGTTCAAGTTAAATGTATTTCGGCATGATTCAAAAGTGAACAGATTTTGGTAGGCATTTGCAATTTTACGTATTGGTACAAAATATAGGCAATTACGATGTATTTCGTAAGCGATTGGTTCTGTTTAGGTCATAAACGAAAAATGTCTCCAGTCTAACAAACTTCCTAGCCAACGTAATTATTATGAGAAAAAACTTAAGCAAGCTAAATATTAATTGAGCCAATAGCATAGTGAAAATAAGCTTAGTCTAAATTAAGTATCGATTTGTCAGACGCATTGTTATTTAGGTCTGACTTTGAACATCCAACAAGATATATATATATATATATATATATATATATATATATATATATATATATATATATGTGTGTATGTGTGTGTGTGTGTGTGCACGCGCGTGTGTGTGTGTGTGTGTGCGTGTGTGTATAAAAAAGTGGTGCTTTCTAGTGTAAATGGAATACCTATTCTACTTACGTGGCAGCCGTGTAGTGATTACTGGTGTAGACTGTGGAATCGGTGTGTCGTGTTCGAGTTCAACCAGGGTTTTTAAACCCACCTAATAGACTGGTATTGTCCTGGCCTTTGGGTCTGGATTTACGCCGGGGTTGAACGGTCCTGTGCAGTTCTAGGAGGTGCACCCTCCCAGGCTTCGCCTCCCCTCTTTGGGGAGGAGTAAGTTTATTGCTTACTGTCTGAGGCGCCCTACCGGGAATGCCGACGGGGCTGCTCGGGCAATTTTTAAATGGCTAGATTGCTCATCTCTCGAGCGCTGGCTTATCTAATCCCACTTTCCGACCTTGTGTCACATTTTACCTTGTGGGAGGTAGATAAATAATGAGTTCTGTCAGGGTTATTGTATCATTTTCGCTAATAGAGAAAAATATAAATCTATTTGTGATCCCCTGGCTGAAATAAGTAAGGTAGACTAAACTCTCGAGCTTTGGATAAGGAAAACTTCGAAATAATACTAGCTGTATTGGTTCTGTAGACACACCACTCCTATGAATGGCCGTGAGAAAATCTACGTCATGAAAATCAACTGAATTGTTTCGAAAGGCGTGGGTTGGCATCCTTCAATTGTGAAGAGAATACTAAAAGAACGTTTTTTTTTTTTTCAAATACAATAGTGTTTAATATGGCGGAGTAAACACTTCAAAAGTAATTAAAATAATTAACCCAATTTAAGGAGTTTAATAGCTACTTTATATATATATATATATATATATATATATATATATATATATATATATATATATATATATATATATATATATATATTATATATATAATACTATATATAATATATATATATATACTTTATATATATATATATATATATATATATATATATATATATATATA
Organism: Sepiola atlantica; assembly: GCA_963556195.1. Classification (NCBI taxonomy): domain Eukaryota; kingdom Metazoa; phylum Mollusca; class Cephalopoda; order Sepiida; family Sepiolidae; genus Sepiola; species Sepiola atlantica. The sequence goes on along the minus strand of OY744531.1, from coordinate 30,907,493 downwards.
TATATATATATATATATATATATATATATATATATATATATATATATATGAGAAAGGAAGGATGAGAGTAATCCGACGTAATGGGAAATGAAAAAGGAAAAACCAAGAGATATATTTTTTTTTATCCACATTCATTTCACTCCCTGCCACTGACTTCTCTCAGCCCGGACCACGGTCCAGTGCTGTCAGCAGCCACGGCTACTACTTTTTCGCATCGACCCAATATTTCGATGTACTTGCATGACATTTTTCTTAAAATTATCATCCTGAGGAAGTCTTACAAATAAAGACGAAACGTTGATGAATATATTAAAAAAAAAAAAATATCTCTTGGTTTTTTTCTTTTTCATTTCCTATATATATATATATATATATATATATATATATATATATATAATGAATGAAGACTTGGTCATTAGAATTGAAAATACAATTGTTTACTTAAGTATGCTCTGTTGCTAAATGTTAACATTCATCGAGCTTTAACCTTGAATAGTTTTGGTCACCTTTTTAATTATATACACAAATATATATTTTCACACACACACACACACACACACACACACACACCCATATATATATATATATATATATATATATATATATATATATATATATATATATATATATATATATATATATATATATGTGTGTGTATATATATATATATATATATATATAAGGTTAATACAACAAAAGATATAAGAGGCAACTAATATCTTTAATTAGTGAACATCCGGATAAAACTGACGCTCAATATACTGGATAGAGCATTAATAGCAATAGATAAAGTGAAAGAATAAAATAAGGTGCGAATCAAATTTTATTAGAATTCAATGTTCAAGCTAAGTACTTTAAAGTCCTTAACTCATGAGTTTTCAAAGAAAATCTTCTCCTCAGAGGACCATTACCGCAATGACATTACTGCAGGTAATAAAATTAAACTTTGAAAATATATAAAAAATATATATATAAAATACATAAAAGTATATAAAACATCAAATATATATGCCCAAAACATACTTTTTTGTTAAACTTATACAGTTCATCCAAGTCATAAAGTTTAAAACAGCTTCAAGAAAGATATCAAAGAGGTTGATTAAAAAACAATCCAGGTGGTGAACGGTAGTCCACAAACGAAAAAGTTATCCAGGCGGGAAATTTTCTTTGAAAACTCATGAGTTAAGGACTTTAAAGTACTTTGCTTGAACATTGAATTCTAATAGAATTTGATTCGCACCCTATTTTATTCTTTCACTTTATCTAGTGCTATATATATATATCTTTGGACTTACCACCTTTGCTGCACTTTCCATGACGCCCTTTATGGTGAACATTTTGTTCATATGCATTCAATTTATCTTTTTTGCATTGGACACTCTCAACATTTCCCCCCCCCCCCCATCGTTTTTCTCAAATAACATTTCATCTTTTGATCTTTTCAAATTTGACTTCGGTAATTCTCTTACCAACTTATTCAGCTGTATTTCTCTGATGATAAGAATGCAATTCTTTAAAAAGCCTCGGGTTTAGGAAAAATAAATTCCTTGTTTTAAATAACTGAAGATGTAATAGATTTTGTATTTTTACAACTTTTATTTAATTCTCTCTCTCTCTCTCTCTCTTTATATATATATATATATATATATATATATATATATATATATATATATATATATATGCATGTGTGTGTATTATTAATAGTAAGACTTTCAAGATTTAAGTTTAATGGATTTAATTTTTTTAACTCCAGAGCAATTATAAATAAAACTATGGAGCAGGAAGACAGTTAATATAATACTAATAATTGTAGGAGCACATGCCCCCCCCCCAAAAAAAAAACAGGAAATAAACTGGGAGAAATTGGAATCAAATGAATCACTGATACCATACAAAAGACGGCAATGATGAAAACAGCTACAATCTTAAGGAAAATCCTCGAATGCAGAAACCAACTAACATAAGCTACGAACGGTAATCAGTCACATGGAAGTTACAATAGGAAGAAAACAAAACCATAGGGAGAACACCACCACATGAAACCAAGGAACAGAAACTGCAAATAATTTCATAAACTGGCTCCCCAAGTGATGACACCAGCCTCGGCTGATAACCCACAAAATATTAGTGATGGGTCAAGGAGGATGGGAAGATCGTGGAGGAAGAGCACTAACCAGACCTCCACTGGAAGAGTCCGGGGAGTACTTGGACCTTGAGGAAGCTTATTGCCACCCAAACCCCAGATGCTCGTTACCAACGAGAAATGAATAATAAGCGGCTGTTGTGATACCGCAAAGTCATCTACAATGGTTATCAAAAAGAGGTGGAGAGTACTGGAAATCTGGCAGACTTGTTGTCACTCAGACTTCAGGGAACACCTCCGGTTATTATCAGTTAGCAATCACTGACGATGCTTGTGTGAGTAAGTACAAATAATAATATGTATATATATATATATATATATATATATATATATATATATATATATATATATATATATATATATATATATATATATATATTGTCACGCGTAACTTTCGTCGGGACCACAGCGGCGAGCACGTGACAATGATAAATAAAAAATAATGGTAAATATATCCGGAAGTGGCTTGTAGGTTTAACATGCATGAAACAAAATAACAAAAAGAACGAAGTAATATTTTAGGGGAAAGAGATAATCTAGAGTCATCTAGCAACGAGCAAAATCTAAGAACAAAATCATGTTTAGATAATTCAAAAAAGAAAGGTAGTTATCACTTACAAATATGGATGAATAGCACAAGACCCCCCCCCCCCAAGGAAGCTGAAGAGTTCAGCAGTGATGAATTGCACAAGACTTTCCACAAGAGCTGAAAAGTTCAACAGTTCAAGATCCACAATAATCTTTGGATATAACAATCAAAGGCAGATACCAAAGTGTACGTCCAACAGAAATCAGATTCTTGGGTGCGTGTTGGAGTCTCGGTCGGCGTTACATAACCCTTACATAGGATATGTAATCATAATTTCTCGGCGATAATGTCAAATGTTCCAATCAGGTTTGATGGAATCGTCTCGAAAGTCGTCTTTAAATTAACTTTCGGCTTCTTCTTCTTCTTCTTCTTCTTCTTCTTCTTCTTCTTCTTCTTCTGCTTTATTCCCGCGCGGTGGCGATTGGTGAGGGTGTCTCCGGCTGACAGCAACTGACTCCTCGAACGACCGGCTCTCTTTTTATATAATTTGCGTCAATATACGGGGACAGTTTTGACGTAGGTGTTTTTAGCGGGATCTCTAGATTACCTTGCAAGGTGACATGTACTTTCACTTAAGGTCAGAGTATGCGTAAGTGATTGCTAAGTTAGTATTACGACTTAGCATATGAAGGACCCAGTAAGCCGGTTTAATAACCAAACGCTGGCCACGAAAGGCTGCCACACAACATTGCGTGAAAACAATATTCTAATTAGTTGTTGTAAGTCAAATTAGTTTACGTACATTTATGATATCAAAGTAACTTTTTTTTAAATAAATAGGATCAAAAGTTTCATTAAAAAAAAATAATTGTTTTTACTTATCTATTTACTTTTGTTTACCCGAAATAAGGCATATTGCCACTTAAACGTAAGTGGCTATTGTGATTAGAGGTGAGATTTATAGGGGGCATCCCAAGTGGGGAGTTGTGTAGAAAGTTGTTCACATTACATTTAAATGTCTGGATGTCGGTAGAGCCGGGGAAACAGGAAGCAGGGAGGGAATTCAAAAGGCAAGCGATCCGAGGAAAGAAGCTATTAGAGTAGACATCTGAAGACCCCTACAGTGTGAGATTTTTCTGCTAATCGGGTTGGTCGGAAGTATTTACGTTGAAGGGTACAAGTGCAGTCAGTTCATCGGAGCACATTTCGGTGAAGTACTTATAAAAACAAGCACAGGGATGCAATAATGTGGCGATGAGACAGAGGCTGGAGCTTGGTAGACTATGTGGGACCTATTATAGGTTAGAGACTCTTTTCTGCACCCTGTAACCAAAAGGGAGACTGACGGTTGGTACACCATCCCAGATTTAAAAACAATACTCCATACATGGATGAATAGTAGTTTTGTATAGATAGACCAGTACAGGGAGCCCATTTTCTTTGCAGCAGACTTGGTAGAATCTTCTACGTATTTATTCCAATTCATGTTGCCTGTGAATGTGAAACTGAGGAGTTTAAATGTCGAACTATCGGGAAGGGTGCTATCAGCGTGACAATTCGTAATTAGAAAGGTTTTTTAAATAATTGTTAAAAGAAAAAACATTGCCTTAGTAGCATTTAATGTAACCACCCGTCTACTACAGACTGGAGGTAATTTTCTAAGGATTCCGCTATTACCTTGGATATGTGTGTTCGATTTGCCTACATTTCAAGAATAGAACGTAATGGCATCAGCAAATATACCCATCGCAGACGCGATTGCACCAGGAAGGCCATTTATGAAGATCAGAAATAATAAAGGTCCAAGTATCGACCCCTGAGACACACCAGCATTAATGTGATGTTGTTTGGATATACGGCCTCTGAGAACGACCTGAATCTTTCTTTTAGCTAAGAAGAATCTGGTTATATTAAATATTTGTCCAGTGATATGATGTATGAATTAATTTTTCCGAGTAGACTTTCATTGGCAAATGCGTTGTGTATATCAAGGGCTACCGCCCTAGCTTTACCTGCCTCATCCAGTGTATGGTATATACGTTCAGGGATGGAACCAGATTTCCTAAGTCCATACTGTAAGAAGTTTAGCATATTCGAGGTTGGAGACTATCACTAGATTGATTATTTATTCAAAGATTTTAGCGAAGAGGGGGAGGAGACGTTTGGAGCGATAATCTTGTGGGTCAGTTTTTTTCACCAGAATTCTTGGAAACTGGTACCACAGAGCAATTTACAGCTATCAAGGAAGAAAAATTCGGCACTGCATTTGCTATAAAGCTTGAAGAGGATAGGGGCCAGCTCAGTAGAGCATTTCTCTATTAGTATAGCTGGGATGAGATCTGGTCCACATGCTTTGAAGGTGTCAATGTTTTTTTATAATATCCAGATCATCTAGTGAGATTTCTGTCGGTAGAGGGAAATTTGGGAGGAAGTGGTTTGTGGATTCCAAGATGGAGTTTAAGACGAACCGCTGAGCAAGCAGTTCAGTTTTATTCGTTGCCTTACAAACGACATCATGGTGGTTTGATAGTGGGGAATTATCGACTGCCCATTGTTCACCACACTTTATAGATTTTTCATAAATCAGGAGGTCCTAATTTCTGTGATTCGATATGTTTTCTGGTCATTTCAGTATACTTACTCTTAGCTGTGGCTATTACACTCTTACAGTGGTTTCTTGATACTATAAATCATTGTATATTTGTAGCTGACTGATCGCGGTTGAAACGATGGAATGCTTACTGTGCAATAACAGCTGCACATGTTTAAATGGACCATTGGGGAGAGTGTGGCTTACTATAGAATTTCTGTGTCGAGACAAATGCTTAAATGTCTTCTTTGACCTATTCAGTTTCCTCCTTTGCGCACTGTTCAGCAGGGAGAGAAAAAGGGTTTCTCTAAGGTGCATCCCTGGTGAGATCTCTGAGAGATTCCCTGTCAGCACGTTGGTAATAGCTCGTTGTTTTGAGTAAGCTTCGGTTTGGGGTCGGAGGTTTAATATGATATCGGCCATTATTATTATTAGGTGATCAGTATTCCCGGGTGGGCTATGAGCATCTGTAACACAAGTCTCAGACAGTGCTGCCAAGAATAGGTCGAGAAATGAGGCTTGCTCGTCCTCACGATTTGGGAGGAAGGTCAGGAAAGTTACGGTTTGTGAAGGGAATGCACAATCGAGAAACTACGCGTGCTGTTACCAGCTGAGTCGATGTAGCTCGAGAACCCAAACCAATCTCCGTGGTAGACATTAAAATCCCCAAATACATAGATTTGGGTGCTTGGATCCAAGGAAAGTGTTTTGTCTATACTATCGGAGATGTCGTCGAGTGTGGTACAGTTCTGGGTCAAGGGAGAACGGTAGAGGGAATATAGGTAACTACCACCGTGTTGTAACGTTAATCTAAAGCACACGTAGGCTTGATTCTAAACTATGTTCTTTAGATTCTGGAATAAGTTTTCTAGTCAATGTTGAGGGTGTTACAGATATAGACTCTGAGCTCGTGTATATGTTTTTCAGTATTAAGGCAGACTGGGTGATATGTTGTTATATCAAAACGATTAGAGGAGATTGAGCCGTTTAGATTAGTTTCGCTTAGTGCTAAGATATATGTGAAGTTTACAAGTCCTAGAATATTTGTGAAGGAGAGTCTCAATGGAGGAGGCGATTTGGTTGGTTTTTTGTTGAAGGTTATCATTTTACTGTATGTTCTCATTTTCATTAATATTGTTTTTAGATAGAGTGGGTCGGACAAAGTGGGTATTTGTTGGATGTCAGAAAACAAAGTTCACGCGATTCTTTATCTATAGGGTTGTGGCCTCGAAAAGCCCACCGGGGATAAGTGCAGGCCCCCTTTTTCATAGGCGACATGGCACTGCAGTTATTCCGATACTATACAACTGTTGATAGAGCAACCTCCCTTAGCGCTATTTAAGAGTTATGGCTCCTGTACTCTCAGTCGGAAACAGCAGCCAAACAAGCTGTAAAACATGCAATCTTAACTTGTCAGAGTAAGAGCTTCCAGTCAAGTCATGTGAAACTAAGTGACAAGCAAGTGTGACCAAGTTAGCCAGATAAAGAGAAAGAGAGGTGGTAGGATGGCGTTTATGGTATTAGCCAGGAAACAATGCCAAGTGTTCCTGTGACGATACCTGTGCGCCTGGCTAATAGACAAAAATTGCTCCTTAACCAATTGTAGGTTTGCAAACCGGATATTGCTGTTCAAGTCTCCAGCTCCATGAAAGTTTTCCAGCAACTCTAATGAAGCCTCTCTCCTGAGAATGTATTTAAGTGAATTTTTTTTAATTGGTTAGATAAATATGGACAAACAAGGAACAATCTAGTGGCACATCAATACAGTGGGACCAAAATATTTCGGTCGAAAGATTCGACCATTTTCGTTTGGTGATTATATATATATATATATATATATATATATATATATATATATATATATATATATATATATATATATAATAGAGTAAGGCTACCAACATTTGGAAAAGTTTTTTTCAACATTTATTTATTATTTTGTTATTTTATCATTTTATCATTTTATAATTTTACATAACGCGTTTCAAGCGTGGTGCGTTCTCATCAGATATGTAAATCGATTTGAAGAAATGTCTTTCGATTTGAAATGAAACAACACTCTTTCAAATCAAAAGACATTTCTTCAAATGGATTTACATATCTGATGAGAGCGCACCACCCTTGAAACGCGTTATATAAAATTATAAAATGATAAAATAACAAAATAATAAATAACTGTTAAAAAATCTTTTTACAAATGTTGGTAGCCTTACTCCTTTACACACACACACACACACACACACACACACACACACACACATATATATATATATATATATATATATATATATATATATATATATATATATATATATATATATATATATATATATTCTAGTTGTCCCGAACCAGCTTTACTCGGGAATGTTTTTTAGTTAACTTTTGTTTTGCATTGCCGTTGAAAAACGAGTAACCGAAGATTTTTTATTAATGGTAAGTTCTTCTGAAATCTTGCGAAATGTTGAAAATTAAATCACATCTTCCTATATTTAACTCTTAAAAACTTGATTTTCAGTGCCAATGTATTAAGGTTTACGAGTCTACTAGGGCCCTAAATCCCGCAAACCGAGAAGAAATAGATGAAAAAAGTTGCGCTTAATATTGAAATGTAAAATGAATAAGTTCTAAATCTTGAAAATCTAAGATTGTTAAAAGTTATTTGTTGGGCGGAATCGCACTGACTTATGTGTGTGTGTTTTAGTTGCGGAAAGTGGGGTGTTGTGTATCAATTACAATCTAGAATTGTTTTCAATCGAAATGTTAAGCATTGATACACGATATAGAAAATATGTGTACATAGAACTGTAAGTAAAAGTTGAAAGAAAATAATCATCAAATAAGAAAACAAGAAAAAAACGAATAGTTAATTAATAAGAGTTCGTTTTGCAAAGCAATATGCAAATTAGTTCAGCTTTTTGACATCGCGCGACTGAGTATATGATGAAACCGTTTTTCTTCTACTGTGAATAGAAAAGTGACTTTTAATCTCAGCGTCAGCGTTACAAATGACTCATATATATATATATATATATATATATATATATATATAGTCATTCACATACAGCCTGTTTCGCTGTTTCACAGCTCATCAGTGCGGCTAGACCAGTTAGTGTCTCAAGCCGGGATCGAAACGCATATATAAATGGGGGGTGAGTGTGTGTGAAAAAAGACAAGCAGAAAAACAATTTTGAATACAGGAAATAATCATCAATAAACGAGAGATTTTACCGGTTTCGTTCGGATCAACGAACATCTTGAGAAAATTTGCTGAAGACGTTCGTTGATCCGAACAAAACCGGTAAAATCTCTCGTTTCTTGATGATTATTTCCTGTATTTAAAATTGTTTTTTTTTCGTTTGTCTTTTTTCACACATCTTGTCTTTCACGGCATTTAATTTTTATGATATATCGTGCATTTTATCCTCATATATATATATATATATATATATATATATATATATATATATATATATATATATATATATATATATATATATAAAGGAATAAATGCGAAAGTTTTTTCATCTATCCTGACTATATTCACATCAAAACCGGTCATGGTTATTTAATTCTGAAGACATTCGAATATTTTGAAATACTGTATATATAGTCATCTCCAATCTCTTTCAAACAAATTTCGATATTGCTCATTTGCATATTTATTGCTTTTTAAATTTCTAATAAATTAATATTCTGTAATATTCATTTCTAATTAGTACTGCCAAATTTCTTCTATATACGCAATCGTTTTATCGATAGTACTATTATATCATAATTATTAATAAAATTATATAAAGAGATTTGATACAAGTAGCGTTTTAAAAACCTTTTCAAGGGAGATAATTTACTTCCGGCATTAGTAAAACGTCAAATGTCGCTGAGATGTGGAGAACAGATACCACAGTTTGATCTTAGCCAAAAAGCCAAGGAATACTAAAAAAGTAATGTTTTTTGTGACTAGGCATTTTAAAATAGACGACAATTTAAAAAAATAAAGAATAAAAACTAGATTTAATTAGAATATCTTTCAGTGAGGGATGTAGTGTAGTATCGGTTCTGTTGTCATAAAAACCGCCCCCCCCCCCAAGGAATTACCTCCTCTGTAAAAACTCAACATTTTTCCCGAAAACTTACAAATATACATAGTTTTAAATAAAAACGCCTTTCACTTGAAATGCTAACCAATAAAATGAGATTTTCTGTTACAATTGTAAGTTTTTTTTATTATTTAATGTTTTCTTTAACTTCTTAATAAGTCCTGTTATCAACATTTTTCTCCCCCCCCCCCCCCCATAAATAAATAATAAAAAAGTCATGCTGGCCGTTCTTATATTATTTTCGCTCAATTTATGCGACCGAAATAGGAAAAATACTGAAAATACTCTTTTTATTTGGGCTTAATTACTATTTCAGTCACGTAAATTATTTAGAGTGAAATAGGTTTCGGCATTACTCATAAACAACTCATATTTTTTAAAAACGTAAACCATGTTTTAGTCAACTAAAAAACATAGGGTTTTTTATGTTTGTTTTTGTTATGTAAAGTTTCACCGTACACATGAAACTCCGAAATAAAGGTTAGGTCGGGTCAATTAGGTTAAGAACAAAAAAAATCCAATGATTTTTTTTCAAGCACTTGTTTGTCGTATTTAGCGCAAATAGCTTCCAAAATGTTCAATCTTTTAATGCATGAGGATTTGCTAAGAATTTTAAAACCAAAAATGACGAAACAACGGTTTAAATGCTTCGAAATTCCTTTACAATTTCGAAAGATCACAAATTCATTATTTTTTTAACTATTAACAAAAAATTAAAATGACTGACTTTTTTATAATATCGTGACACTTTGAAATCCAATAGTACTTTGGAAGCTTTTAAACTGACAGAAAGAAAGTAATTTATAGCTTGAATTAATCTTTAAACATATAAAAAATAAGCCAACATGCGAACATCAGAAATGGTCAAAATCCAAGATGGCGGATTCCGCCATATTGAATATTAATTAATGTCCAATGTTTCAAGTTGATAACATAGAATGTTATGTTAAATAATTTTTAATGGTTTTAGTGTGTAAGGAATTCACATATTCACACAGTTACACGTTATGGCCGATTATATGTGTGAAATGTTCATTTCTATGTGTGAGTTCAGACTTAAATTGTTTTTCTTTATTTGTAGAATGAAGAAAAGGGAATTATCCAATGTAAGAAGTATGCGTGTATGTTTTTCTTGTTTTGTAAGTGTGTGAATATGTGTGAATATGTGTGGTATCTATTTAAGGAAGTTGATAGAAATTTCATTTTCCTTCTTCCAGCCACTAACTGGGGGAGTCCTCGTTCTAAAACGTGTTGCGTCTTTTTTTTGGACCGGCTTCTCTGTTTCTTGACTGCCTGTGAAGAAACCTTTTATAGAAAATACGGGGATCCTTAGAGCGCGTTTGTTTTTGGGTGAGAAGAGACGCTTTTAATCTGCACACGTGGTTCAAGACTGTCGAGTGACTTGTTATTTTTATAATTTCGTCTTAACCTCCATCTTGTTTTTATGAAAATATGATAGATTTTTTTTTAGATGTAAGTTTGAGGCGTGTTCTATTCGTTTGTGCTCACGCTAATGGTTCATAGATATAGGATTTAAAGATATGTTAATCCTATAAGAGTTAACTTTAATGTGAAACGGGAGGTCAAATGTCGGACTTTTAATATATCACAATTGTTCACAAGTTCTATCAAATTGCTGAACAGCCAAAAACTGTAAGAAATAGTTTTACAGCATTTGATTTTAATATTTAGTCCAGTTAAGAATATATCAACAATAGGCCAACATAAGAACATCAGAAATCGTCTTAATTTTACATCAAATTTTATGACTGTCGTTGCACCAGAATACCCAATAGCCACACATGATACATGATAGTTGGGAGGTGACGGTGGTTAAGTGGATATCGACACGGACTGAAGACCTGGGTGTTCCAAGTTCAAATCCAGTCGCTGGCTTTTTTATTATTTATTTATGGGGGAGGAAGAAAAATGTTGATTAGGGATGTTGGCAACCTTCTCGCGGTCCTTCCCCTAAGTACCCGATGTCTTTCCAGAATGATTTCTAACTAGAAAAACATCGGGGATACTAATGCCAACACCAGAATCATCCGATTCACACAAAAGAAGAAGAAGAATACAAATAGTTCTAAACAGTATTTTAAAATTCCCCATTTAGTCCATTTAACAATGAAACCTTTCAGTTGAAAGTTGTTTTACAATTATCAGGAGTGTCTTTTAGTTATACAATTACATTATTGACTGTGCTTTGACTGTAAGCTGAGGGGGCTATTATCTATCATTATTGGCGCGTATTTTCCATCTCGAATAGCCGATCTTTATTTTATAGGGCTGAGGGTTTCACTCGTACCTACACATTCCATGACTTGGAGATGTTCGTCTTTAATGATGTTTTGTATTTGAGTCTGTGTGGCAATCGCTCTGGTGTAATGAATGTCTTTGTTGCAGCCACATTTTTTTGCGAAGGTAACTATACCACAATGATGACAAAGAATCAGACACGGACCCTTTAAATCGGGGGATTCACATCTTGGGTCCACGTGGAAACCTGGGGTCCACAACAGATTTAAGGGAGGGGCACGAAAAAAGTTTCTATTCGTTTTGTTTCGTTTACTAGGAAATGTATTTGTGTTAATTGAAAGTTTCAAGATTTTTATTTGTATTTTATGTTATGATATAACGAAATTGATTAATTGTTAGTTTGTTTTTTTACACAGAAACGAATATTTAATTTAAAAATGAAATGAAATATACATGTATGGGGTCCACATATGATAAAATAGCCCTCAGAGGGTTCACAAGCAAAATAAGGTTGGGACCCCCGGTTTTAAATAATGCTACCATTGTGTTACATCCAGCACTTTCTACAGCAATTTAGTCTTTGCATACAGAACAATTGGAAACGACTGATGATTTCTTGAACGCGTATTTTTCTAAACGTTACAGATTCTGGTGTAGTGTCCCCCCCCCCCCCCCAACCCTCCTCCTTGAACGTATCTACAAACAACGAATCAGTACAAATATCGTTCGCAAGAAAAGCTTTTACAGCTTTGATATCGTACAAATATGAATTCCCGTTGCCGATTTGAAAGACTAGTGTAGGGGGCTTTTAATTGGTAAAGAGATGTTTAAAGAGTAAAAACATGGAAAAACATATGTGAAAGGCATGCATAAGATGAAGGAAGAATAAAACGTAGTTTAAAGGTAACACAAAATATTTTTATATTTACAAATTACAGAACATTAAGTGTTCATTTCAAGTGTCCAGTTAGAGAAACAATAAATGTTCATTGCCTGTGATTTATGAATGTGTATGTATGTGCGTAGTGTAATCATGTGTCGAAGTGTGTGAATGTGCGTGTCGCCTTTTGTTCGTGGTTGTACAAATGTGTATACGTGAGAGTTGATAATTCGTTTAGGCATTTGTATGGGTGTGTGTGTCTTTGTCAGCAGTGTGTGGTTGCGTTGTAGAATTTTAAGAATATAAGCCTTTGTGTATGTGTGTGTGTGTGTGTGTGTGTTTAGTAGTCAGCCGACGCGCTGGCACCCCCTCGCCCAAAGGCGAGGGGTAGCTGAACTTGTATTCTCTGAAAAAAAGGAAAGAAAAAAAGGAAAAGAGAAAGATTTTGTTGCAAAGTCTGCTTTTATATTGTTTCACAGTGGTTTGACGGACGTAGTTCAGAGCACCCTACGTGATCAACATTTTTAGCTTTTTTGCGCCTTTTTGTTAGACTGTCTCTGGGAGCTGATTTTTATGACCTCGGTTTTAGCTTTTGTTGTTGAAGTGAATTCGGGTTGGTTTCTGTTTTTGTGTTTACGCCGTTTGTTGACAAAATAGAGGATGTCAATCCGATACGAGTTCCTTACTGTTAATATTCTTATCAATATCAGCAGTTTTGCGTATTTCCCAATGAAGGTCGTTGATTGGATGACATAGCAACTACAGATTTGATTATTTCCACATCAGCACCTCTCTATACTTTTTTTTTTCACTTTTCTTATCTTTTCGTTTTGCTGGGGATGGGGTAACTACCGGGTGCCAGACATTCACCCGCTATTTCAGATACTCCAACCGAGAGATCTTTTTAAGATACTCCAACTGAGAGATCTTTTAAAGATTCTAACCGTCCCTTTAAGTGTAATTTTTTTTATCTTTCTTGCACTTGGTTCACCTCGTATATTCGCCATGTAGTTTTTGAAATTATTTTTCATCGATCATGTTGCTCCTATGATTACTGAGAGTTCAGTTATGTTGCCTCAGCTTTACCGTGATTATATCACACACGAAATTCAGATTTAAAAAAATTTTTGAAAATTTGCAACAGTAGCTTCAACTGTAATTTGTATACTAATAATCTGATTGGGCTCAAATTTTGACACGTGCTATTTGAAGGTTAGTACTTCATGAAAAGTATATGGATATTTTTTTTTTTAATTAATGGCGCCATGTATATGTCAGGCCCGGAACTTGTTGAGAGATGTGTTAATATTCAAAGTCCGTTGTTATTTTTAAGTTATCTGGAAAACTAAAAGGCGACATCTTCAAGATTAAATGGAAAATGTTAGCATTTGACCCGGAATTAAAATCATATATTTTTTTAAACGTAACGGAACTCGTATGAAAAAAAAATGTAACCTGTTGGCATTTAAGTCCGGTTCAAATGCTAATTCTCCAGGACTACAAGTCAAAGGCTATTTATAACAGGATGACAACGTAAGATAAAACAGGTGTAAGCAATAAAATCTTCTCGATATCAGGAAATTATGGGTGAAATATTTACAGGAAATACTGAAGCAGTGAGTGAATACGTGTAGGATTGTCTAAATCAGTGGTAGTCTCTTTTTATGATTGTTTTTTTAGTTATTCAAGCCACGACTAAAGGAATACAAGTAGCAAAGAGGGTGGGGGGAGGAGCAGAGTGTGAAGTAAAAAAACGATGGATGGGAGCGATGAAGAGAGAAAGGTGCTTATCCAGTTTACCGGGTACTTTTGAAAAAAAAATTTAAAAACTGAGGAATATCTATTTTATGTACGTACCTGTCACGGGCTGAATACGTAATTCATTTACGCTTATCTCCCTTTGAATAATTCCAAAATGGCTGTCATATTTGCACTTCGTTACATGAACATCGCTAAAATTTAATTTTCTTTTATAAAAAAAAAAACTACTTGATTAATTTACGTGCTTTTTGGTATAGGATATATTCAGCCCGTGACAGGCATGCACATCAAACAGATATTCCTCAGTTATTTAGAGTTTTTTTTTTCGAAAGTACCCGCTAAACTGGATAAGCATCGAGAGAAAATATAAAGTGAGCGATAGTCGAGGAACCAACTAATATTTTGTTTGTTTGTTTCATTTATATTTATTTACTCCTCTGCAGGAGTTAGGCACAAGGCCAGTTTTATCTTACTCCCACAAGTAAGATGTGACCACAGCTTGGGTCGAGTAAGTGGGGTTTGAAAAGCCAGCGCCCGAGAAAGTGAGCACTCTGGCCATTAAAAATTGCCTGGGCAGCCCCGTCGGCATTCCCCGGTAGGGGCGCCTCAGGCAGTAAGCAATAAACTTACTCCTCCCCAAAGAGGGGAGGCGAAGCCTGGGAGGGTGGACCTCCTAGAACTGCACAGGACAAACCCACAGACAGGTGGAATCAAGGCCCGAAGGACAAGACGACACCCGTCTATAGGGTGCAGTATCCATCGGAACAGATACTACACTTACTTCCTTTGTTTCATTTATACTTTTTTGGTTTTCTCTAGATACATGTAAAAATGGCCGTGACTTATACGGACTATGGTCATTAAAAGCGGCTTATCATAAATCTTTTTACTAGTTTCCGTTAATTTTTTTACTGTGTCTGAAAGATAAAAGCCTAAAGTTAATCTCTAAGAGGAAAAATATGCATTTTTACACGTGAAAAAAAAATTATAATGAAAAATGTTATCATGGCGGCTAAAAAAAGTAAAATTTCAACTAAATTTTAAATTTGAATAAATTAATTGTAAAAATCTATTAGAAGATAAATATTAGTTTTCTGGAACTATTTCAAAGATAATTAGTAAATTAAAGTCTTAAGATACTGAAATAAAAAAGATATATACCTACTTTTTTACTAAAAATTACATAATTATCCAACAAAGTGAGATTTTAGTAAAAATTAACAAAACGCTCATTGGTAAACAGACCGGTTAGCGATGTTCAGAATTGTATGGAAGACAGTAAATGCAATAATATTTTGTTTTATTATTTTCAACTTTATATAGAAAAATGGTTTTGCAATAGTTTATAGAAATTGAAAAAGTATTATACCTTAATTTCTTTATTTTTTAAGGTTATAAAAAAATTCATTAATTCAAGTACCCCTATTTTTGTGTAATAAAAAAAGAAATGCTTATTTAATTAGAATATTTTTAATGTACACAATTAAGTTTTCATCTAAAAAGATTCATATTTAACTTGGATGTTTTAAATTCAGTAATACTCTGAAATTATTGATTAGCAATTACATTACTTTAATTATTGATTAGCAATTACATTACTTTAATTATTGATTAGCAATTACATTACTCTAATTATTGATTAGCAATTACATTACTTTAATTATTGATTAGCAATTACATTACTTTAATTATTGATTAGCAATTACATTACTTTAATTATTGATTAGCAATTACATTACTTTAATTATTGATTAGCAATTACATTACTCTAATTATTGATTAGCAATTACATTACTTTAATTATTGATTAGCAATTACATTACTTTAATTATTGATTAGCAATTACATTACTTTAATTATTGATTAGCAATTACATTACTTTAATTATTGATTAGCAATTACATTACTCTAATTATTGATTAGCAATTACATTACTTTAATTATTGATTAGCAATTACATTACTTTAATTATTGATTAGCAATTACATTACTTTAATTATTGATTAGCAATTACATTACTTTAATTATTGATTAGCAATTACATTACTTTAATTATTGATTAGCAATTACATTACTTTAATTATTGATTAGCAATTACATTACTCTAATTATTGATTAGCAATTACATTACTTTAATTATTGATTAGCAATTACATTACTTTAATTATTGATTAGCAATTACATTACTTTAATTATTGATTAGCAATTACATTACTTTAATTATTGATTAGCAATTACATTACTTTAATTATTGATTAGCAATTACATTACTTTAATTATTGATTAGCAATTACATTACTTTAATTATTGATTAGCAATTACATTACTCTAATTATTGATTAGCAATTACATTACTTTAATTATTGATTAGCAATTACATTACTTTAATTATTGATTAGCAATTACATTACTTTAATTATTGATTAGCAATTACATTACTTTAATTATTGATTAGCAATTACATTACTCTAATTATTGATTAGCAATTACATTACTTTAATTATTGATTAGCAATTACATTACTTTAATTATTGATTAGCAATTACATTACTTTAATTATTGATTAGCAATTACATTACTCTAATTATTGATTAGCAATTACATTACTCTAATTATTGATTAGCAATTACATTACTTTAATTATTGATTAGCAATTACATTACTTTAATTATTGATTAGCAATTACATTACTTTAATTATTGATTAGCTATTACATTACTCTAATTATTGATTAGCAATTACATTACTTTAATTATTGATTAGCAATTACATTACTTTAATTATTGATTAGCAATTACATTACTCTAATTATTGATTAGCAATTACATTACTTTAATTATTGATTAGCAATTACATTACTTTAATTATTGATTAGCAATTACATTACTTTAATTATTGATTAGCTATTACATTACTCTAATTATTGATTAGCAATTACATTACTTTAATTATTGATTAGCAATTACATTACTTTAATTATTGATTAGCAATTACATTACTTTTATTATTGATTAGCAATTACATTACTCTAATTATTGATTAGCAATTACATTACTTTAATTATTGATTAGCAATTACATTACTTTAATTATTGATTAGCAATTACATTACTTTAATTATTGATTAGCAATTACATTACTTTTATTATTGATTAGCAATTACATTACTCTAATTATTGATTAGCAATTACATTACTTTAATTATTGATTAGCAATTACATTACTTTAATTATTGATTAGCAATTACATTACTTTAATTATTGATTAGCAATTACATTACTTTAATTATTGATTAGCAATTACATTACTTTAATTATTGATTAGCAATTACATTACTTTAATTATTGATTAGCAATTACATTACTTTAATTATTGATTAGCAATTACATTACTTTAATTATTGATTAGCAATTACATTACTTTAATTATTGATTAGCAATTACATTACTCTAATTATTGATTAGCAATTACATTACTTTAATTATTGATTAGCAATTACATTACTTTAATTATTGATTAGCAATTACATTACTTTAATTATTGATTAGCAATTACATTACTTTAATTATTGATTAGCAATTACATTACTTTAATTATTGATTAGCAATTACATTACTTTAATTATTGATTAGCAATTACATTACTTTAATTATTGATTAGCAATTACATTACTTTAATTATTGATTAGCAATTACATTACTTTAATTATTGATTAGCAATTACATTACTCTAATTATTGATTAGCAATTACATTACTTTAATTATTGATTAGCAATTACATTACTTTAATTATTGATTAGCAATTACATTACTTTAATTATTGATTAGCAATTACATTACTTTAATTATTGATTAGCAATTACATTACTTTAATTATTGATTAGCAATTACATTACTTTAATTATTGATTAGCAATTACATTACTCTAATTATTGATTAGCAATTACATTACTTTAATTATTGATTAGCAATTACATTACTCTAATTATTGATTAGCAATTACATTACTTTAATTATTGATTAGCAATTACATTACTTTAATTATTGATTAGCAATTACATTACTCTGATTATTCTTAATTGTGAAACTGACGGGGTCGTTGATTCTCTGAAAGTAAAATTTGAATGATGGCGGGTGGTGGGTAATGGGTAGGGTGCAAATCCCGTCTGTTTATTGCAGTACTGGACATCCATACCTCTCCAAGTTAATCGTTAGTAGAAATTATCCCATTTTTTTCATTCTTTTTTTCATAGTGGCCCAGTTTTTCAATTTGTTCAATTTTTTTTTTCAAGATTATAAAATAAATTTCTACGCTGATGATTAAACGTTCATGCGCACAAGGGAAATTTTAGAACATCGCCTTTTAATATTTCCGGGAACTGTTATCATTAAAATCACATTAAAATTTTTGCAATTATATTATTTTGGGGGTGAAAATATTGAATAAACAATGCTTAATTCAATGATAATAACGTTAATTCGAGAAATTAATTTTCCTTCGAGTTATATTGATTTTATTAACACGGACTTTATGGGATTTTTTCGTAATATATGTTGTGAAGTTGTCCAACAGTAAATAATAAATAAAGGAAGTCAAGTCGAGGATTGGTTTAACAAGTGTATTAACAAAGTAAGAAAGTGACTAGCTCTTGGCTAGACAGTTACAAGACTGTGCTTTGTCTTTTCTGTGTCTCTGGTGACTCGCACTATTTATAGTGACAACCGGTGCAGTTTCTCCTGTGTAAGAACGGCCGGTGTAACAATATATAAAAAAAATAATTTTTTAATTGTTAACATCTACGGTGTTTCATTTTCATTAAAAAAATTTTTTAAATAACTTCATGCGTTTTTTTAGTACTTTGAGATATAACTTTAGTAAAGGTGTTTTGTTGTTGTTTACACAAAATAATACATTTTCAGTAAGATTCTAAAATAAAATAATAGGTTCATTATATTCCGTGATCGTTTATTAATACATACTGAAAAGGTTGATTTCCTGAATTTTAGTGAATTTTAAACTGAAGTTAGGGATCAAAATGTTTTTACGATTTGGGGATCAGCCATTCATTTTGCACGTAGTCTTTTGCTAGTGAGTCATCTCCTATCAAGGCCGAAAGGACATTCGAGGACAAAGGTTAATGAGATTACCAGCTGTCGATGAACAACATATGGAATTCTCTAATCTCCACCTTCCAGCTGGCAACTGTCTCCTCGCCTCTGGTGGTAATTGATCTTGAATATCTTACACGATTCCGCGAGACTAGCTGGTGTCTCGTTCGAATAAGTTAATTTCTATGTCAAATATATACTAGTTTTATATCTCCACTTCGTCTTGTCGAAGGGCCCTCAGTCGGCGTAGCATAACCACCAAGATGCATACTAGCGCGTCACCAGGGTACCCGATCTCCATGGGACCCCGGATACTTTGTCACACAATGAGTAATAACCCAACCCCCAATAGCAGTCACCCAAATAGAAATGAAAATTTAGTAATATAAAGAAAAGATGTAACTACATAACTCGTACACTTTGTCCACTACAAAATAAATGCCTAACCAAAGGCATTGTTTACCAAGCCATAATATTTACCAAAGAAAGACCGAATAACAAGAAGTACTACGTGGGTATGACCTCACTATATTTTAAAACCAGATATTACGACCATAACAGCACATTTAAAAAAAAAACGTCGAATAAAAATAGCACTAGCGAACCATTACTGGGAGCTCAAAGAAAGCGGACACTCACCAATAATTGAATGGAGAATCGTACGACAGGCCAGTGCATTTAGAAATTTAGACGACCCATGTAGATTATGTCTGAATAAGAAATTTGAAATCTTAAACTTTAAAGCCCTCCCCCGAAAACCTATTAAACTGTATAAGTGAAATAGGAAACAACTGCTTACACAGAATAACATTTACTTTAGAATAACAATAATAGATAAATAAATAAATAAAAACCTAAACTAAACTAACACCTAAAAATGGAAATACAAGAACGCATATGTTAAAATAAGGTCACTTATTAATTCAAAACAACAAAGAAACATGGGTGAGTTACCCCTATACAAAAAAGAACAAAAGAATAAGAAGTAAAATCAACCGAACTTTTGTTTATGAGAAGCCCTACTGTTGGATAATAGAAACATTAACCCGTGAGAGGGAATAACAAAGAATCTGATTGGTTAACTAGCTAGACTAAACACCAAATGTATATATAAAAACACCCGGCAACACAAACTCCGTGCATTTTAGCCTGACGATTCCCTATGCGGACGAAACGCGGAAACCTCTGTGTAGCTTAATTGCCATAAATATATTTTCATAACTCACTATATATAGTTTTTCATGGTAAACAACTGATGATCCCTTAAAATAGTGTTAGAAATAAACTAATATAATAACTGTAAAAAATAAATTGACTTACATGAGTGATTTTCCACTGGAAGACTTGGGACTATAAGTTTTTTTTTTTTTTTTTTTAATATAGTTTTAATGGTTGAGAAACTTCCGAGACTATATATATATATATATATATATATATATATATATATATATATATATATATATATATATATATATATATATATATATATATGGGGTAGGAAATATTGAATTATAGAAAAAATAAAGTAAAGTTAGATACTTTAAAGTTTATCAAATCACCAATATTATATTATATTCTTTGTTTAAACACCTAATGATTTAATAAACTTGTAAAGTATCTAACTTTACCTTATTTTTTATCATTTCAATATTTCCTATAATAATGCTCTATCCACAATATCGAGCATCTCCTTATCACGATAGGGTCTAATATAAAATATGTATCTTTATATTATCTAAATTAGCTGCACTGAATAGCTGCGATACAGCGAAACAGTCTATACGTGGATAACTATATATATATATATATATATATATATATATATATATATATATATATATATATATATATATATATATGAGGAAAAATAGAAACAATGTTTCAGACAAAATGCAATATAAAAATGGAATTGAGTATAAGCGAGTTAAAAGCTCTCAGTTTCGGTTTGAAATTCGCTACCGGTATCCAAAATAACTACATTACTCACAGCACGCTCCTCAACTATAGGAATTGCGATAGTCATTTAACCAAAGGATTTGTACAAGGACTATCTTTTGCCGCTTCGACCACACCTCAGGAACGAACCCTTCCCAAACGACACGTTACAGCCCTACATAATTTAGCCGCCATACCAAATATCGTCATATCTCCCGCCGATAAGACAGGTGGCGTAGTTATCCTCAACAAAATTGACTACCACAACAAAATCATGGGCATAATCAACGACGTTTCGACATGAATCCATTAATCTCACTACCATTAACAAAGACAATAAAAAATTTATAAAAATTTTCAAAACCTCCACTAAACAATCCATTGAATCCATTTCATACCACTCCATTATACCAACACTTTATGGTCTCCCTAAAACCCACAAATATAACATGCCCCTACGTACTATTATTACCAGCATTGGCAGTGCCTCTCACAATATTGCTAAAGCACTAGCAAAGATTCTATCGCCGCTACTTGGTACCATCAGCCATGCACATATAATAAATTCAGGCCACGTCCTCAAAAAATTACAACATATTAATTTACAAAACCATACAATGAACAGCCTTGATATTACCTCCTTATACACAAATACACCCGTAAAAAAATGTATTAACTTACTCTCCAAACACTTGAACAAAATAATTTTCTCTTGTTCTCTCCCAATTAAAAGCATCATAGATATCATACTGAACATTACTTCCATCACTTTCTGTAAATACAACATGAACTATTACAGACAGAAATTTGGCCTACCCATGGGTAACCTCCTCAGTCCCGTATTAGCTTGCCTGTTTCTAGAATTTATTGAAATTGGTACTTTCTTACCGTATTCCTAAAAATGCCATTTATTATAGATACATTGAATATATTTTAATTTTTCTACCCATCGGTCATAAAATAGATACGTTAGCATAAGCACTTTACAAAGTTGAACCCTCTATCAAGTTTACTTTCGAGAGTGAACACAATAATTATTTAGCATTCCTTGACATTCTCATCCAAAAAAACAATAATATTCTTTCATTTCAAATTCATCGTAAACCAACCAACAGAAATGATTACATTCATCATTACTCACACAACAATCACTACATCAAAAATAGTATGATTATAGGTTTTTATCTCAGAGCTCTACGCATGTGTAGCCTTGAATATCTGTCTCAAGAATACAGTAGAATTGAATCGTCTCTTACAATATTAAAGTACCCCAAACATGTTATTCTCTCCGCTAAGAAAAAATACTACACCACCCATACTAAGAAATGTTTTCCTTCCCGCTAATTCACGCAACAAACATCTTTTCTCTTCTCTTCCCCGGCATGGTTTCAGAACAATCCAAGCTACCTCACTCACTATAAAAAAAAAACATTTTAGAAAGATATAAAAACAAAAATAAAGATTCCACGGCTCTTACTCAAGCAGGAATATATACCATACCATGTGCTGATTGTGGTAAAATATATGTTGATGAAACTCAGCGTCCTTTTAATAAAAGAATTTATGAACATAACCGTGCAATAAAAAACGGTGATACCTCGAACGCGTTGTGTGCCCACGTGATTTCCTACAGTCATCATTTCAACACGCGTTTGGCCAGTTCGATAAAATATATACACGATGTTAAACTCGTCGTCTTATTGAGTCTTGTCTTATCCAGCGGCACAAGAACGGAATTGTTCAGAGACATGGGTTCTTTAACATTAATAACGTCATTGCAAAATACATTTTATTTGAACAAAACTTAGTTAGATACGACGATGGTTAATAAACCATTCCTTCGACTTCCTCCTCCACCTTTCCCTCCTCCTGTCACCCCCCATTGTTTTCTATGCACGCCTCAATTTGTTTTTGCATGCCTACTATGTTCAAGTTTATTCCTCCTTTTTTTCTCTTTTGACTTCCTTACTTTTATTTAAACTTGCTGCGTCTTTGCCTGTTTTTGACAGTTATGTCAAATGCTGATACACATCTTTTCTTTCTTTCTTTCTTTCTTTCTAATGTTCTTGACTTGTTTGTTTAGTTTCTTTTTTTTTGGGGGGGGTCGGGGGTCGGACGCGTCTTGTACACATTTAATTTCTGTTCATTAAAGTTCTGATTTTCAACCGAGAATGGTTGCTTTCTAGCAACTGAAATATCTTGGTAGAGCTTTTACATGTGTTTGAGTTTATATTTTTGTTAGTTTGTTGTTTCGCTTATCCTCAATTCCATTTTTATTTTGCATATATATATATATATATATATATATATATATATATATATATATATATATATATATATAGTGATATATATATATATATAAATAGTGATATATATATATATATATATATATATATATATATATATATATATATATATATATATATATATATATATATATATCAATCATTGTTTATTCGCTATTCAGCATTGGCCGAGTGGTTCTGGACGTCGGGATTTGAGTTGCAAAATACTAGAAATCCGGGGTTTCAAACTGCATGATCAGTAGTGAATAGTCATATCTCTATGCTGATGAGTCCCGATTATAAAGGACGAAGCGTATACATACATAGATAATAAACAAAACAATATATATATATATATATATATATATATATATATATATATATATATATATATATATATATATATATATATATATATATACGAAGGAAGCATTAGAAACTGGTTTTCATTTTTTTAATTGTATTTTTTTAATGCATTTTTTTCATTATTATTAATTTAATATTACTTATAAACTTATGAAATAAATTAATGAATGAGTACTGGGAATGTTATTGGAATCAGCTAATTCCTTGATTTTTGCTTTTGAAAGTCTTTCCTCCTATCCACCCACACACACTCTATGTGATCAGCTAATTCCTTGATTTTTGCTTTTGAAAGTCTTTCCTCCTATCCACCCACACACACTCTACGTGATCAGCATAATTAAGCTAAAATATATCCACGTCCCTTCGAGCTAGGGTTGAATAAAAAAAAACATGTTCTGTTCGTTCTTAGGATGCCATTCTCCCAGACGTTACCTCCTCAGAAAGTTGAGGTGAGTTCATTGCCCATCACTTGAGGTGCCTTCAACAGGGACTGCCGACAGGTTAGACCAGGCTATTTTTCATCCAGCGTGCGTCTCTTTTTGGAAGAGCTGGACTTCTCAAACAAAACAAAAAATGACTTTGTGTCACATCCAATCTTCTCTAGGGGAGACGGGTATTCCCCCCCCCCTTCCCCCCCAAAAAAAAATGCGTACACACACACACTGGTAGGAGGGGAAATACCGACTTGAGAACGATGGGTTAAGTTACAGATAAAAATCTAGGGGCTTCTCCGGTTCGGCTGGGCTCTGATTTGTTAGCATTTTGATGACACTTCCGCCTTTCTTCTTCTTCTTCTTCTTCTTCTTCTTCTTCTTCTTCTTCTGCTGTTTTTCTTCTTCTTCTTCTTCTTCTTCTTCTTTGTCTGCTTTATGAATGAAAACACTGACGACTATTGTTCAACTAACTACGAAAAATTATTGTGTTCTCCACTTATCGAAATGAGTAATATTGTTATCACTTTTATAGTTCTTTTTATGTTTTAATATAGTAGTTTTATCTATTTATTCATCTGTTTAACAACGCTGAAAATTTGATGAAGGCGTGGCTAAAAAGCAAGGGAGATAACAATGAATAACATTTTAAAAACTAAAAAGAAAGAGAAAAAAAAAGAATCTAATAATTTTATTAAGCAGACCCGGAAAACCCAACGTTTATTCATGAAAACCAGGAAGATCCGGCGTTGTTCGGGATTGAAAGGGGAACCTTGACGCCCAATCAGTAGTGTGTAGAGGTCTGATAATACCTTTGCGATGCACGAGGCAACCGCTTGATTGTGTGCTTCAAACACTAAAGTATAAGCCCTAGTAATATTATGAAAAATGGGGATAGTTTGAATATGATTGGATGTCCCACTCCCATTTTGGTTACATGAGGCCATCCTTTCGTCGCATCCTCCCCTCTGCTCGCCAATACGTCCAACTCATAACGCTATATTATCTTCTTAAATGTTGAGATCGACGGTCTAAATAGTTTCTTCAAAAATTCTAATAAAATTAGTGTATAATTCATAATAAATATATATGTGTGTGTGTGTGTGTGTGTGTGTGTGTGTGTGTGTGTGTGTGTGTGTGTTGTAATGAAATAATTCCAGGAGGAGATCCGGGTATGAGAGCTCAATGTGATAAACAGAGCAAGAATAAAATGAAGTATAATAACACGAAATTACATAATCATCGATGCAATAATTTATTTCAACCTTGTGGTTTTTTCAAGCATCCGATCCAGACGATTACATTTTTGAAACTGAAATAAAAAGAGTTAAATTCACACTCGACAATTCAAATATAATTGTAGAGAGAGGTGGTAACAACCAATCCAATACATATTTAGAGAGAGGGGAAAATTGAAGCATCTCTTATCCTTAAGTCTAACTTGGGAGGGGGAATTACAAAATTTACTACAGATACCGAAGGGGAGGGAGGAGGGGGTCATGTTTTTAAAGGAATCGGGTCGTGTCAAAAATTGGCAGTATTAATTCTCATCATTGTTTTATGACACCTACTGACTAGCGATAAATGTATATTGCGAGTGGAAAGAAAGAAACCTGAAGTAAATTCTGACACAATCTCCCTCACACGCATACATAGGCAAGCATAAATACGTACACATACTATGTACATACATACACACATCACCACCCACACACAATCATATACAAGCATACACATACACACACACACACACACACATACATATATATATATATATATATATATATATATATATATATATATATATATATATATATATATATATATATATGTGTGTGTGTCAAACACACACTTAGTTTGAACGACCGGCCACCCTTTCAAACTCGGTCAAATCACCTCAAAGAAATACTGAATTATCAAGCCAGATATATATATATATATATATATATATATATATATATATATATATATATATATAGAGAGAGAGAGAGAGAGAGAGAGAGAGAGAGAGAGAGAGAGAGAGAGAGCGTATGACATAAAGAAGGTTATGGAGTTAAAATCAATTTAGTATTACGTAGTAATAAGGAAAAATACGTTTTAATACATTTTTCGTCTTATCATTTATATTCTGATTATTTTTATTTCTGTAATTTTCAAGTTATAAATAAAATAAAGTAAACGTCCTAGTATTATTTTTTCATGCATGTCAAGCGCGAACGCAGACCCCGCGATAATGTTTTACGCCGTTTGATCAAAATGGAATATACTTATCAAAATACCCTGGGTAATGCAGTTTCAAAATATGATGGTGGGGGTTCTGTCTAAAAAAAACAACAAATTCTAAACAAACGCACAAACATAAAGTTGTAGTTTCTGCTTGTTTGTTTTGTTCGATCTTACCTCCTTCGACCAGGCTATTTTTCTTCTAGGTTCGGGTCTATAAAAAGATTTGACAGCTGAAGTGGTTTCGTTTACACTCGTCAGTTCGTAGCGTGGATCCTGGCTTGGATAAGATATAGACAACGGCGGTCGCATCTTTGGGAATATACCAAAACCCACTCTGACAATTAAAAAAAGAGGCTTATGAAGTGGTGAATGACAAAAATGGACAAAAACGTGAATTTATGAATGATTGAGAATGGGTCACTCTTTAGCAAGTGCTAAATTGACCAACAGGGTGTTGTGAATGAAAGAGGTAAAAACGTGGTTAACAAATAATTCCGCAGCCTCGTAACTCTCGCTTCTCTTATTTTATCCTTTAGCCCTCATATTCCATGATCTCGCTCCAGACAAAACACGAAGCCACTTGATGTAAGGAGCTAAAACAGAATACTACTTCAAGGTCAAAAACTAGCAAACGATAAGTGTTATATGGATATATTCTGACCCAGAAAACAGCAATTTTCCCCTTTTGTCAGAAACATCGCTTATGGAATGGGGGGACTAAGGGACAAAATAAATGAAGCGAGAGTTACGAAGCTGCCGAAAGCAAACCCAAGGTCCACTTTCTACTCTCCTTTGAGAAGGTGCACAATTCCTCGTATATGCCAGTGTATAGCCATGCCGAGGGTATCTTATTTGGGCTTCGAATACTATGTTATTTTGAATATTTGGTCAAGGTTTACTTGTAGGAAGAAGTATCCTCATGTCAGGTTGTCTTGACAAACTCCTGTACATAAATTCCTTAGACACTCGACGACAGTGTCAGTTTCTCTCTCTCTTTTTTTAAATTCTTGTTTCTGTTTTCGTTAGCATAGGGACGGGGCATTCTTCCAAATGGCAGACTATCACCTGCTATTTAGAGGCTCCAGCCGAGTACTCTTTTAAGGATTTTGGCCGTTCCCTTAAGGGCAATTATTTGGATTTCTTTCGCACTTGGTTTTCCAGGAATACTTTTCAGATACTTTTTGAAATTTTTCTTCATGAGACCTTTAGCTCCTATTATAACTGGGAGAATGTTGATGTTTTTGAGGTTCAAGTTTCTCTTCATATCATACATTAGGCCTTGGTATTTTGTCATATTCTCCCTCTCTGCTTTGTTTAAGCCACTGTCATTTGGAACACTCACCCCAATCAGTGTTGCCTCTCTTTTTGCCTTATTTAGTCCCTGGTCTTAGGCGGCCATTATAAGCCTCCAGTGTTGATATGCGTGTGTGAGTTAAGGAGACACTGTGCGTATATGGCGTTTGTAAGTGTGTGGATATGTGTAAACTTCTGTGTGCGTGAGTTGAGTAGTCATTCGCATTCCCGGACCTCAAAACGCTGTGAAGCTGAGCATAATGTCGTGTTCGCTTGGTTTCTTGTTTCTGTATATGAATCGTTTTGAACGAGCGAGGTTCATTTTCATTGGTTGAAAATTGTCGAGTTCACACATTTATGTGAAAAAATATTTTCATTTCGGGAACGGCGAACGTAGCACGAAGCTATTGACTTGACTGTCGCCTATTTCCACGCGATACAGAACAGAAGAAATGAATAGGAAAGAGTAAGCTAAACGAATGGATACAAACATGGAGTAGCTTATATAAGCTCGTAATTTTTGACGTTCCTTAGCATCGCATCTCTACCTCCTCACAAGTTTCAGATACCAAAACGTATCGTTATACAAGTCAGTCACTGCTGTGGTCGTGACAGTAAAGGTGTTAGATTTTAAGTGGTAGATTAACACCTAAGAGTCGTGAGTTCCATTACTGACCGCGGCATTCCTGGCTGTTTAACGTTTTAGGTATTTTCTCTAAAACGGTTATCAACAGTCAGATAAGTAAAAATGTTTTTTGTTTTTTTTAATTTTTAACCGAAATTGTGTTAGTGTCAGGGTTCGGGTTTGATGGGGGGGGGGGGTCTTGTTGATATAACCTGTTTACTAATTTCACTAATTTCTGCATTGCGTGTATATAAAAATTAAAATAAAATGCTATTAATAATAATGGTAAATAAATAATTCAACATTTGAAAAAAATGTGAATATTAGTTTTTAATTTAAAAGTTTGTACCGTCAATTTTTAAAAACGCCTATATTCGGGAAATCGGAAAGATTAATCGGATGCCCTACACATCAACTGGCTGTCAACAATGGCGTCTGTGGACGCTGCACAATCTCGAACGGCGACGGAGAATCTGAAGCAACCGTCATCGATTAGGTTCCCAACGGTCGATGGCGTCAGGGGTGTTAGCCAGTTTTTAGCCAGTTGTTAGCCAGTTTTTTCTAACCACTCAACTCAACTAATTCGCCCAAAGATCTGAAACAACCGGCGTCTTTTCTATATCAGACGCTGTTTCACTTGTATTCTTCTACACTTGCAACAAAGTAAAAAAAAAACACGCAAACACACAAAACACAAAACACACACACTTAAAATGACATAACATAACGTGTGTAGCTTACCGATACGATCAAAATGTTTTAACTGCATACTTACCTGTTTAGAATCTCTCATTGTACCAACTTCCGCTTTTGTAGAATAAGTAATATTCTAAATATCAACAAAAACTTACAAAGTTTATGCTTATATATTTATATATTTATGTGTACAGGATTCACTCATAAACTAATTAACCGATCATTATGAGTTTTGGAAGAGAAAAAAAACTGCTATGCGTAAGGCGTTGTAATGTTAGATATATTTAGTTTAATTTAGTTGTATGAAAAGTTGGTAAAAAAAGGTATTAGACATCAATATTCTACAAATTTCAGTTTTTTTTTGAGTAATCAGATTCCATGAATTTAAATTTTTTAAGAGCTCTTAAGCTTAAGCCTTACATTTCAGACATTTTCTAGAATCAAAATCATGTAATGGATTTTTATACCAATTAAAATAAATATTCTAGACATAAGGTTTAGTATCATTGTATTTTTATTTTAATCTCCGTGAAGTGAGATAAAATTAGTGCAAAACTATTCTGTTGGGAGAATTAATTTTACCAATCCTAGGACGGGTATTTTTATGCTTTAAGTTTATTAATACAAATTTTCAAGGTCAATTTAACTTTAAAGAATTTTTCTTTAATTGTTGTTGTTTTTGTGGGATCGTCTACAATAAGTGTTATACTTGGGCATGAAATTTTAGACATTTTCTAGAATTAAAATCATGTAATGGATTTTGATCAAAGTTGGTATAAGGATTTTCGACATAAAGTTTAGTAGCATTATTGTGTTGATTTTCATCTTTGTAAGGGGCATAAAAGTGGTGCAAAACTGTTCTGTTTATATAAGGATTTTCGACATAAGGTTTCGTAGCATTATTGTGTTGATTTTCATCTTTGTAAGGGGCATAAATGTTGTGCAAAACTGTTCTGTTTATATAAGGATTTTCGACATAAGGTTTAGTAGCATTATTGTGTTGATTTTAATCTTTGTAAGGGGAATAAAAGTGGTGCAAAACTGTTCTGTTTATATAAGGATTTTCGACATAAGGTTTCGTAGCATTATTGTGTTGATTTTCATCTTTGTAAGGGGAATAAAAGTGGTGCAAAACTGTTCTGTTTATATAAGGATTTTCGACATAAGGTTTCGTAGCATTATTGTGTTGATTTTCATCTTTGTAAGGGGAATAAAAGTGGTGCAAAACTGTTCTGTTTATATAAGGATTTTCGACATAAGGTTTAGTAGCATTATTGTGTTGATTTTCATCTTTGTAAGGGGAATAAAAGTGGTGCAAAACTGTTCTGTTTATATAAGGATTTTCGACATAAGGTTTCGTAGCATTATTGTGTTGATTTTCATCTTTGTAAGGGGAATAAAAGTGGTGCTAAACTGTTCTGTTTATATAAGGAGTTTTGACATAAGGTTTCGTAGCATTATTGTGCTGATTTTCATCTTTGTAAGGGGCATAAAAGTGGTGCAAAACTGTTCTGTTTATATAAGGATTTTCGACATAAAGTTTAGTAGCATTATTGTGTTGATTTTCATCTTTGTAAGGGGCATAAAAGTGGTGCAAAACTGTTCTGTTTATATAAGGATTTTCGACATAAAGTTTAGTAGCATTATTGTGTTGATTTTCATCTTTGTAAGCGGAATAAAAGTGGTGCAAAACTGTTCTGTTTATATAAGGATGTTCGACATAAGGTTTCGTAGCATTATTGTGTTAATTTTCATCTTTGTAAGGGGAATAAAAGTGGTGCTAAACTGTTCTGTTTATATAAGGATTTTTGACATAAGGTTTCGTAGCATTATTGTGTTGATTTTCATCTTTGTAAGGGGCATAAAAGTGGTGCAAAACTGTTCTGTTTATATAAGGATTTTCGACATAAGGTTTAGTAGCATTATTGTGTTGATTTTCATATTCCTAAGAGGACATAAAAGTGGTGCAAAACTGTTCTGTTTACCCGCTATGAGAAGAGTATTCTTCTAGTTTGATCTCAATAAAGTATTCAGTAAATTCTTTTGTATTCATTCACCGATTACTCACCTCTCAACTGTATCATTTTGACCTGCTGTCGTTACACGTGTTATTTAAAATTACAATTTTCTTTTGAAATGCTAATCCCGACACATCATTAATGCGAACAACGGTCATTCCTCGTTAGTTTATTTACATAGTGTGCACAATATTTCTATTATTATTAACTGCTTAGTTTCGCCAGCAGTTGACCTTCGAAACATATCTTATATACAATGTAAAGCTGGCTATTGTTATATACAAAAAATAACGTCACTTCCCCCTTACTTCTGTGCTCAATAGCTTTTTTTGTTGCTATAAACTACATATAAAAATCTGTTTTGTGAGTGTTTTACGGCGCACATTTGTCCGTGTTGTTACAAAGAACAAAAAAATCATTTTTAATTGACTTTAACGCTTTTTATATTTGATCCTGGTCAATATTTCATTTTCTTTTAGTCACGAATAAAGGAAGTTGGAGGGGCTCTTCACTTCTTATTTCAGATATACTGTTACTCTCCTCATCGTCATTGAGGCAAAGCTTTATGAAAGTACAGTTTCCGATAAACATTGTTTCATTATTACACTCTACCCTCTATTTCCACTTTCATGTTTCATTTCTTCGCCTACCAAGCTATTGTCTTCTCTTTCTCTCTTTCTTATTTCTTTCCTTTATTTACAGCGAATCTTTCTTTCTTTTCTTTCATTTTTCTACTTAAACTTCGCATTATTTCTTTTTATCACAAGTTTTACAAGCTGCTTTATTGTAAACATTCACGAATTGCGTTTGTCTGCAAAGAACATGCGTTTGTTCATAATAAACTCCCATATATAATCGTTTGAATTAAAAAAAAAAAAGTACGCAAAGAAACTTTTTTTGTAAACATCTAGAAAGTACGCTTGTCTGTTAAGGACATACGTACGTATATAACAAACTCTTATATATAATCGTTTGAATTAAGAAAAAAAACGTACATAAAGTAACTTTTTTAATTGGAAATATAATACATATATTGGCATGACTAAGACAACTATCTCTCGCCGCCTAACATGCCACCTTAGCTCCATACAAAGCTCCATCCACCAACATTTAACAGCACCCAAAATTTCCAAAACAGAATTTCGTAATATACTAGCTAAAAACACTTCCTTACTCGCTGTTTCAAACTGTAGCCTTCGTCTCCCTATTCTCGAAGCACTATTCACCCAAGCGCATAAAACTACCATCAACCAGGCTCGGTACGAGGGTGCAGAGGGAATCTTAAAATGTTTCTAAAACGTTTTTTAATCGACCTTTCATTATAAATTCACTATTTTAAATTAGTACCAACACCATCACGTGCCTGAGGGCGACTTATGCGAGTCGAAAGTACTTGCGAGTATGGAGAATTCCCGTACACACATGGACATAGCATCAGAGTGGGAAAGAAGGGATCAGAAAAGGAATAGACAGAGGCTTTCACTTCTATTAAATCAAACTTGTATAACAAAAGAATGCTGCCTATAAATGATTAATATGACAGCCTACTAAAATATAACCGCTTGTATAAACATAAATAGAGTTTAATTCTCCCCCTTTCTCATGGCTATTGGGTTGGCTGAGTAGTAGTAGTAGTTCAGACTGGAGTGTCAAAAGTGACTTTGGGCTGTGGTTCAAATCGTGCGACCGGCAGAAAAGTCATCCTCCACACTGATGATTACCAAAAAAAGATGAAACACATGTGTATCTGGATAAGAATTAAAGAAAAAATATTTATCATAATATTATTTATAGCCCCCTTTAACACAGGGTAGGCGTTTTAAGAGAATTAATAATAGGCTGTCAATTAAATGCGTAATGCAAAGTTCCGTCCGCCTGGAGCACTGAACACTGTTATGATAGCCTTACAAAAATATGTCCGCTTGTATAGACATAAATAGAGTTTAATTATCCCCTTTCCCCCATGACTGTTTGGTTGGCCGTGTGTAGATGTTCAGATTGGAGAGTCAAAGATGAATTTTGTCTGGGGTTCGAATCGTTCGATAATTCCTGAAAAAAAAAACATTTATCATTATATATATATATATATATATATATTATGATAATATTACTATTTCATGTATCCACATGAAATTTTATAAGGAGATATAATTTTTTATGTATCAATTTTCAGTATTTACTTCAACAGTGCTCGATACGTAAGTAAAGCTAGGTAGTAAGATGCATTTTAGCCTGAAGATTTCCCTAGGGATGAAACGCGGGAGCCTCTGTTAGCTTAATTGCCATAAATATATTTTCATAGCTTACTATTATGATTATATATATATATATATTATGATAATATATATATATATATATATTATGATTATATATATATATATATATATATATATATATATATATATATATATATATATATATATATATAAACATGCAATGAATTAAAACATTACAATTGTTCCAAGAATTAGAACATCAAGTCCAGTATGGCGTACGATCGTTTCCAAAACACTTTGGAAATAATTTATTTTATTTTATAAATTAATAAAGCTAATCCAAAACGTCACTTCATCAGCGCCTTTAGCAACACGTCTTACAGAAAGTCAGAGAAAGAATTAAAAAGCTCGTCGTAGAGAAACATCCACTGACAGAAAGAGACACCGGTTGATATGTTAGCAGCATAGGAGGGGAAATAACACAATGTGGCACCTAGTCCATAGTATTTAGCTGCATCTTGTTGTAAAGCGTCCTCGGCTGCGGTTGAGTTGACTGGGAGTCCTTGATCTGGATTTGGTGTTCGGTTCCTCTCTTTTGTTGACGCGATCGTGGTGGTATGCTTTCCATCTCATGTTTCTCACGAACTTGTTAATGCTTCCAATAAATGTATCTACCTGGCGTTGCTGGGAGTCTTTTTAATTTGACGTTTTCGAAAGAGTTTACATCTTAAATTTAGACCGGCGTTTCCAGGGTGAAGTCATATTGGAGGAGGGCGCAGAGAAAAATAATTTTAAATATAGTCAATTTTACAATTATTTATTTTATTTACCTCTCCAGGAGGTTAGACACAAGGTCATGTAACAGTCACCAATAGGGACTACTTTTGAATGCGTAATCACTGTCCCTGTGAGCTGGCTTGTCCAATCAAATCACAGGGCGCAGTAATATCGTTAGTTCCCTAAGGGACTACTTATGTCCCCTTAGGGTTCGAGGAAAAAGATGAGACGACCTCCTGGCACCAGATTGGACACATCGCAGAGAGCATCAGCGAGGAACGAGGAAACGCTCTCTCTCCGCCGTCGCCCACCAGCGAGGAACGAGGAAACGCTCTCTCTCCTGCCGCCGTCGCCCACTCGACGACTACTACCAGGCAGCCCTAAGAACTCTTATATTCTTCCTCTTCCTCAGACGGACACTGTCCCACTCTCTTCTACCTATACCAAACGGTAATAAAACCCCTTTTCGTTGTTCCGTTTCTTTACGAAAAGATAAAAGGATAACCCCTTTCATCCTCTCATCATCTCCTTACAGTCAGGTGTTAAGTTGAAAAGCCAGTGCACTATGGTTTGGCACACTGGCCTACAAAAAATGCTTGAGCAGTCTCGTTGGCATTCCTTGGTAGAGGCGCTTCAGGCGATTATCCCTTTCTCAAAGAGAAGGTAAAACTTGGCGGGGACCTCCAGAGACTGAACAAAATCATAACTAAGACTGGCAGCAACAAAGTCATAACTCAAGCTGACAGCAACAAAATTATAACTCAGACTGGCAGCAACAAAGTCATAACTCAGACTGGCAGCAACAAAATCATAACTCAGACTGGCTACAACAATATCATAACTCAAGCTGACAGCAACAAAATCATAACTCAGACTGGCAGCAACAAAATTATAACTCAGACTGGCAGCAACAAAGTCATAACTCAGACTGACAGCAACAAAATCATAACTCAGACTGGCAGCAACAAAATCATAACTCAGACTGGCAGCAACAAAGTCATAACTCAGACTGGCAGCAACAAAGTCATAACTCAGACTGACAGCAACAAAATCATAACTCAGACTGACAGCAACAAAATCATAACTCAGACTGACAGCAACAAAATCATAACTCAGACTGACAGCAACAAAATCATAACTCAGACTGGCAGCAACAAAGTCATAACTCAGACTGACAGCAACAAAATCATAACTCAGACTGACAGCAACAAAGTCATAACTCAGACTGACAGCAACAAAGTCATAACTCAGACTGACAGCAACAAAATCATAACTCAGACTGACAGCAACAAAATCATAACTCAGACTGGCAGCAACAAAATCATAACTCAGACTGACAGCAACAAAATCATAACTCAGACTGACAGCAACAAAATCATAACTCAGACTGACAGCAACAAAATCATAACTCAGACTGACAGCAACAAAATCATAACTCAGACTGACAGCAACAAAATCATAACTCAGACTGACAGCAACAAAATCATAACTCAGACTGACAGCAACAAAATCATAACTCAGACTGACAGCAACAAAATCATAACTCAGACTGACAGCAACAAAATCATAACTCAGACTGGCAGCAACAAAATCATAACTCAGACTGACAGCAACAAAATCATAACTCAGACTGACAGCAACAAAATCATAACTCAGACTGACAGCAAAAAAATCATAACTCAGACTGACAGCAACAAAATCATAACTCAGACTGGCAGCAACAAAATCATAACTCAGACTGACAGCAACAAAATCATAACTCAGACTGACAGCAACAAAATCATAACTCAGACTGACAGCAACAAAATCATAACTCAGACTGACAGCAACAAAATCATAACTCAGACTGGCAGCAACAAAATCATAACTCAGATTGACAGCAACAAAATCATAACTCAGACTGACAGCAACAAAATCATAACTCAGACTGACAGCAACAAAATCATAACTCAGACTGACAGCAACAAAATCATAACTCAGACTGACAGCAACAAAATCATAACTCTGACTGACAGCAACAAAATCATAACTCAGACTGACAGCAACAAAATCATAACTCAGACTGACAGCAACAAAATCATAACTCAGACTGACAGCAACAAAATCATAACTCAGACTGACAGCAACAAAATCATAACTCAGACTGGCAGCAACAAAATCATAACTCAGACTGACAGCAACAAAATCATAACTCAGACTGACAGCAACAAAATCATAACTCAGACTGACAGCAACAAAATCATAACTCAGACTGACAGCAACAAAATCATAACTCAGACTGACAGCAACAAAATCATAACTCAGACTGACAGCAACAAAATCATAACTCTGACTGACAGCAACAAAATCATAACTCAGACTGGCAGCAACAAAATCATAACTCAGACTGACAGCAACAAAATCATAACTCAGACTGACAGCAACAAAATCATAACTCAGACTGACAGCAACAAAATCATAACTCAGACTGGCAGCAACAAAATCATAACTCAGACTGACAGCAACAAAATCATAACTCAGACTGACAGCAACAAAATCATAACTCAGACTGACAGCAACAAAATCATAACTCAGACTGACAGCAACAAAGTCATAACTCTGACTGGCAGCAACAAAATCATAACTCAGACTG
This sequence comes from Sepiola atlantica, assembly GCA_963556195.1. Classification (NCBI taxonomy): domain Eukaryota; kingdom Metazoa; phylum Mollusca; class Cephalopoda; order Sepiida; family Sepiolidae; genus Sepiola; species Sepiola atlantica. Next base: position 30,870,626 of record OY744531.1, on the reverse strand, counting down.
ACAGCAACAAAATCATAACTCAGACTGGCAGCAACAAAATCATAACTCAGACTGACAGCAACAAAATCATAACTCAGACTGACAGCAACAAAATCATAACTCAGACTGACAGCAACAAAATCATAACTCAGACTGACAGCAACAAAGTCATAACTCAGACTGACAGCAACAAAATCATAACTCAGACTGACAGCAACAAAATCATAACTCAGACTGGCAGCAACAAAATCATAACTCAGACTGACAGCAACAAAGTCACTGTCGGACTGATTAGTACGAATTATATAATTGTTTATTCTTTAAAGATAATGCATTTAACTTTTGCCTTATTTTATTTTTGACACCAAATAGAGATTTATATTCCGCTAATATTTTTGTATAATGCCAAAACAAAAAAACAATGAATAAAAAAAATAAAAATAAAGCACAAAACTATTGAAGGGAGCTTTGTTTGTTTTTTTTATGTTTCAAATGTAATTATTGAAAAGTTAAAATAAAATATGTTCGCAGTCAATATAAGAAATAAGGTTTAGCTCCCTTGCCCTTAGAGTACGTTCCTCTGTCGTACGTTTATGTTTTACGGTAAAAAATGCAAAAACGTCATTTCTATCCTTATCTTTATTTGAATTATTTATCCCCAAAAATGATTTAGTAGTACCAATACTTAAAAAAAAAATGTTTACGATCTGGACATATAATACATGCTAAGATAAAAGAAGGACCTTACTGTCTCCCCTCTCTCTCTCTCTCTCTCTCTCTCTCTCTCTCTCTCTCTCTCTCTCTCTCTCTCTCTCTCTCTCTTCGCTATGTTAAATATTTTGGTCGTTTCCAAAGTTGAAAATGTCCCAACTCTTACAAACAAAATTAACCCGACGTTTTAGATCTAAATAGCTAAATAAGTAACGTCGCACGGGTGTGTTATATATTTTTTAACTATGCCGTTTCCTCAAGCGAAAATGTTATTGTTTTGTTTTGAAATGTCTGTATGCTAACATCTTTTTCGGTTGGCCCTTTTTTGCATTACGTAAGCCACAAAATAGTATAGTTTTGTATTGAAATGGAGATTTGAAAATTATAAGTAGCATCTGTGTTTGCAAAAGAACGATAAATAATTTGTTTATATATATTTTTAATTAAATATATTTGGAACAAATGAGTAAAATAACTGATAATAAACTTACCTGTAAATACGATCGCTTTCATTATGTAAAATCTATTATGCAGGGTTAATAATCGACGGCTTACGTCATTTCATGGAACCAACATAGTAAGTATTAGTTTGAATGAAAGTTAATTTACCTACTATTGCGGTACACAAATAATGTTAATAAATAAATAGTTAAATATTTATTTAAAACACATCTAATTATTAATCTGATAATCGTCAGCGATAGAGCGATGTTGATTTTTTTAATTATTAAGATCGCAAGTTGACGCTCTTGATTAGATTAATAATTAAACATGCATCCATTTAAACAATCTTACTAGCCGGATTAAGTATTTTTTTAAAGAAATTCAGCGAAATAGATTATTATATTTAAAAAAAAACACGATAGAAAGAAGAAAAAGACAAAGTGGCCAGTCAAAATTAAATAGCGATTTGTCAGATTCAAGGGTATCGATGACTAACTTCGATAAATAGACCGGCTTAATTTTATATATTAAATATACTATGAAAAATCAATACATCCAATCAATATGGCAGACAAAATGCTCAATAGAGATTTATAACAATATATATATATATATATATATATATATATATATATATATATATATATATATATATATATATATATATATTCCCTTATTGGCGTGGTAATTCCCCGAGTCTAGACTGATTATGTAACTGGGGTTCGAATCCTCCGACCGTCTGAAATTATCACTTCCTACACTGCTGATAGCAAAAGCTTGAAACGCCGGCGTCTGTAGGTAAAAATAATTTAATATTTACTTAATGAATATTATATATATATATATATATATATATATATATATATATATATATATATATGCGAAGACATATATGTTTAAGATATTTTGTATTCCTATACGTCAACGAATAATAAATAAAATACTTAAATATATAAACACTTATATATATATTTTTACATATATATATATATGTGTGTAATATATATATATATATATATATATATATATATATATGTGTGTGTGTGTGTGTAATATATATATATATATATATATATAAAATTATTTTTTAGAGGAAGAAAAAGAAGAAACTCAAATCAAATCCGGGTAAAAAAAACTTATATTCAGAAAGTTTTTTGTTCTTTCTCTGTTTTCTAATGCTAATGGAAATTTCATTTTAGTGGTCAAAACCCGTTACATTATGATTCGTTAGGCTTCCTTTTTTATGGTCTTAATTGCATATTACCCTCACCCTACCCGACTATCCTTGATGTCCACTTACTGCTTGTATTTGTAGTTATGTATTCATTGTCCAAGAAGCGGTGAAAGAATAAGAATATTCGCTGGGTTTCCTGGTTTATAATTCCGCCCACATCCGCCAGGGGCGTCACCTATTTTCCATATATATAGATACGCAGTACCAATGCTGACAATCAAAAAAGTAACAAAACCTCTCAAGTGGTAGACATTACAAGGCGAAGAGAAACGCGAATCATCCGAATTTAATCTGCCGTTCTTACAAGCGAAGACGAAAGGTCCATTAACATTGGAACGTGAAACATTCAGCCACCATGATGATGGTAAGTTAAGCTTCTTTTCTATTTTCATGACAGCCAATGAAAATAAATGTTTATGTTAACAAAGAAATTAATGTTACCCCTGATCGAAAAAGTATTCACCCCAAATCAGAAAATTATCCGGTCGTTACGAAATTTTCAATATTTATCTAAATGAATAAATGCGAAAGTTATTTCAACCTATCCTAACTATATCAACATGAAAACGGATTGTGCTTATTTAATTATATGATACAGCATTAGATTTTGAAATGTCGTATATATAGTAATCTGAAAACATCAACAATTAGCTTTGGTTTTTCTATTTTGCATATTTAGTCCGTAAACAGCTTCTAATAAATGAATATTCTCTAATATGCATTTTAAATTTGCATTGTCACATTTTCTTATAGTATACAAAATAATTTCGTCGATAGTAAAACGTCTGATGTCGATGGCATGCTGAGAACAGATACTACACTTTGATCTTTGCAAAAAGGTCAAGAAACCTTAAAAATAATGTTTTTATGACCACGCACTTTTAAACGAATGAAAAATAAACATGATTTAATAGATTGTTGTATTAGTTTTTAATGGGGGTGGGTGCTGTTGTCATAAGATCATCTTCCCAGGAATTACCTCTGCCGTTTTTATAGGGGTAGGGGTAATTCTCCCATGTATCACATCCTCTTTTAGTGGGAGGGGTAATGTAATATTTGTTCTGTTGTCATGAGGTCATACTCACAGACATTACCTTATCTTTTTATGAGAGAGTCCTCCCGGGTATTACGTCCTCTAATTTTTTTTTTGGGGGGGGGGGGGGGGTAGTGTACTATGTATTCTGTTTTCATGATATCATCCTTTCAATCATTACCTCATCCCTTGGGGATCAGTGTAGTATATGTTCGTTCACCATGATATTATTCTCCCAGACTAAGATGTTATCGCTTTGTAAAGATGGTCATTGAGTTTCGACTATGGGTAAAACCAGACATATTTCGTCCTTGAAATAAAAGGCAAGATAAAATAATGTAAGTGACCTAACAAAATAAGAATAAAATAAATTATTGATATTAACATTCATTTAATAATTCAATAACTCAATTCATTTATTAATCAATAACTCAATTCATTTATTAATCAATAACTAAATTCATTTATTAATTCAATAACTCAATTCATTTATTAATCAATAACTCAATTCATTTATTAATCAATAACTAAATTCATTTAATAATTCAATAACTCAATTCATTTATTAATCAATAACTCAATTCATTTATTAATCAATAACTACTGAAAATTTCATTAAAATCGGATAATCCTCCGATGGATGTTTTTTTAATCGGGGGTAAAAAAAAAAATCACTTTCAATTTTATTACCCGTTTCTATATTTAAAACTTTCAATAGTGTTTCTTGAGATAACAATCCTCAGTAACTATAGTAAATACGATTTTAATTGAATGCTATGCAGACGTGTTATTGTGTAGAAAAATAATATTTCAAATGTCCGTAATTTATTAATTGCATTTATTATTTTTGAATTGTCATAAAATCTCTGCTTTCTTCTAGACAAAATGTTAAAATAAGTGCAAATACATGGTTTTTAATTTCTCATAAAACGTTAAAGTGTATCTTTTTTTTACCATACCTACTCTATATATAAATTACAAAAAATGTCTGTCTGTCCGCTAACTACTTTTAGATTATGAGATCTAGGAATTTCAAATTTGATGGGAATGATCCCCTACCTATGCCGATTGTTCTAAAAGGGGGAGGGGTCATATGTACCATTTTTATTTAAACAGATTCCCGATGGAGTATGGAATGCTCTATCTAAATGTGTTCACCTCTTATTTAAATTAGACTTAAACACAACATTATACAAAATTAAATGGATTCTCAAAATGATAAAAATTTGAAGACCCATAGATAGGGTCTTATATAAAAATGTTCATATATCAATATTACATGTTTTTATAATTATTAATATCGATGTTATGTACAAAGTTTTGTTAAGAATCTTTGTACATAACAGCGATATTAATAATAAAATAATTCAAAAACTAATTCATTCCACTTCAAAAACGTACCACATATTTTGAATTCTATCGTCTATTTTCGTTTGAAAAAAAAGAACAAAAACAATCTTTTCACGTCATAGACGCACCACATATTTTGAATTCTAACGTCTATTTTCCCTCGAAAAAAAAAGAACAAAAATATTCTTTTCACGTCATAGACGCACCACATTTTCTTAATGCTAACGTTTATTTTCCCTCGAAAAAAAAAGAACAAAAATATTCTTTTCACGTCATAGACGCACTACATATTTTGAATGCTAACGTCTATTTTCCTTTGAAAAAAACAAAAACATTCTTTTCACGTCATAGACGCACCACATATTTTGAATGCTAACGTTTATTTTCCCTCGAAAAAAAAAAGAACAAAAATATTCTTTTCACGTCATAGACGCACCACATATTTTGAATGCTAACGTCTATTTCCCCTCGAAAAAAAAAAGAACAAAAATATTCTTTTCACGTCATAGACGCACCACATATTTTGAATGCTAACGTCTATTTTCGTTCAAAAAGACGAACGAAAACATTCTTTTCACGTCATAGACGCACCATATATTTTGAATTCTAACGTCTATTTTCGTTCGAAAAAAAAAGAACAAACACTCTGTGCATACATGTTTCAGCTACAACCTTATTAGGCTAAGCTTCTTCAGACCAGTTGCTAATATGAAAATTGGAATCATGCGTGTTTTATTATGTTTTTATTATCTTGAACTATTTGGAACTTATACTTGACTTTGGTCATCACCAAAATTTTACTTTAATGACCTCTTTGTGACATAATAATAATAATAAAAAAAAATAATTAAAAAATAAAAGAAATAAGAAATCAGAGCCAATACAATTTGCCGTCATTCTGCTCCCACGTCTACCCTGGTTTTAAGAATTTCCTACGTCGAAAATTATTCCCATTTACATGCTAACAACTTGGCTTGAACAAACTTAGCCTAATAAGGTTGTAACCACATATGTGGCCGAAAATGTTTGTACAAATAAAAATTTATGCTAAATAAATAAAGATGTTTGGGTGTAATTTTTATATATATATATATATATATATATATATATATATATATATAATTTTTAAATTTTATTTATTGTTTTATTTTTCAGCTAGTTTTCGTTGGTCTGACGTTTTTATTGTCGTGCTTTCCAACGTCAATTGCCATGAATGGGGATGGACCTCAGGTAGGTCACATTTAATAATAATGTTTCTCTCTCTCTCTCTCTCTCTGTCCCACTTTGTATCTGTGGTGGTATACACACAAACATACATATACACACTGACAACAAGTGCAGGTTCTGCAACACAGAAGTAGAGAGCGTGAGCCACCTGACATCCAGTTATAAGGTTCTGCTGGGGGACGGCTACTATACAATGCGACATAATGGAGTGTATAAATATATCAATTGGACCATCTGTAAAAAATTGCATATCCAGTGTAGCATCAAGTCTTGGGAACATATAACAGAAATAAGTAAGTCATACACTATGCAATCTCTACAGCTACATAACTGAAAACTGAGCTGTTAAACCTGACATAGTGATCTGGGACAAGAGGGAGAAAGTAGCAACCCTAGTTGAAGCCAGTGTCCTTAACGATACTGGCTTAAGCAGAGCTGGGAGGGAGAAGATAACTAAATACCAAGGTCTTATGTACGGCATAAAAAGAAACTGGAATCTTATAAATATATCCATCATTCCAGTAATCATAGGAGCAACCGGACTCATAGAAAATAATTTCAAAAACTACCTGGCGAATATACCCGGTGAACCAAGTGCAAGAAAGATACAAACAATTGAGCTTAAAGGGATGATTAGAAACCTAGAAAGATCTCTCGGTTTGAGTCTGAAATAGCGGATGGGTGTCTGTCATCCGGCAGGATGCCCTATTCCAAGCAAAAAAAAAAAAAAGATTAGAAAATTGAAAAAAACAAAACATATTTTCTACCGTCTGCTTATAGTTCTTATTATCTCCCCCTCTTTCTCCCTCTCCCTCTCCTTCTTTTTCTTTTTGTCTCCCTCTTTTCTGCTTTTTCTCACCCTCTCTCTCTCTCCTTCTTTTTCTTTTTCTCATACCCCACTACTTCCTCTACACCCCCCCCCCCATTTCACAGCGAATTTCTATTGGTCGGTTTTAGTTTTGTTTTCTCGACGAACTTCCGGGAAATTCGCTGCTTCATTAAATTCAAACATCATGGAGAAACCGTTTAATTATTTGTTTTGAACACCCAATTTGGAGTTGGGTCCTCCAATAATTCACTCTATAATAAAGACCAATGTGTATATAAATATTGTATATAAATATATGTATGTACTTCCATCGTGTCACGCAAAAGTTAGCGTATAAAACACGTGCCTTTTTTTATCCCCGGACGAAACCATTTTAAATGGTGAGGGGAAGCGAGAAAGTAAATAGCAAGTTAGACAATCAACCCCAGACCTACTCCGCCGTCTGAAATGAATTCAGAAAGAAATCACTCGCTCTATAATAAAAAGTCAACGATGGGTGTTTTTTTTCTTCTTTAGGTCATACGAAATGCTGATAATAATTTATATATAAAAAATTAAATTACTGAAGTTATTCTATGATATTATATGAATATTTAAGTAATATGTTTAAATAAATAACGAGTGCGAAAGCTGGCGAAGCATAATTTTTACGTCATGTTTGTCGGAGGGTTTACACTTGTAATAGCAAAAAAAACTCTTGATGTATCTCGGTGTATTTTTAAACGAAAAAAGTGTTTTTTCATTTACACTGTTTATTTGTTACATCCTAAACATAACCCTAACCCTAACCATTTACGGAAGCTGACATCTTGCCTTCCTCGGTATGAGACTACGGAAGCACAAAAAGAGATTACTATCTGGAGGTGTGGGTGCTTAGTGTATATGTTCTGATAGACCGAAAAGTTAAAACAGTAAACGACGTGTGTTGCAATGGAATAAAATTAATATATTTTAATATATGTATACTAGTTTACACCCTTCGTCAAAAATGACAGAAAAAGTATGCTTCGCCAGTGTTCGCACTAATATTCATATAAAATAACATCTCGATCAGTGAAATTAATAGAATAAAAAAAAGGAAGAAAGAAAATGTCTCAAACTGAAACGTTTAAAAACATAAAATCAAAATATGCGAACACTGATGGAGCATAATTTTGTTTTCGGTAAGTTTTGACGGAAGATGTAAATTCGTATAATGTATTACGTATATACATTTCCATTATTTACTTCAACAGTTAGTAGAGCTCAGTAGAACAATTAGCCTGATGATTTCCCTGGAAATGAAACATAAACGTTTCTGTTTAGCTTACTTGCCATAAGTATATTTCGTACTACATAACCCTCCATATATATATATATATATATATATATATATATATATATATATATATATATATATATATATATATAGTCTCGGAAGTTTCTCAACCATTAAAACTATATTTAAAAAAAAAAAATTTTTTAACTTATAGTCCCAAGTTTTTCAGTGGAAAATCACTCATGTAAGTCAATTTATTTTTTACAGCTATTATATTAGTTTGTTTCTAACACTATTTTAAGGGATCATCAGTTGTTTACCATGAAAAACTGTTTCGGGAATTTAAAAACAAGATAGTATTTAATTGCATGGCTTCCCAGCAGAGTTGATCAGACCCCACTTCCCTTAAAAGACAAAAACATAAACGTTCCTTATACTAAATCTACGTTTTGTTCCATATAAATGTTTTGCTAACTTATATTAGTTATTTTTTTATATTTTTTATTTTTTTTTTTTTATTTTTTTTTTTTTACCTGTGCTGTTCGTCTGTCTAATAAAATTTATCCGTTACTTACAAAAATGTTGCTGCATTTTAAAGTGTTTGGTCGAATCCATTACACTATTATTTAGGTGATTAATGTATTATTTTTAGTTTTATATTATAAATATAAAAAATATCAACACATCACCAAATAAAAAAAATAAAAATAAATAAATAAATAAATATGTATATATATACATATATATATATATATATATATGCACACATACACATACATACATATATATACCTTTAGTCTCTCCTTCTCTCCCTCCTCCTCCTTTGTTGTCCATCTCCCCATTGTCGTCAACCTCAAATAAATATTAATCTTCCTTGTTCACTTACAGTTTTTCTAATCTGCGTTCACAACTGTCGATTTTTTTTTCTCGGTGTTTCAAATCAGCGTTTATAAGTTAACCGTTAATATTTTCTCTTTTTCTTCTTCTTCTTTGCTGACTCCCAGTGTTTAATATATATATATATATATATATATATATATATATATATATATATATATATATATATATATATATATATATATATATATAAGGTAAATACAACAAAAGATATAAGAGGCAACTAATATATTTAATTAGTGAACATCCGGATAAAACTGAAGCTCAATGTACTGGATAGACCATTAATAGCATTAGATAAAATGAAAGAATAAAATAAGGTGCGAACCAAATTTTATTACAATTCAGAGTTCAAGCAAAGTAATTGAAAGTCCTTAACCCATAGGAATTTTTTTTTGAAAACCCATGGGTTAAGGACTTTCAATTATATTGCTTGAACTCTGAATTGTAATAAAATTTGATTCGCACCTTATTTTATTCTTTCATTTTATCTAATGCTTATATATATATATATATATATATATATATATATATATATATATATATATATATATATATATATATATATATATTTATATATATATATATATATATATATATATATATATATATATATATATATATATATATAGAGAGAGAGAGAGAGAGAGAGAGAGAGAGAGAGAGAGTTTTATTATTCCTTGAAAAATGATAAGGGATAGTTGTTCACGGGTAAAAACCGTTTTCAATCTAGGCTGACAATTGTTTCGGCTAAAAACAAGGATATCGTTTTTAAGAATTTCAACGTATTTCAAAATATTTACAGATATACGTTTTAAAGTACGTTTCAAAATACGTTTAAAAAGTACGTTTCAAAGTACATTTAAAAATACGGTTAAAAAATACGTTTATAAAATACATTAAAAAATACGCTTAAAAAATACGTTTTAAAACACTTTAGTATGGCTATCCTCAGTGCCAAGTACAAAAAGTACAGTAAACAAAAAAACAATGAAAATACACATCAGACATTTCATATTAAAGTATCAATTTTTCAATATATATATATATATATATATATATATATATATATATATAATGAGAGCGAGGAGTTTGAATTGACGGCTACACGTTAAAACAAATAGTGCCGGATGTAAAAAAAAAACAGCGAAGACGTTTTCCAAGATAATAAAGTGGATGCAAAAAAATAGGAAATTATAAAAGTATAAATCGGTATAGAAAGCCGAAAGGTAAAAAGAAAAAAAAAGTAAACGTCTCATGGAAATAGAGTGAAGATGAGGAAAGGTGTCAGACTTCCCTTCCCTCGTGTAGTTTTATATTCTCTAACTATTGTCTGAAGGAATTTATGTATGTATATATATATATATATATATATATATATATATATATATATATATATATATATATATATATATGAGAAAGGAAGGATGAAGGTAATCCGATGTAATGGGAAATGAAAAAGGAAAAACCAAAAAGGATTTTTTTTTTATATATTCATCAAGCATGCTACTGACTTCACTAAGCCCGGACATCGAGCCTGCGCACCCAGTAGTGGCTACTACTTTTTCTCATCAACCCATCATGTCAACCCAATATTTTCACGTACTTGCATGACATTTTTCTTAAAATTATCATCCTGAGGAAGTCTTACAAATAAAGACGAAACGTTGATGAATATATATAAAAAAAAATCCTTTTTTGGTTTTTCCTTTTTCATTTCCCATAACGAAAAATTACAAAATGGCGTAATAGTGGGCTCTCCCACGTGTGAGTTTTTGTTCTCTCTTTTTGTTTGTTTTTTGTTTGTTTTCACCCTAAAAATGAAACTACTGTATAGTGTAGGTGTTTTCAAGACACCTTAATCCAAGAACTTTTTACTCTTTGTGAATTTTTTTCTGATGATTTTGTAGTGTTGCAGAAACGATATTGACATAAAAATGTTGTTTGGCACAAAACAAATGAAACGGACCGTTAAAAATATATCTCACAGAAATTTTATATTTTTTGGAAATGTGAAAAAATAAAAATAATAAAATAAAACCATGGTTATTGGAATATGATATAAACTGACACATATATATATATATATATATATATATATATAACTGTAACTGGATTCGAATCCTTCGATCAGCAGTAATTGTCATCTCCTACACTAAAGATTGCGTAAGCTGAAACACATTTATATATATATATATATATATATATATATATATATATATATATATATATATATATATATATATATATACCATTGCGAGATCCAACACGGTTTGTTGTTGTTGATCACTATTCGCTGCTCGTTGTAAATACCCGCCGACTTGGCATTTACAAAGTTAAATTCCTCCTAACTTCCAATTTGCGGTTGCCGAAGGGGTAAGACTCTTGACTGCGAATTGTGATCGGAGTTCGCGCCCGCCGACCGTCGGGAACTAACTTCCTGCCCTGAAGATTGCGTAAGCATGAAACATTGATGTATGTAACCGTGTTGGATCTCGCTATGAGATATATATATATATATATATATATATATATATATATATATATATATATATATATATATACAGGGCGACCCCAAAAAACGGGCCCCAAATCTAATTAGGTCCCGTTTCTTAGTGTTTCGTCCGAATGAAATGAATTTTGGGTCATAACTAGTTTATTATATTCACAACATCATATAAAAACATTAGGGTCTTTGCCCTTTTTTTCTCCGTTCTACAGCATGTGTTTTAGATGGACTCCTTTTAGCTCCGTGCATTTCTTGAGGCGCAGAACGAAGTTGTCCATGACGTTCTTACAGACTGAATTGGGAATAGCTCTCATCTCCTCCCTTATGGCTTCTTTGAGTTCCGTGATGGTTCTGGGTTTCCCTGCGTACATTCTGTCCTTAAGATAGCCCCAAAGGAAATAATCTGGGGGGCTTAGGTCCGGGCTATGGGGTGGCCACTCAAAATTAGTCTTCAGACTGATCACTCAGCCTCCGAAGTTCTCTACCAGCCAATCTCAGGACAGGTTTGAGGTGTGAGAACTTGCTCCGTCTTGCTGGAACCAGAACTTGCTCATGAGCGACGGGTAGAGGGTCTGGAGCTCACTCTTGAAGGTTTTGATGATCTCCACATACCGCTCCTTGGTGACTGTCACTGCTGCGCCAGATGCTTCGATAAAGATTGGTCCGATGATGCCTCTGACCGAGATTGCAGCCCACACCGTGCAATTAGGAGAGTACAGGGGCGTGGTGGCTACTTCATTGGGTCTGGAGGACCCCCAGAAGACATTTGTCTTGGAGTTCGCTATTCCGTCAAGATGGAAGTGGGCTTCATCTGAGGTCCAAAGGAGGTTAAGGAAACCTGGTGTCTCCTCGATCTTATCGAGCATCTTGACTGCCATAGCGCCCCTCTGCTTCTTGTCTGAGGCTGTAAGGGTCTGCAGCGTCTGTATTCTGTATGGGTAAGCCCTGATATTGTTCACCAGCACTCTCCTGCAAGTCTCACGGGAGATACCGAGGGACTGACTGGAGAGACTCTCACACTTTCGACCAGCTCGGCTGTCCACTTTTTGGGACGTGCCGAGTGGCTTGGACGGTTCTCACTGGCAGTGTTGAAGTTCTCCACGGTCCCATACTTCTCGAAGTGGTCCACCCAGTTCTGAATTCTGCTTTTGGGTGGAGCCTTTTCACATCCGAACTGATGCATGAACCTGTCCTGGGTTTTCTTAAACGAGCCTGTCTTGTAGTAAAATTTAACACAGTGTATTCTTTGTCCCAGCTCCCACTGAGGTCTTGGTGTACTCACGGTCGTTGATTCTGCCATGTCCTGTAAAATAAGGGCAATCGGTGAATAAACAAAGGAGATATCACATAAAGTGTACACGGGGCCCGTTTTTTTTTTTTTTAGTCACCCTGTATATATATATATATATATATATATATATATATATATATATATATATATATATATATATATATATATATATATATATATATATATATAATACAATTATTTTTATTTATACATACATGTACATAATCTGTGACACCGGCATGTCGATGTTTTCGATCAACAGCTGTTAGAAACTGAGATCTCATAAGGTAGAATGAAAATCTGATCCTTCCCTTAGGGCATATTTGGAAAGAATTAAGTGGAAAAGAAAAAGAAATTCAAAATTTAAGGTTGGAAGGTCACGTGGTCAGATTTGAAACCGTCGAAAAAAACTAGAAACAAAGTCATGTTGAAGATATGAAAAAATGGGTCAATTACTTGTGGCACATTTTCAATGTCTCGATATGTATTCAAAGTTTCTTTCGGCGATGTCAATATTATGCGGGATGTAGGAAGGGTAAGGAAGACGAGCCTTTATTCGGGTGAAGGGTTGTGATGAGGTGGTAAGTCATTTAAATTTGAAATCAAATTTTAAATTTTTTTAATTTTGCTTCAAATATATTGCTCGTCTTTAAACTTATTGTTGTCAGTGTAAATATTAATATTTTTTATTTTTTATTCTTATTACGTATATTTTAATAAAAAAATCTGTATTATTTTAAACATAATTTTATTTATATATGTTTTATTAAATTAATTAGTTTACATTTTTCTAGAAAAGGGCAATATATATATATTGTGGGGATTAAATAAAACAGTTTAAGACAACCAAGATGAAGGAAGAAAACATTATTTAAACTTACCTTAAAGAAAGCGAAGGAATTAGGAAGCTATACACATATACGAATAGACCTTTTAGAATGGTTAATAAAAAGGGAAAGGAATAACATTTTTGTAACAAAACAATTTATTTACTATTTGAAACATTTTAAAGAGTTCTTAGAATCGTCTTGTGAGTGTATATATATGCGCGCATGTGAATGTCTTTTGTGTGGCTAATTTGTAATGGATCATGTGTGAAGAATGTTCATCGAATTGAAAGATGTGAATAAGATTACCTTTTTCTCCCCCCCCCCCTCCTCCACACATGGGGGGGGGGTTTGTCGACGAGAATCTTTGTGTGCGTCCGCCCAGAACGCTGAAGGCAAAAAGAGGAAGAGGAAAGGAAAACGTGTTCTTTTATCGACTTCAAATCTCGCGTGGTCAAGCTGGCCGAAATCCTTCGGCCAACGTGATTCTGCGAGACTTCACGAGTTTCTCCCTTCAGAGGCGAAGAAGGGTCAAACAAAGAAAGGGAGAGAGTAAGCCGAACGAACCCAGAAAGAAAAGGGGTAGCTAAACAGGCTAGCCTTTTCCCCAATGCCCGCTCGTCTGCCACAATAGTCCCCCACCAGTAAGCGGAGCTTTTTTCCTCAATGCCCGTTCGTCTCATCGATCTATTGATCTGCCACAATATATATATATACATATATATATATAATATTTTTATAAATAAATATTAAATCATATTTTTACCTTCATCGTTTCGAGCTTATTGCTCTCTTTAGTGTAGGGAAGTGATAATTTCAGACAGTCATCGGGCACGAACCCAGTTCACAGAGCCACATTTGGATCTGTACGTTTTCACTCAACCCTCACGGCCATATCAAATTACCACGTGATACGGATAATTTAAGTTATATTTATGCCGATTACAATATATATATATATATATATATATATATATATATATATATATATATATATATATATATATATATATATATATATATATATATATATATATTAAGAAATAGAACATTGCAAATTTAACATCAAAACGCACTATAAATGATTAATTGAATAGATGTTTGTTTTAAAAATAGTATTTTGCCCGCGGGAGTGGGTGGGGGCTAAATTATGGATGTGTTTGATGGGGGGAGGCCCTAGAGTCAACACTGGATCTAAAGTTATAGTGTAGGCACTTACCTGGCACAGACTGAGTAGGTGTGTTCTTACCAGTCGGGGATACTTCCTTTACATCAGTCCTACAGCTGTCGGGCTGAGGTATTGTTCTGTTCAGTCTCAGGAGGTCCACCCTCCCAGGCTTTACCTTCTCTTTGAGAAGGGATTAGTTTACTGTAAATTACCTGAGGCGCCCCTACCGCCTAACCTCCTGCAGAGAAGTTAATTAACATACAGATGTATATTACCTTTATTTTTCTATCGATTAAAATAGAATTACGCTTTTCTTCATTTCAGGAGATAAATGGTTCCTCCATGTGGAGCGGTCAGATAATTATTCTGTCTATGATGGTCAGTGTGTTTTGTTCGATGGCCATACATTACTTTTTGAAGGTAAGTCATTTTTATCGATTAGGTCGTTACAAAAATAATATCCTATTTCAGAAACAGACATTTATTCATTAACATTTTTTCACCTTTCCAATACTCTGTAAATGAGCTGAAACTGTTGCAGTGCTGACAGCAAGTGTCTGAGACATTTCTTTGACACTTTGATGTGGATTTTGCTAAACAAGTGCGTGCAATTGTTCATTGTCAAGATTACACGACCGTCCTCTACCTTCTTCATCTTTAAGGCTCTCATCTCCACTACGGAAGTTTTTTAACCACTTTCGTACTGTCTGACGCTTGTCGATCCATCTCCTCATGCTCTATTGTTATTGGCAGAAGTTTCGGAAGCATTGTGCCCAAGTTTAAACTCATGCAACATACGAAGGCGAAAGTTAAGTGTTGGCATGTTCATCATTGAGGGTCTTCTATGCTCCAAAAATACTTTCTATCGGAAAAAAAGTTACAAATTATTATTGAGAACACATTAATTTTCATATATGTTAAAATTTACCAGAAATAAACTACAAATTCTGTGTTAAAATGACGTTTTAAAAGCCAGCGCTTCAGGCGGACATTATTTTTGTAACGACCTAATACTTGATTTTTCTTCTTCAATTTTCTTTACGTAATCTAGATTATAATTGAGAAAGTGTTCTGTTGGTCACTTCTCGTCTCCAAAATTCGAAAAGTTTCCGCTCTTTTCGAGTTGATAAAACAAAACTCTGGCTGTTGTTTTTGTTGCTGTTGTTTTTCTTTTAAATTTAAGTTAGAAAAGTTCATATATATCTTATCTCCATCAAAAATAAAAATAGAAATTACAAAGTTTCAAAAACTTATAGGGTACATATTTAAAGCATTTATACGTCTATCACAATACTTATTTATTAATTTTTAGAAGTAATTTACTAGTTTAAAGGCGAAAATTCTAGATGTGCTATTATTGACGGACATTACTTCAAAACAAATTTGCTTTGTACTAAAATTATGATTTATGTCATTTTCTTGAGTAAAAACAATGTCTAACAAATATTAGCTGGTTGCAGTATTTACCGTAATATTATTAGCTTTGAAATACAAAAGTGTGATCCGCCTCAGTCTATGCTCTTAACTAAATTACTTAGGGGCGAATAGTTCTTGTTGCATCCGTCTTTGATATACAACCGCACTAGTTTGAATAAAAATCAAAAGATTAATAAAACAGACAATAAAGATTCATAACTTCGTATGAGAAACGTATCTTTTTAGTGTGATGAAATAATACATTGAAATAAATATTGATATCTATAAAAATCAAGTTGGAAAATTCAAAACCAGTTTTTTGAAAAGTCTGGATTTATTACACGACTGACCACCCATACTTTCTGAAGGAAAAAGGGGCGTGGCTTACCAGTAACCAAGATACGTCATGAATCAACGATGCAGACGATTTATGTTCATCTGAAGATGTAAGTTTCGAACAAGCGAACGTTGCAGACAAAAATAAATATTTATGAACATCCAAGAACTCGTCTTATTACCACCACTTCTAAAAGTAATGTGTGGAACACGTTGCCACAAAGTTTCTTCCCTGAGGGCTATAACATGGTCATCTTCAAATCTAAATTCAATCAATAAATATTTGTCATAAACCGTCCCCAGAACTCATCAAATTTTATTCATTCCATTCATTATTTTCAATCCTCCCATAATGTTCATCACCATTCCGCTGTGATCAATTCATCTCATTAACCTTTACCCTCAAATGGCTTTTAGCCTTGATAAGTGGTGACTTATTAGTAAAAAGAAATCCTTCTTTTTTCTCTCACTTTGTATAAGTCAAACTGTGTGTAAATCAGGTCCTACCAATATGTATAGACGAAACAACTAAAGAATCTATTATCAAACAAGGTAGTTCCAGTATATACTTGGAATTGCAATCGGAAGAGCGAATACCAGTGCTAAAAAACTTAATTTACTATTGTATGTTTGTGAGTATTTTACAGTGAAATAGGTTTCAGCATTACTTCCAAACAATTTATCTTTTTATTACAGCCATGTTTTAGTAACAAAAAATAACATTAATATTTTTTTCCATAAATAAAGGATGGGTATTATTTCCCTTGGTTGGATATTATGAGTTCATACTTATCTCCCTTGTCATCTTTTCTAAAATTTCAGGAATCCGTATATAATTTTTCGAATAACACCGATTTTTTAATTTTTTATTTATTGTTTTGTGCATACCAGTCAACTTGCTATAATTAACTTATTTAATTTTTTTTCTATTTTTATTTTTTATGAAAATGTAATTTTAAGTAAAAAAAAAAGTTGCTTGGGAATAATACCGATATTAATTTCATTGTAAATAATGAACGACCTTAAATAAAATAAAAATTAAATTAAAAAAACTCCTTATTACACAACTAATCTTTTCAAGGTTGTCCATAGACGTTGGTTTGTATTATGTATTCTTTTTCGCTTCTTCTTTTATTCATATGATACAAGCAAAGAAAAAACTACCCGCCATTCGATGACTATTAATTTAGCTCTAAGTGTTATTTCTAAATGTATAACTTACATTATATATATTTTATATAAATCTATTGTAATTTTATAAACTAATAGTTTTTATTTAAATTAGCTCCCTTGAAAATTAATCAACATGGTATTTTAAAAAGATTTTGGTAATTTATCTTTTTTTATTGAATCACTTTAATTAATTACCATTAATATCGACAAAACCATCGTATGTATATATATATATATATATATATATATATATATATATATATATATATATATATATATATATATATAGGTAAATATGATCAAAAATACAAATCAATAAAATCAAACATTAATTTATTTCAAGCTGTTTGAAAAATAGTTATGCAAATTAAGCATAGAGTAGCTGTGGTTAAGGCTTTGCTTTCTGCTATATATATACAGAGATTTTTTTAACATATTTCACCCAAAAAAAGGCAAACTGCCACTGTAGACGTAAGGGGCTACTGAGAATTAGGGTGAAAGTTCGGAGCTGTGCAGCGATATGCCTGTTCACATTAGTTTTAAATTTCTGCATGTCGGTATAGTCGGGGAAACAGGGAGAAGGGATGGATTTCCAAGAGCCAGCAGCACGAGGTTATAAGCTAGTAGAGTAGAAAGCTCTCCGGCATCTGGAGACCTCCACAGTGAATGGATGAGATTTAACTGATTGTCGGGTTGGTCTAGTGTATTTACGTCGAAGGGGCACCAGAGCAACAAGTTCATCGGAGCACATTCCATTGAAGTACTTGAAGTGTGTTGTATTATTGATTTAAATGGCAGTGAACCGTTTTGCTGGTAATGTAGGTGTTATAAACGAATAAAACTTTCGCATTTATTTATTTATTTATTTATTTTTTATATTTTACAGAACATGAATTTCCTGAGTACGGAGCATATGAAACCAATCAAAGGTTAGATTTATTTCCTGCTTTTTGCTTTCCTTTATTCTTTCTTTCAAAATGTTTTATGTTATAATTAAAATTGATTGAGTACGTTGCATATACCTCTCCTCAATGGGGAGCTCTAATGTCTCATACGTCACGATCAAATAAAATATGTGTTCGTTATACCTCGTGTCGACTGAGGCACTTCATTCCCGATTGCTTTCGTAGGGTGTGTTCTCGCTGGAATGAAAGCATAACAACAGCAAAAGAAAATAAGAATATTCTGAATTTGGAGAAGGACCATTTATTAAGCTGCTGACGTCGCCTTCTCTTCTCCTAGCGGTGGAGGGAGAGACATTCCGGGGCTACGGACATCTGGGGCCCTTAACCTCATAGTTTATAATCGATTCTTAAGTGTTTCTTTACACCTGCTATCTGCTTAAAGCTTCCCAACGGACTACTACTTCTCTCGCTCACTCTCTACTTGAGCCATGTGACGTCGCATCTGTTTCCGGCATACAGCAGGTTGAGGTGACATCTGAGTGCATACACTTCCCCCCAGACACCGATTTTCGTGTGTGCGTGTTAACGTTGCCCTGCGAAATTAAATCATCAGATATGTACTAGTGAGCGTACCCCTTTACTATTTAACATGGGTAATAACGTATGTTATGTTTTTAGTTTCTCTTTTTACTTATTAACTTTTACTTATATTTATTGATTTAATTTCACCCCGCATGTACTATTAACGAGCGGACAATTTTTCAATATTAGACGGGATCATATGACGTAATCGAAATAAAGGATGCTCATTGGATATTTTAAATAACTAGAAAAATGTGACCTGCTGGGTCACCCATTGAGTTCGGGTTACATTGTTTGAATAAGGAAAAAGTGAGTGCGCCATGCCAGCTAAATATAAAAAATAAAATGACATAATCCAAAATTAGTCTTTTTCTGCTCATTATATTTCGATCACCCTTGTCTCTCTCTTTTTTCTCTCTTTCTCTCTCCAGCTATGGATTAAATAGTATTATTACTTGTGATGGTATTCCCTTTTTGTTTATAATGTACTATTTTACTCGTTTAATTCTTTCCTTTCTTTATCTTCGACTGTTGAGAGAGAGAGAGAGAGAGAGAGAGAGAGAGAGAGAGAGATGGAATCGAGGGTGATAGACCGCAGAATGATGTGGCATAAGGCTGGATAGTGGGGAATATTAAAGCCAGCGCACCAGAAAGGGGGCATATGCATTTTAGCTCCGCAAACGTAGCCTGAGCAACCCCATCGACATTCCTTGGTAGCGGCGCCTCAGGTGATTGGCAATAAACTGATCTCTTCTGGTAACACTTGGGAGGGTGCACCCCCATAGGACTGAAAAAAATCATACCTCACCCCGGGCCAGTTGATGCCACAGCGATCCACCCTCTGTCAGATTGAAAGTCGAAGACATATCCTCGACCAGTATGAAATAGTATTTCGATGGTTTAACGTCTCTTTAGAGAGTTGTGAAGCGCTTTGATCGCCTGAAACTGACATGGATCTCTACGAATGCTATAGAATAAAATAGGCCAATTATAACAAATATGTCTTTTAGAACGACGATGCAATCGAATATTTTATTTTAGAATTATATCGCGGCAGAAAGTAACTAATAGTTTCCTATTAAAAGTAATAGAAATAAATGACTTTGACCATTTTAACATTTTGACATGTGACCTTTGTGATTATCGATGAGCTCACAAGTCTCCTTCTTGCAGCTAATATGTATATATGTATTTTAGAAAGATATGTCGTTCATTTAAAAACATTGGTGGGTCAGAATTATTAAAATTGAAGCCTTTATCAATGCAAGATTTTTTTGTTTTACTTTAATCTTATTGATTTCGGAATAATATTCCATCATCATTATATATGTATATTTTCAGAGGTCATTACCCGAATTGAACCGATATCCGTCACACAAAGCACATCTAAATTACCTACGGTAAGTAATTTTTACATCTAACATAAAATTATTTTGTCAGATTTTCAAAGTCAAACACAAATGTAACTTTGCTTTTGGTTAGCCAAGTTTTATTCGTTATTGTTTTACGGTGTTATTGGCAGTATAATGACGTCATTAGTTACAATTTATTTTTAATTAATTACTTCAACCCAGACGACTACAAAAATGAAACATTTTTAAATAATCAACTAAAAATAAAAATCAGTAAGGGATATAACTCCTTTTAAATTGAAGTATATAATAGTTTTTCCCTTAATTTAAAAAAATTCGCAAACCAATAAAAATTTTCAGAATAAAATTATTTCACTGCGTCCAGAATGTACGAAATTATAGTCTAACCCAAATAGCATTTAAGCTGACAAATCGAACTTTGCTTCTGACTAACCAATTTTTATTTGTTATTGTTGTACAGTGTTATTGGCAATATAATAACGTACTTATTTATTTAAAAATATAATAGGAATTATCTCCCTTAAATTTAAACATACACATACAAAAATACCTTTAAACCATAGCTTTTCAAAGATAACGCTCTTATCGTCAGAGGGTCTGACCAATAATAATTGAATATTAATTAATTATTCGAAGTGGATATCTTGAAAATGCAAAAGTAAAGAATTATGGAAAATATAAAAGGGAAATTCTGAATTTAAAATCCAGCATCAATTGACGCATCCAATAATAATTTTGACTTCCACCATCTATTTCCTATGAACCATTTGAAGTCCCATGTAGGAAGCCGACTATGTTTTTGAAGCATTGATTTATACACGGCTCTATTGTTCTCTGAGTAATTTTCAAAATTTATTCGAGCCTAAAAGCTGTGCTTGTTTTACAAGTACTTCCACGGAATGTGCTCCGACGAACTTGCTGCACTTGTACCCCTTAACGTAAATACCCCTGACAAACCTGAATAGCAGCAAAAGCCCACCCCTTCACTGTCAAGACCCCAAGATGCCGAAAAACTTTCTATTCCAATAGCTTCTTTCCTCGGAGAACTTACCTTTTGAATTCCCTTACTGCTCCCTGTTTCCGCGACTGTATCAACATGCAGAAATGTAAATGTAATGTGAAAAAAAACATCTTGCTGCACAACTTAGGACACTTAGGAAGCCCCTATAAATATGGCCCCTAATTACAGTAACCCCTTACGTCTCATTGGCAATATGCTTTGTTTGGGGTGAAATAATAAAAAAAACATTTTTAATAAATACAAAATTTATTAAATAAATGAATAACGCCACCAACATTTTTACTCAATGACAACAGATTATCTTTTGTGTGTTATTCTTTTACCGCACTGTGAACTCACATATTACTATCGCCCGCTCCTTTGATGTGTGTGTGTGTGTGTGGGGGGGGGGTAGAGCTTTGAAAAAAGGCAATCGAATCCTATCAGCTCATCTGCTAAAGAGAAAGACGTTCCTATTTTCTTCGCCATGTCTCATTTCAAACTTCCTGTCAGTGACGTCATATCCAGAAACGTACTCGTATTTCTAATTTTTTAACTTCAAATAGAATTTTCCACTGTTCTGCTTAATTTAACCTTATTTAGAAAAATACCATTTTTTTTTCACATTATGTTTATACATTCAAGTCCAATATCGCTACACGTATATATATTTTTCAAACTATAGCACCAAAGAATTTTCTCCGAAATAAAAAAAAACAAAAAACTATTTAATAATTTCTCCTCTTATTATTCTAGGTCCAAGCAGGCGTCCTGCGTATCGGCGTTTGCAGTCTTAAGAAGGTGGTGCTTTGCTTGGTGCAGTCACTTCTACTGAATCTTTACAACATCCAGACGAAGCTCCGCTGCAAGAACAGTACGTTCAAGTCAGAAAAAGAACTTCCATTCACAATGGCCACCAGCCAAAATATAATTCACGACATGCTGCAGACCAGCTTGGAAAAGATTTTTGGCGCCGGCGAAACCGTCTACTCCCCAGCGCTGTCAGTCTGCTTCGACAGCATCTTCGAGAGCTCGAACCCTCATGACATGTTAAAGGCCGCGTTCGATGCTTGCCACCTGTGTCTGAGAGCTGTTCGTGAGTGGGGCGTTGAAAATGATATCATTGTGGGAACGGTACCAAAAGAAGGCAAATATGAATATCTCCACTACTCCGTCAACAGCCGAGGTAACATCTTGGTTCTCAATTGGGACAGTAGCCTGCTAGCGGTCGGATTTATCGACACGATCGCCAAACTGGCACAGATTTTGCGTGACGAACGACGTCCGCCAACCCCGACCGAGTTTCTTGCTTTCCACGTGGCCTACTACAAGCTGAGTTCTGGTGACGCCGTAACCTTGAAACCTTACAAGTCCCTCGGCTCCCCGGGTTTCAGGTCACACACCCAAACCTACATGTCTCTCACAGATCCGGGAGATGGTCATGTTTTGGGAACAACGAGGTACAATGAATGGATTAAAGGAGCCATAATCCATGTGGAACATCTGGAACGTCCGCGTAACCTACCCCGGGAAAACATCGAGTCGTATCGGATCCCATCCTTGTTGTCTTTTTCCAAAGTTCGGCTTCATGTCGGTACGGTTGCCCCGACGACTTATTTCGTCGGACGTCGGATGAAGGATTCGGGTAATTTTGAGGAAGACTTTCTGAAGGTTGTTCACTTGACCTCAGCCTCTGCGTCGGCCGTTTTCTATCAAGGCGGGGCTGAGTGCAAAGTAGCGATGGAAGGTTTGACAACGAGCCAGGCAGTGCGTTATATGCGCGCCCTCCGCGAACACGTCCACCGAAACAAGCACAAGCAAATCCTGTCGGCCGCCTGGAACCTCAACCAGACAGTGGTCGACGATTTTGAACAGGAAGTCACGGCCAACCTAACCGAACGCATCGACATCGCCAAACGAGCAATCCACATCACCTCAATCGGGGGGTTCGACAAGGTAACCTGGGATGGGGCCAGTGACACCTACCCTTCCAAGTGCATCATGTACCAGTTGACGTTCGAAGACGCCCTGACAATTGTGCACGAGGCGCACGAACGTGGTCTGCTCACCTACTTTTCGGCGGGTTTCAAGTTCGGCGAAATCAAACACGCTGTTTGGGCTGGGGTTGACGGAATTGGCATCGGGGGTGCCCAGGTACTTCGTTACATGGACGGCGATACGGGGATGCACGGGCCGTACATGGAAGAAAATATACCGGAAATTATGAGACAAAGAGACGAAGCCGCCAACTCTGTCCGTGGCAGGGGGGTCCGATTGCTTGCACGTTTGGACACAATGTTTTCTGAAGGTTCTATATCGAAAGACGAGAATGGTGCACGCGTTATGCTCTACTCAGCACTTCTGGACAAAGATGAGAATGAAATTTTAAATCAAATGGGGAAGTTGTCGACAGTAATTAATATCTGCGAGGAGAACAGATCACCCCTGATGGGGATGTGTTGCAGGCTGGTGAAAGCCACCCGGCCTCTCCTCAAAGACCACAGCTCCAACGAGACCGAATGGAACTCGTTCATTGCATACATGAAGACGGTTCTGGATAAGAACGATGAAGTCCTATTGGAGGAAGAGTACGACGGCGAACCATGGCATACTTACCGGAGAAAATACAAGCAGAAACTACAGGGGAGATGTTTTCAGAGAGCGTGTTCTTATACGCTTCCCTGTAAAGTGATTGGTTAATTTCTTCAAACAAGTTTTTTTTTCTTCAATTCCAAATTTTTTGTATTATTTCTAAAAGATAATTGTTTATACATATAAGATGGATTTCTTTACTTCTTTGGTTATCTTCTTAACTCATCCTCTCTCACACACACACACACACACACACACTCACACACACACACACAGAACCTCTCTATCACTGTCTCTCTCTAACTTTCTAACTCAAACTTTATAACTAATTCTCTCACTATTTGTCAGCAATCATTATTTGTACACACTCAATATTTTTTAGCACTCACTATTTGTCAACACTCAATATTTGAGATCACTCACTATTTGTCAACACTCACTATTTGTCAACATTTAATATTTGTCAACACTCACTATTTGTCAACACTCACTATTTGTCAACACTCACTATTTGCCAACACTCAATATTTGTCAACATTTAATATTTGTCAACACTCACTATTTGCCAACACTCACTATTTGTCAACACTCACTATTTGCCAACACTCAATATTTGTTGACATTTAATATTTGTCAACACTCACTATTTGCCAACACTCACTATTTGTCAACACTCACTATTTGCCAACACTCAATATTTGTTGACGTTTAATATTTGTCAACGCTCACTATTTGCCAACGCTCAATATTTGTTAGCACTCACTATTTGTCAACACTCAATATTTGTTAACGTTTAATATTTGTCAACGCTCACTATTTACCAACACTCAATATTTGTTAGCACTCACTATTTGTCAACACTCACTATTTGTCAACATTTAATATTTGTCAACACTCACTATTTGTCAACACTCAATATTTGTTAGCACTCACTATTTGTAAACACTCACTATTTGTCAACATTTAATATTTGTCAACACTCACTATTTGTCAACACTCAATATTTGTCAACGCTCAATATTTGTTAGCACTCAATATTTGTCAACACTCACTATTTGTCAACATTTAATATTTGTCAACACTCACTATTTGTCAACACTCAATATTTGTCAACGCTCAATATTTGTTAGCACTCAATATTTGTCAACACTCACTATTTGTAAACGCTCAATATTTGTGATCACTCACTATTTGTCAACACTCAATATTTGTCAACGTTCATAATTTTGATTTCTCAATTAGAGTGAAACGAAAATAATGATAAATCACAACAAATATAAAACATGCTGTCATCGATATTATTTACTGTTTCGCTTATTACGCTCGTTTTAATATGAAGAATGGAATTTTTTTATAATTAATATTTTTAAATCAATTTATCTCTGCCAGAACATCACATGAGTCATGAAACGTACGTAACAGGTAAACACAATAAAAAAAACATTATTTTTAAATGTATCATTTTTATGTATATAAAATGTTTGTATCTATATACTTACATGGCAATTGTATCAATAAAAACTGTTGATTTATTTTCTTACTATGTTTTATTGTTTCTTATTTTTTATTTACTATTTTTTGTTTTGTTTTAATTGTTGTTGTTTTTTCACTTCTAAATATCAATTTGGTCATACCATGGCTATCTAAAAAAACTTGATACGGGAAGTTCAATAATTTATTCAATAAATACATAATTCAACATTTGACAAAATATGAATATTATATTTAAATTTAAAAGTTAATGAAAACCCTTTTCCCTTTCAACCATAAAATTTTAAAAGCCTATATACGAATGTTGTACTAAGTTTTCTGTACCAAAATAAATAAATATTACGCTCTTAATTTTTAACTTAAATTCTCAATTAATCGAGCACTCTGGTGGGATTTTTCCTGCTATATTACAAAGAAGGTATATATATATATATATATATATATATATATATATATATATATATATATTAATTTGAATAAATAATATTTGTAAGAAAAAATATCTTTAATGGTGATCATTGGTGTCCTGAAAGGAATGCTTTGGTAAGCCTTCATAAAACCATATATATATATATATATATATATATATATATATATATATATATATATATATATATATATATATATATATATATATATATATATATATATATATATATATATATATATATATATATATGTTAATGTCTATTATCTATGTATGTATACGTTTCGTCCTTAATTATCGGGACTCATCAGTATAGAGATATGACTATTCACTACCGGTCATGCGATTCGAAATCCCGGATTACGCGTATTTTGCAACTCAAATCCGATGCCTTAACCACTCGGCCAATTTTGAACAGCGAATAAACTGTGATAATTTTAACACTTTATCGGCGGCTTAATATTAATATATATATATATATATATATATATATATATATATATATATATATATATATATATATATGTGTGTGTGGGGGGGTGCTTATATATTTCTATGTACAGATTAACTCCTAAACTAATTAACCGATCATTATGACTTTAAGAATACAGCTGCTAAGCCTAAAGAGTCGTAATGTGGGCTATATTTAGTTTAATTTCGATTTATGTAAAGGGGAGTAAAAGAGGGGTGGAAGCTCTTCATGAAAATTCAGATACCTCCGATTATTCTGAAATTTTAACAGTAACTAATAAGGCATCAATTCATAAATATTCCCCAAACTTCAGTTTTTTTTTTGGGGGGGGGGTGATTTTAAAGAGTTTTTAGGAAGTATAATATGGACACAACCTTCCATTTAAAAATTAAAATATTTCATATTTGCATTGAATTTGATTCATTTATAATAGTCATTAGACACCGATTAAGCAAGATTCCACGAATTTTAGTTTATTCTTAACGACAATTATGCATTTTCTAGAATCACAATCATATAATGGATTTATATCAACATTCGAATAAGGATTCTAGACATAAGGCTGAGTAGCATTATATTTTGATATTAATCTTCGTAAGTGGCATAAAAGTGGTGTAAAATTCTTCTGTTCGAGGAATAAGTTTTACTCGTCCTGAGACGGGTATTATACTAATATGTATATATATATATATATATATATATATATATATATATATATATATATATATATATATATATATATATACTGAAATACTGTAAATGTCCGGATAACTACATCTTAAACACGTAAATTCTAGATTTCCAATCGTCTGAGCCCTAATTCTCAATTCGAACCTTTTGAAACTTTCTGAATTATATATAATTTTTGTCTAAAAAATCCGTTTAAATACGGGAATACTCCCCCCGAACTGTTTACTTACTGACCAGAAACGCTACTGTGTTAGCTTATTGAACCCCCACTCCAACTCCTAACAGAAGCCAATTCAGCAAACAAACTGGCAGTAATCACTTTATATTGTTGCTTACTAGTGATGAGCTGTTACTAAATAAGCCCTTCCCCTACCCTACTCTCAGCATCAGCCATAGTTCCATCCACTAAACCTTCTCCTCCCACTCCCTTAATTTCCCACTCTATTCCCACTTTTTACTGGCTTCGTCTTCGACCAGAAAATTCTCTCTCATTCCTTAGATTCGATCAAAGTTATTACTAACACTTTCCATCGGCCTGCTTGAAATATATACAACATTTTAAACTGAACTCCTTCAAAACTATTTTCATTCGCGGTCCACGGAAGTATTTTAAAATGGTTCTAATTCTCAAAATTACATCCTAATAAGTATTTTTTTATCTACGGTTGAATTGAACATCATTCTATTGGATTGACTATATTTTGAACACTTTTGAACACTTTTAACGCAGTCTCCATAAACCCCTTTCCCATCTTTAAATCTTTCGTCACCGGTCATTTTGTCAACGCCTATTCACCAACTGGACAGACTATATTCTGATAACCCTTTTATACACACACTCTTACTTTCCATTACTTTATATTGTTTCTTAAATTTTTCAAATTTTGAACTTTGGCTATTCCACTGCCAACTTATCCATCTATGTAATTCCTCTGATGATAAGATTTTAATTTTTGAAAAGTTTGGCTTAAGGAAAGAAAAATAAACATGTTTTTATCGAGTACACTTTGCATTGAACAATGGAAGATGAAATAGATTTGTCATCCGCACATCTTTATCTCTATTTCTTCATATATATATATATATATATATATATATATATATATATATATATATATATATAAATTGAAGCTCCTCGTTAAAAAGTAGAGCACTGTAAAATGGTAGTAGTAACACAGCGTAGCGTCACTTGCTTTATGCATCGTTCCTTCACTTATAGAAGTTTGAATGCCTGTTCGCTTCGCCGCCGTTAATGTGTTAAAATTATTATTGTTTATAAGCTGTTCAGAACTGACCTAGCGGTTAGCGACGTTGGACTGGGTTGGAAAATACTTGTAGTCCAGGGTTTCGAATCGTGTGACCGGTGGTGAATAGTCGTACTTCTATGCTGATGAGTCTTGATTGAAAAAAGACGAAACGTATCCGTCCATAGATAAAAATATAAACAATAACAAATATTCATTTATATATATATATATATATATATATATATATATATATATATATATATATATATATATATAGAGAGAGAGAGAGAGAGAGAGAGAGAGAGAGAGAGAAGAAAAAAGAGTGATAAATATGCGACGATTGTCTAAATTTATTTCAAATTTCAATTGTTCAATGCAAGGTGTAATCAGTAATAAACTAGTGTTTATTTTTCTTTCCTTAAGTCAAGGCTTTTCAAAGATCGAAATCTTATCATCAGATGAGAAATACAGATGGATAAGTTGGCTTTCGAAAAAACCAAAGTTCAAATATTTGAAAAATATATATATATATATATATATATATATATATATATATATATATATATATATATATATGTGTGTGTGTGTGGGGGGGGGGGGTATTATGAAGGCTGATAGCAATGCAGAAAACTGAAATGGCAAAAGAGAGTAAGAACAAAAACAAACAATCAAAGACAATATTTCGGTTATAAATCTTCACGATTATCTATTTATTTTTCAATAGATTTTTCACATATCAAATCAGTAAATACGAGACTTACTGCTAGGATATTAATAAAAAATAAAATCCAAGATGGTGGCACATTTTTTTCGAGAGAACCCTCTCTTCTCAAAGTACAAAAGTGAAACCCTGTAATGAAAAACAAAACATGGAAAGATGACTGCAACTCTGAAAACAGGACTGCAGACAGATAACAGGGCAGTTCAATTATTATTACTATTATTTATGTTAAATGAGTATTTTTTTTACTTTTTATCTCATCTTTTTATTTTATAATTTTAATTATTATTATTTTTTAGATTCAAATAGCTGAAATATATTCTATTTATTTATTAAGTTTTATAAATCAGTGGATAGAATTGTTAGTTAATTATATTTTTATCTCTCTCTCTATGTATTTCTTAATTTTAATTTTAATTCTATTATTAATTTTATTCATTTATTTGTTTGATTCAAAATGGCTGGAATATATTCTGTTCATTTATTTTATTTCATTAAATTCGTAGATAGACGTGGGAACAATTAAAAAATGTATAATCATCGATTATTTTATTATTCAAATAATATTAAGAAGTTATTAAATCAATATTATACATATATACACATGTGTGCATACATATTTTAGTTTTAGATTTAGGAATAGAGTAAGTTAGATCGAGACTGATCCAGAAGGATAAATGACCGTGGATTATATCCCGTTAATCGTCATAAACTCATAAAAGAGATATGGTGAAAATACATAGTCTATAATCCATATATTACACTTATTTACTGATTTAATTTTTTAATTATATATATATATATTCCATGAAAAAAGCCAGTATACTGAAGTCATATGCCCTTAATAGGGTTAAGATGAACATTCATATACACTAAATGTACAAAAGCAAGGAAATTCCCAAATTTTTACACATTTATTGTCATTAAGGGTATGCGAGCACAACAGGGCTATGTATTTTACTGGTAGGAATTTTTCTTCAGCGAACCTCACACACTTCATCCACTCATGCATAGTGATTTCTACTGTAGTGATGTGATAATGAAATGGTTTGGTTGATATGTAGTCATACCCTTAATGACAGATAACATGGTTTCATGATTGAACTTTCTGTATCTCTGGGTTGCCTTGACTAATGATGCTGAAATTCTACACACTTATAGAACCTATCAAGTAAAAAATCTGTGCAAAGTTTTAGCTAATTTGGTTTATTGGTTTTTGACTTATCAAAGAAATGAGATTTCCAGCATAGGCCATTCTTAAAGTCTATTACGCGCCTCCCTTGATATAAACTTTTAAAAGCAGACAAACAAAATGCCTTTCGAAACCACGTTTTAAGATGCGAATATTTTTATTTAAAAAATCATTTAAATTTTATACCATTATCTTTACGTGGTTCTTTACTTCGATGTTAATGAAGTGGCGGCCAGAATTTTGTTGCCGGGCGGTGTAAGATGGGCAACGTCTCTTTTTAATACGTGAACATTTTGAAGCGCATGGTCGCTTATATGATAATTTTCTCTAAAGATGGGTGTATTATCGGCCTAAATTAATACGAAAAGAAAGGTCAAGAAAAAATGTTTTAATGATTTTTAAATAAAAATCTTCGCATTTAAAAATGTGGTCTCCAAAGGCATTTTGTTTGTTTGTTTTTTTTTTCGAAGTTTTTAAATTGCTTGAAGATGTTTCTCAGAATTTTTGTCAATTTTATTATCATATAAGCTTCAAAAAGTTCACATATTTAAAAGAGACGTTGCTCATCTTACACCGCCTGTTCGATCTACCAAGGGAGAGAGATTTCGCAATATTGCTTAATTAGAAACTTTTCATATTTCCCTCAAAGGCCTCGAACAGAGCAAATACTTGTAACGTTTCTAACTTGAAGCGTTACAAGTTACATGTCTCATGATTCGTTACATGACTCGTGATTCACAACATCCAGAATCGCGATTCAAATGAAATTTACCAAAATTCTTAGGGATTGATTGTACAAAAGATTTGATTATTTTAACCATTAATGAGTAAACAACAAAAATTACACGTATTTCCTGGGATGTTTCGTTCGATGAATTTATGTAAGTCATAAAGTACTAAAAATAATGAACACGGATAGGGGTTTTTTTTTAATATCCGTCGGAAAAAATGTGTTTTTTACAGAAAATATTACTTGTTATTCTGATTCGTTTCCATACATTTATCTTTTTAATAATTTTTTAATACTTTTTAATAATTTTTTAATACTTTTTTTAAAAATGTAATACTTTTTAATAATTTTTAAATACTTTTTAATAATTTTTTTATACATTTTAATATTTTTAAAATACTTTTTAATAATTTTTTAATACTTTTTAATAATTTTTTAATACTTCTTAATAATTTTTTAATACGTTAAAAAAAATTTAATACGTTTTAATAATTTTTAAATACTTTTTAATAATTTTTAAATACTTTTTAATAATTTTTTAATAATTTTTTATAATTTTTTAATACTTTTTACTAATTTTTTAATACTTTTTAATAATTTTAAAATACTATTTAATAATTTTTTATACTTTACATACTTTTAATACTGTTTTTTTTTTTACATAGTTCACCCCAAACAAAGCAAGTTGCCACTGTAGACGTAAGGGGATGCTGAGAATTAGGGTGAAAGTTTTGGGGGTCATCCTAAATTGGGAGCTGTGCAGCGAGATGCTAAAATACTTTTTAACACATTTGTGTAAAAATACTTGTGAAAGTAAAACAGCGTATTTATTTTTTATAAGAAATAAATATATAGATTTTTTATATTGTTTCATTGAAAAATATTATTCTGAGACGACGAAGTCAATTGAAAATGAGTGTTTATTTTTTGTTTACATTTGGAAACGAATGATAATTCAGGGCGTCAGATACGGTGTTATGCTAAAACCGTTCCTTTCATAAACCGAGAGAAGTGGGTGTTTAATCCACACCAGGTCCGATGTGTGCATAGCAATATTATTCTGAATACACGCTCGCCTTTCAGCAGATCCCATTTCAGACAGTTTCAATTCTTTTGGTAACATTTAGTTCCGAACGTAACATTTCGCCGATGTCTTAGAGCATGAGACATAGCCAAGTGCCGGTGCCTTCTGGTAAAGCTGGCATTTCTGTATGGAGGACGCGAACGTGAATCCACTGCAGCATTTTACTTGAAGGCAGATATTGCCACAGGAAACAGCGTTTCTGGTCCGGTAGTCCACATTCATAGGATACACGCCAGACCATTGGCGGTCAAGTCGACTGAAATGGGCACCATGTAACGTAACACCTGTTGTTGTTTTTGAGAATAAAATAAAATAACATTTATTAGGCGAATAAAAACACCAGCTTTCATGAATTTCATTTTAACTCTACATTTATAAACTACCTGCCTGTAAATACTCTGTGATGAAAAAAAAGAAAGAAAATATACTTAACTCGGCCTATGCTGAAATAGCAGACACAATAGCCTGGTTAAAAGGGTTAACCACAATGCATTGTGGGAAGTAGTTGGGGAGATCAAAATGAAGAAGACTGCAATCTCCGGCGACTTAATTGGTGGAATTGCAGTGAGAAGGGGCTAGTGGAAGAAAGGGAGAGACAGATAAACAAACAGGGAGGGAGAAAGAGAAAGAGAAAGGTAGAAATAAAGAAGAAAGAAAAAAACAAGGAAGAAGAAGAGCGAGAGGAAAGAAGCCAGCATCTCAGACTATAGACAATGTGATTGTGGGTTTGGATCTGGCCATAGTCAGCCACGCCGAAGAGCTGTACATACAGCGAAACACGTGTACGTGGATAACTATTTTATCTATAAATAAATATATATGTCACTAAATGGGACGACATAATGCATGTAGGAGAGTTAACTCTCTCTCTCTCTCTCTCTATCTATCTATCTCAATCACCTAGGAAGTGAAACACCATACTTTCATAAGCTGTCATCATCGCCGAAAAAAAACAACAAACATTACTAAACATTTAAGCGCAAAAAATCGTCACATATTTCAGGCAAGTCTTCGTAGCTCAGCAGTAACATCTCCGACTGCAGACAATGTGGTTGCGAGTTCACATCTGGCCATGTTCGTTCTACGCTGAAGAGCTGTAGATACAACGAAACATGTGCATGCGGATAACTATTATATCTATAAATAAAATCATATTACATGTATACACAGAAAATCTATTTCGGCATGGAAAAGGAACATTTTCGTTTTCCCAATGATATGACCGGCATAGTTACGAGGATCATGAGAGTAAGGCTGGTTACGAGGTTGCATAAGCTTCTGGCTTGGCGAGTCTGGTTGTACTTTGAGCGGGATACATTGGTTCTTAATATGGAAATGGACGAGAAAGATCAGGCTTTTTACAGATGGGCGACTTTGGGTCTATAAAAAAGTTAACAAAGGCTAGATGCATAGTTGAACCGGTTGATGTTTATGCCAACAACATCAAGCGATTGTAAGGATTCGCAGGAAGGTGTGCAAAGAGGTTTTTAAAGCTGGCATTCGTACAAAGCGGATAGAAATCGCACTTCAAAAGTTGCTCGATAGCGAAACTAAGGAAATGGGTGAGCCGATAACTGTCGCTATTGTGTTATTTGATGATAATACGGAAGGTTATGGAGTAATAGGTTCTATAGCGCAAAGGCCGACATTCGTCAGTGGATCGAGAACGGCAATGGGCTAAATGTGGTCAATCCGTGAAGACAAATATATAAAAAAAATCTGGTGGCAAACCACAGTGGTTAATCTTTTTCAACGTCCAATTCTTTGTACTTCAATCTCCTCTTTCAGCCTCACTCTGCTCTCCCTACCGCTCTCCCCGCTCAATGAAAAGAGTACCGTTTATATACTACTTTTTGCCCCACCTATGCAAATTGACTGTCAACCGGAGCCATCTAGCTTTCAAATTCTCCAAACAGCCAATCTGCAAAGGGGGACAACTCAAACCACACTTTCTGGATCCATTCCTGGCTGGGGTAACTTTGCTAACCACACTAAACAAGAAGATTTAGTGAACATTGCTTTCGGTAACGTGGGCTGCACATGATGCAAAACAACTACGGGTGATCAAAACCTGATGTAACTTGCTACAGATGCGGAGAGAAAGATATTAAACATTGATACAGACAAGGTGGGTACTGCGCCAATAGCTACTCCAGTGGATCAACATCTTTTGGCCTTTTGGCTAAGATAAAAGTGTAGTATCTGTTCCGATGGATACTACACCCCATAAACTGGTATTGTATTGGCCTTAGGGGCTTGATTTACGCCGGTCTATGAGTCGGTTCTGTGCAGTTCTAGGAGTTCTACCCTCCCAGGCTTTGCCTCCTCTCTTTGGGGAGGAGTAAGTTTATTGCTTACTGCCTGAGGCGCCCCTACCGGGGAATGCCGACGGGGCGGCCCAGGCAATTTTTAATGGCCAGAGTGCTCACTTTCTCGGGCGCTGGCTTTTCAAACCCCACTTTCCCAACCCGACCTTGGGTCACATCTTACTTGTGGGAGAAAGATAAAACTGGCCTTGTGCCTAACCTCCTGGAGAGGAGGTAAATAAATACTCCGGTGGATCAACAACAGTGTGACATTACCTATTGTATCAGCTGTGATAGAAAGAAAAAAAGAACCCTCGAGGACACAGGATGCACTATAACTCTGATGATTTGTGGGTAGTTGAGAAGTTGGCGCGAAGGAACACTCATCTACCACTATAGAATTGACAGTAGACGAGGTGCAATTCTAGTTTGTGTTGGATCACATTGTCGGTGGTACTAAAGTTGTCATCGACATGGACTCATTAATTCTAATACTTAAAAATAAATAAATTGGTATTTGCAGTTATTATAGACAGCAACATTATTCGAGTTTTTTTCCAGTATATGCGGCCCTTAGTAGAAATATGCAGAAGAAGAGTATCAGACAAGTCATTGAAATTTACGTGAAATAAAACTCTTAATATATCAGCGTGTAAAGGAGATGCAAATACATTTTTTACCTTTTGTGATTTGACTTTTGCAAATAAACCTGTATTGATGATTTTCAGACTTGCTTTTCCAAGTATTATACTGAGTTATCGCCCTTGCGTAGTGGTCGGACAAATTTTGATTAAAACAGTTGAAAGCTGTTTGAATTCTAATGTCATTGATGCTCCAATACCAAACGCCGTGTTCTTTTTCCAAAGCAAGCCATCTACCCTCTTTACCTGAAATAAAGATTATATATATATATATATATATATATATATATATATATATATATATATATATATATATATATATATATATATATATATATATATATAAAAACAAAGTTAGGTATATGTATTTATATATATATACAAAGTTAGGTATACATATATATATATATATATATATATATATATATATATATATATATGTGTGTGTGTATATATATATATATACTAACTGGCTTTACAAGCTCGTTATCGCTTCGCAAAGTTCACGACTTAAAATATTTGAAACCAAAATTTTAAATAATAAACATTTCATTCATAAGTTTCTTCTAAACATGCTTTAGCATTATTCACATATTCTCTACAATTACAGCCAACAATAAAGGTAAAGCCACGCACACACAAAATGGAACTCGAAATAAACACATGCCCGTGCGTTTTTCTCACTTTGAACTTTCAATAAACGAGAACATCTGACTTTTCAAACACCGACACAGACAATCCTCTCACACAAAATATCTTTCAATAATCTGTAAATTTGTAAATACAGGGTGTCCCAAAATAATGTATACATCGTTTGAATCGTTATAACTCGTTCAATTTACCGAGTTTGATTTGCAAACAAAATTGATAAAAGAGTAGAACAGTAAGATACACATTTAAAAATACTGAAAGTAAAATTAACAAAAACATAGAAAATTAACTTTTAATAAACGTAAAGGCTACAATGTTTAAAGCAAGAAACCTGAAGTAATTGCAAACAAATGGGAGTAGTAATTGTAGTAGAATGTGCTCAAATACCGGAGTAAATGTCGCAGGACGTTTGTAGGTACAATTCTTCACGTCTTCACTATATGGAAAGTGTATTGAGCAGAACGGGTTGGGGTTAGGATGAGGGTTCATTTTATGAACATTCTGAAATTACCCTAAGTAGCCTTTATCTTTGTTAAAAGTTAATTTTCTATGTTTTTGTTAATTTTACTGTCAGTATTTTTAAATGAATATTCTTACTCAATCTTGTTTATCAATCTTGCAAATAAAAATCAGTAAATTGAACGACTTATAACAATTCAAAGGGTGTATACATTATTTTGGGACACCCTGTATATAAAATATATTTAGTTTTGTTAACCACGTTTTCATGTCTTTCATTCATAACATGGATTTTTGTTCATTACGCCATTTATTACATACTAGCTGGACCCGTCCACCGGCGTTGTCCGGGAGAAATATGAAAGAATTAATTAAAATGTGTCAACATTCGACAGAACGTACAAATTTAATGTTTATAATAATTGTCGGTTTGGAATTGTTGAAGTGTGAAAGAAGGAAGAAAGGAATGAAGGAAGGGAGGAGACGTGGTTGTAGGAGTCTTCCTGGTCATCCCATGGTACCGGTATTTCCCAAACACCCGCTCTATCTATGATAATGAGCACTTTTTAAATTAAAGAGGCCTACAGAGCCCTATTAAATCCAATCCCCTTCTGCTATCTTTGTATAGAAATTCCATTTTTGTGAGGAAAGAAAAAAGAAAAATGAGTATGCCTCCTGAGCACTACTGAAACACACAAATATAATTAAAGAGGTCTGCAGAGCACTAATAAACCATGTGTGTTCGAAGAGAAATGATGATATTCACAATAGTTAAAGTACTACCTATTACATTGATTGCTTTTCAAAAAAAAAAAACCCACCCCATAATCCTGCCTTTCCCTTCTCCCTCGTAGGCAAAAGTTTAACAATGTAAAATAAATTGTGTGTGTCGACTGGGGTCGAACCCTAAAGCTCTCGGTCTACGATCTACGGCGAT
This sequence comes from Sepiola atlantica, assembly GCA_963556195.1. Taxonomy (NCBI): domain Eukaryota; kingdom Metazoa; phylum Mollusca; class Cephalopoda; order Sepiida; family Sepiolidae; genus Sepiola; species Sepiola atlantica. The sequence continues at coordinate 30,833,444 of OY744531.1, read as the reverse complement.
AACGACTCAGCCACAAGAATCAGCAGTAAAACTAAGTATCTAGCTGGCATGCGTTTTATATTACGATCCGAAAGGTGACCAAATGTAAGGTCCACCAGTCACATGTTTTGGGTCATTTCTAGACGAAGAAATAGTTGTTTTTTCCAATTTTTGGATAGTATGCGTGTGAAGCGTGTAGGATTCAAGAAATGTCAACTTTATGCAAGTCCGTCTCGTAACTTGGCGTATATTGACTTAATTCGGAAGTCGAGTCGCTGAAGAAATTGTAGACGCCATGTTGAATAATTAAACACTGCAAGGAACTATGTTCGTTAATTGCATTCTCTAAAAACCGGAATGAGTATAAATGTATACGTAATAGGTAGAAATAACGTAATCTGATATTCTCGAATATCAGCGAGATTAGCGGGAGCTTCCATTAAATGTGTGCGTAATATTTTGTATTATGTAGTAAATTAATAGCAGACAAATCGTAAATATTAACGGGCACTTTTTTGAAAAGTAGACGTTGTTTATTAGTCCATGAGGAGAGTGTCAGTACTGAAGTGTTAGGGGGGAGAGTTTTTGCTACCACCTATATAGAGTATGTTTTGAGGAGAGTCGAACATGGTGGGCCATATGTAATATTTAGTGTTAGCTGGAAAAAATAATAACAAATTTACTAAAACACGCTCGAGTGAATAAGTGTAATATAGTGTTTAGTTTAGTAGCCTGTAATTCATGTGGTTATTTTCCTATTCTCCGAGAAGGTACAGGGGAAAAATCGTCTTAACTTTATATATTAGATTAGAAGAAAGATAAATTTCATCCAAAACGATAGCATTTATATCTGATCTAAACCATACTTGTTGGTGACCCATCGAGATTAGCAACAACTCGCCAAACAACGGCAGAGTATGCACCGAAGAATCGCTATCTACGCCTAAGAGCTCTTAACGACTACGGCCGATCTATCTACAATTACAGCCTACTAAAAAGGTAAAGACGCACACACATACACAAACTGGAACTCGAAGCAAATGCATTCATATTTCTAACGCTTGTGCGTTTTTTTTTTTTACTTCGAACTTTCTATAAACGAGAACATCTGACTTTTCAAACACAGACAGGAACAATCGTCTCACACAATCATCTGTAAATTTGTGAATATATAAATATGTTTCGTTTTTTAACCACGTTTCTATCTATTTCATTCGTAACATGCATTTTTGTTCATTACTCCATTTATTACATATTAAATGTCATTGTGGGTCTTGATACATCCAAAGACTAGGATCCATTTAAACAAGTAACAAGGTGAATTTAGCAATTGCTAAATGGTTACCCTCAACAATCATCACCATGATCATCACACTAACCACCATTTGGTAAATAGTACCACATATTATGTTGTATTTTTGCTGTGCTTAAAATAATGACGACAACACTGATGCATAAAAATATACTGATATAGCTTTATTGTCGGTGGCGGTGAACGGGTGCGGTTAAGGGGAGAAAGGAGAGTACACATGTGTTGACGGGGTGGTTTTCTCGAACCTGTGCCAGTCGACTGACGATCTCAATTTCGGGTTGATATTATATAACAATTTGTGATACCCACGCATCCACCTGCAAACGCCAATTCTGGGATTTTGCCTTCTCTATCAATGTAAATACTCATATAGGGCGTCTATTTAGCAACTAGGTATTTCCGTCTGTAGCTAACCTTTGGATAAGGCCTCGAATCAATCAACAATTATTTTATTTTTGACAATCAATCGTGCCCTTCTGATTATGGCTAAGTGGTTCCGAATCAATCAACAATTATTTTATTTTCGACAATCAATCGTGCCTTGTTTTTTTTTCGGCCAGGTGTGCGTCTGTATCAAGTATTCCTCACTCCTAAAAGGTGACACTTTTGGTACACCCGGCCTGGATATTCAACAATAATAGCAGAACAAATGAACATTGTTAAATCACTGGAAATTATATAAACCTTTTCTTATCTTAATCATGCCACTACGAGATGATTAAGATTATTGTTATATGAATTTTATAATATTCCTGAATTTTATGATTGTACGGAGTAGACTGCCAATAGAAAGGCTGAGAGAAAACACGCAACAATAAAATAAATACTTTGTACATGTTCAAGAACCATGGCATTAACTTGAAGACATCTGGTAACGAAGTCGTTAATGAAACAAAAGATGGGATATTCACTCACCGATCTTGAAGCCATCCGCCAAGAACTTTTGTTCTTCATGTGAAAAGATTGTCAGCAGGTCCGTGCCAATAGTTTTGCAGAAGCTTTTGGCCTCCGCGTAGGACATGTTGATTATGAAATCGAAGTAACAACTCTCTGTCTTGTTGTAGTACAAACTGCTTTTGTGGGACACGTGGTCACATTTGGTGAATAGCTCTCGACACGGGTCTGCGGAAGAGGAAAATAAACACAGACAACATTTCCAAAAACGCATCTTGCAAGCGATTAACAATTATTTGTATTCTTACTACGAAAGAAAAAGTAAAGAAGTGTTCTTTAAAGATTCTTAAAATTTGGTTTACATTTGTCATTTTTTTTTATGTAATACCAGTGTACATCCTCCGTCAAAAATGATATGCTTCGCCAGTGTTCGCACTCGCCATTTATCTAGATATGTCACCAAAATATTCATATAAAATCATAGAATTATGTCAGTAACTTAATTTTTGCATATATGAATTATTATTATCATTTCTGATGACCCAAAGAAGAAAATAACTACCACCGTTGACTTTTTATTATAGAGTGGAGGATTTCTTTCCGAATTCATTTCAGGCGGCGGGGTAAGTCTGAGGTGGTTCCTTGACTTGCTATTTGCGTTCTCGCTTCCCCTCACCACTAGAAATGTTTTTGCCGGAGGGCTAGAAAAAGGCACGTGTTTTACTCGCTAACTTTTGTGTGGCATCATGGAAGTATATATATTTATTTTTATATAAATAAATACACATTGGTCTTTATTATAGCGTAAAAGGGTTTTGAACTTGTGGCTAGAAAAGACTCGATGAGAGACGCGTGTTGACTGTATTTGCATCATTTACATGTTTCCGACTGAAAGTCACACATATGTCATCCTAATTACAACGTCTCGGTCGCTCTGTTCTCCGACCTTCTTCGCGTATTTTATGTCAGAGTCGGTAGCTTTCCAGAAATTTCGAACTAACCACTATATTTAATCGACCGGGAATAAAACTGTTCTCAGTTCGCGTCCCATATCTTGCTTTCGGAAAAATCCGCTGTATACGATTAATTGAATACAAGTTGCTGTTTGTTTTTTTTACCCATAACTGGAGGGTGATAGTTTATACGATCTGTTTAGTTAGACTTTTATAATTTATGAATTATGGAAGTGTGTGTGTGGGGGGGGGGTGAAAACTGAAATGCATGGCTAGTAGAGGCTAAACAAGTAAGGTGGGGGTGTCAGCAAGCTATGCTCGTTCACCAGTTTCTGTCGCATGTGCAAATTAGTGCGCTCAGAAGTTATTTGGACATCGTTTATGGTGGTGCTCAAGCGTGGGAGCAAAGGCATGGCCAGAGCGCAAATATTTCGAAAGCAAGTGTTTTTCACACACAAAAACAATAACGATTATTATTATTATTATTATTATTATTATTATTATTATTATTATTATTATTATTATTATTATTATTATCATCATCATCATCATCATCATCATCATCATCATCATCATAATAATAATAATAATAATAATAATAATAATAATAATAATAATAATAATAATAATAATAATAATAATAATAATAATAATAATAATAATAATAATAATAATGGAATGCTACTACAAAAGCCGCTACCCCACAGAAAGAGGATATCGGAAACGAATGAAAGGTCTATGGGAGATTTCTACTGACTACCATACAACGGAACAAAGGATAGCAGATCAAGCAAGGCAGATACTCAAGAGAAGGTGGTTCTCGGAGATGGAATTAACGGAAATCAAACAAAAGATAAATGACATGACAGGTCAAGACACACGACTTGACGAAAACTCCCAGGAAGAAGACGGGAAAACATAAACACAGAAACTGAAGAGGGCGAAGACGACGAAACCATAGAACTATCTGAGAAAGAAGCACGAGAAGTGGAAAATATCAAACGATTAATGTCCGAGAACTAGACAAAACTCCCATCCCTAAGGAACGAAGATTGGAAGAAGTTAAAAGTTGAAATAGAGAAAGTAAATAGAGTACTCACAAACATCCCAACAGACACTATCACAGACCTAAACAACTTGATATATGCGGGGGCAAAATCAATAAGTATGAAACTAAAAAGGGAAAAGAAGACTGGCCAAAAGAATTGACAGACGAAATCTGGATGGGAAATCAGACTGGAAACCCAAATCACCAAACTTCAAAAGGAAGCTTAAACCGTAAACAGGATGAAGGAGAACAGCAAGCGATGGAAGAGCAGAAATCTGAATCGCAAGGAAAGACTAAATAAGAAACATGAAGAACTAAAACAAAAAGTAGCAGCAAAAGAAGGAAGATTGAGACGATACATATACAAATCGGATCAGTACAAACAGAACAGGACCTTTGAAAACAATGAAATCCAGTTTTACAAAAACGTAAACGAAGAAAGAACAACAACAGAACAACCGGACCCGACAGAAACAAAACATTTCTGGAGCAAGATATGGGAAAAGGCGTAAGATTACAACAAAATTGCTAAATGGCTGAAAGACATGAAAAATAAACTACTAGAAATTGAAGAAGGAACAGAAATAGAAATTAATAAAGAAACTATTAAGACAACACTAAAGAAAATGGCAAACTGGAAAGCACTAGGTCACGATGGAATACATGCGTACTGGTTCAAAAAATTCACAACCTTACATGAAAGGCTAGCACAGAAACTGAGAGCATGTATCCATAAAACAGGAAGGACAACGCTCATATAAAAAGACGCTAAGAAGGGAACGACCCCAAGCAATTACAAACCAATAACCTGTTTACCAACAATGTTGAAAATCCTAACGGCACAACTGAGAGATCAAATTTACCATTCTCTGAACAGCTGTGGGCTACTTCTTGAGGAACAAAAAGGATGCCAGAAAGGGAAAAGGTGGGCGCATGATCTGTTATACATAGATCAAAAGATCCTGAAATACGTTAAAAGCAAGAAAAACAACATATCTATGGCATGGATTGACTACAAGAAAACGTACGACAGAATCCCTCAAGCATGGATAATTGAATGCTTAAAAATGTACAAGATACCCTACAGGATTATTAATCTCATCAAGAAAGCAATGGGAGCATGGAGATTAGAACTGACAGCTGCAGGACAACACTTGACGGAGATCAAAATACAGTAAGGCATTTTCCAAGGAGACTCTCTATCACCACTACTGCTTATCATAGTCATGATGCCACTCAACTACATACTCAGGAAATGTGATGTCGGATACAAGTTCACAGGCAGAGAACAAAGAATATACCATCTCATGTACATGGACGACTTGAAGCTATTTGCAAAAAGCAAAAAGGAACTGGAAAAGCTGATAAATACGACCAGAATCTTCAGTCAGGACATTCAAATGGAATTAGGAATAGAAAAGTGTGCATTGCTATAGATTTAAAAAGGACAGCTGGAGACATCTGAGAGCATGGAACTACCCAACCAAAGGCAGACGAGGGCGTTAGGCGAACAAGACAGCTATAAATATTTGGGAGTTCTGAAAACAGACACAATCAAATCAACAGAAATGAAAGAGAAGATTGGAAAAGAATATCTGAGAAAACAAGAAAGCTCTTAGAAACAAAATTATATAGCATAAACCTAATCAAACCTAATCAAAGGAATAAATACCTGGACAGTATCACTAATAAGATACTCTGGACCATTCATAAGCTGGACTAAAGAAGAACTCAGGCACCTTGACCAGAGGACTAGAAAAGTAATGACCATGCACAACGCACTACATCTAAAAGACGATACAGATAGACTCTACATGAAGAGAAACGAGGGGGGAGGGACTAATAAATATAGAAGACTGTGTGGACGACACTAAAAGAGAGCTGGAGAAATAATAAACCAGAACACAGAAAGGCGGATCACCGGCATCAGCTAACGCCACACAAAAATAAACCAAGGAACAGAAATTACAAGAAACACTATAAGTTCCCCCTTTCCTCAACAGCCATTATCCATCCACACCCATCCCACAACCCACCAAAAAATACAACAAATAAAAAATGGCGCCGGCCTACGCTGACATCAGACAAAATATTTATAGAGGGTCGAGGAAGATGAGAAGACCGAGTTTGGACAGCACAAACCAGACCTCCACTGGAAAAGTGTGGATAATGCTGGGACCTTGGGAGGGGGGGGGGCTTATTGCCACCCAAATCCCAGAGAAGACCAATGGTCCTTACCAGCGAGAAATCAATGGTAAGAGGCTGTTGCGATACCGCAAGGATATTTGCGGTGGTTATCGAAAAGAGGTGAAAAATACTGGAAATCTGGGGAGGCTTGTTGTCACTCAGACTCCAGGAAATACCACTGGTTATTGTCGGTGAGCAATCACTAACGATGATCTGTGTGATACTCCTAGTGAGTACAAAAAAAAAAAAAAAAAAAAAAAAAAAAAAAAAAAAAAAAAAAAAAAAAAAAAAATAATAATAATAATAATAATAATAATAATAATAATAATAATAATAATAATAATAATAATAATAATAATAATAACAATAACAATAACAATAACAATAACAATAACAATAACAATAACAACAACAACAACAACAACAACAACAACAACAACAACAACAACAACAACAACAACAACAGCAGCAGCAGCAACAGCAGCAGCAGCAGCAGCAGCAGCAGCAGCAGTAAGCGACTGTTGCAATAACGCAAAATCATTGACAATGATTATCGAAAGAGGTGGAAAATACTAGAAATATGGGGAGACTTGTTATTTAGACTCCAGGGAACACAACCGGTTATTGTCAGTGAGCAATCACTGAAAAAGACTCGTGTGGAAACTCCTAGTGAGGAAAATAATAAAAACTTCCTTTCATTAACCTACAATTAATAATTAAAACGCATTTAAAAACATTACCCTCTTCTTTTGTTTTTGCACAACAAGAAAAAATATCATATTTTACGTTAGATAACTTGTAAAAAATGAACAAAAAACACTCCTTTCTAAAGCCTAATAGTAATAAAAAAAATTTAAAAAACTTAAAAACAACCATTAAAAATACATTTAAAAACATTGATCTGTTCTGGGCAAACAAAAAAAAACAGTTTTCGTTAAATTCTTTTTTTTTTTTCTTGTATCGTTGGTTTTCAGACTCAGAAATAGTCGAAACTGCTTTATAAGTCTCCGTTCGTACTCGGTGTTGCTTACTTCACGACTGCAATTCTCTGGGTGACTATTCCTAATTAGTACTCGTACAGAAAAAAAAGAGAAGGTTAAAAACAAAACAAAAAAGGAATGAGAGTTTTCTGTTTGTTTTTTGTTTTGTTTTGTTATGCTTTTTATTTTTGTTTGTTTTTTTTGGGTTTTTTTTTTTTTTTTTTTTTTGTTGTTGTTGTTGTTGTTGTTGTTGTTGTTGTTGTTGTTGTTTTGTTTTTGTTTTTTGTTTTTGCTCTTTAACGTGAAATTCACTCTTCTTGGGTTATTTAATGCCGGGGCGAAAACCTATTTAAATGATTCACTGTATACAAGTTGCTAGTTCACAGCAAAACATGTGAGGGGAGAGTAATTGTTGGTCCATACCTTTCCCAGTAATATTCGTGCGTAAATTATCATGATAAATTTGATAAGATGGGCAATTGTATCGGCGATCCCATAGTACATGACGTCATCCATTAAACCAACTCATCTCTACTCATCCGTCTTATGTCGTATATAATGCGGAGTAAGAACAGTCTACATTGGCCGATTGACTTAAAGGTTCCAATTCGAAACTCCTGGAAGGTTACCGACTGCGACAAAATGTAAATGACAAAAACCGGACGGTACAGCGGCAGAACCGTTGTGAACATAACAACAATACTAGATGAGAATAAAAATATGAAATGTATAAATAATTTATATGACAACAACAAAAACACAAAAACTATCGGAAACGATTGTTTCAATCGTTTTCTTCCTGAGATTCTCATGAATGGCTCTGTTCTTGAGGAGAAATCGACTCTGAAACTTCTTGGTCTTTCTCTCTCATCAAATCTTTCTTGGCGTTCATACATTAGATGCATTGCTCTTTCTGCTCCTCGTAAAGTCGGTTCTCTCTATCGCTCCAAACACTTTCTGACACCTGAGACTATTCTCTATCTCTACAAATCCACAATCAGACCATGTATGGAGTACTGTTGTCATATTTGGGCTAGTGAATCTCTGTCCCATTTGAGGGTTCTTGATAAGGTGCAAAAACGTATATGTAATTTGATTGGCCCTACTCTTTCTTCTTCTCTACACCCTCTCTCTCACAGACGTGGTTTTGCTAGTCTCATTCTTTTCTATAAATACTATTATGGCATGTGTTCTTCAGAATTATTTGATTTATTCCCTACTTTTTTTGTTCCAGCTCATTTGACTCGTTGGTATAGTGGTCTCCAGCAATTCGCTGTTTTGATACCTCATTGTAATACAGCTTCCTATTGCAGTAGCTTCTTTCCAAGAACCGCAGGCTTGTGGAACTCTCTTCCTGCTGACTGTTTTCCTCCTACCTATAATCTTAGTCTTTTCAAGACTACGGTCAATAGGCATCTCCTGTCTTTGCGATAATCATATTTGTTCTTGTTATCTCCTTACACCAAGTGGCTTGTTGCCTTGTCTCGAGCGATTTCCATTAAAAAAAAGTATATGATTTGTTGAATATAAGTAGTTTATCCACGGCTTGTGTTGGGGGATCTTTTTTTTTAATTTTACTAATGGATCGTCACTTATTAAGGCCAAAAGTCACTTGAGGGTAAGGATTAATGAGATGGAATTATGTAGAATCTTATGAGGAGTCCGAGAATGATTGCTGCGATGGACCAAATTGAAATACTCGTGAAGACGGTTCATAACAGAAATCTGTTAACATTGGATTTGAAGACGACCCTGTTGTACTCTGCATGGAAGCAGTCTCATGATAATGTGCCCCATAGACGGGAAGCCCTTGCGAAGAAGCTCTATTTGTTGAGATTCCGCCTATTGGCTATCATTAAGTGAATGTAAGTTATATTTTATCCATATTTAGGGAGAAATGCGCGTATATAACTCCTCTCAGCGGTGTTAACGCGTAGAAAAAACACAATAGATCCGATAGAATTTGAATTTAACATTTCTTGTATACGCTTAATCAAATACAAGTTGCTATTTTACCCAAAGCTGGGTAAATATGGTATTTATGTGATTATTGTGTGGTTATGTTTGTGCTTCGATTTGATTGTTACCGTTTCAATAATTCAGTATTAAAACGTTTAAACGAACGAACAGTGAGAGAAAGAAACAATTTAATTTTATGTTTCGTTTTTTTTTTTAGATGGGGATTGATAATTTGGATTATTCGGACTACTATTCCCATCTAAATAAAGGGTTCGGTTCGAAATTTTTAAATTTTATTTTTTACCTTTGATGACCCCCCAAACAAGGCATATTGCCACTGAAGCGTAAGGGGCTACTGTGATAATGGCCAGATTTATAAGGGGATAACTTTGGTGGGGAGTTGGGCAGCAAGATGTTTGTTCACATTACATTTAAATTTATGTATCTTGGTATGGTCGGGGAAATAGGGAACAGGGAGGGAATTCCAAAGGTAAGCGGTCCGAGGAAAAAAGCCGTGGGAGTTTTGCTGCTATTCGGTTAATTCGAGTTTAAACAGTAGAACCGCCCTATCTGTTTTATCTATACGTGAGTATTGATTTACTCCTCTCCAGGAGTTAGGCACAAGGCCAGTTTTTATCTTACTCCCACAAGTAAGATGTGACCCAAGATCGGGTCGGGAAAGTGGAGTTTAAAAATTGCCTGGGCAGCCCCGTCGGCATTAGGCGGTAGGGGCGCCTCAGGCAGTAAGCAATAAACTTACTCCTCCCCAAAGAGGGGAGGCAAAGCCTGGGAGGGTGGACCTCCTAGAACTGCACAGGACAGACCCATAGACCGGCGTAAATCAAGCCCCGAAGGCCAAGACAATACCAGTCTATGGGGTGCAGTATCCATCGGAACAGATACTACACTTTGATCTTGGCCAAAAAAGTTAACTAACTTGCATATTGCCGCGCAAAAAAATAGTTATCAAAGTTTATTAATTAATTATACTATGTTATTGGTTTTTAATTCAACGATTGTTTTGATTTTAATATAACGAATAAGAATATAATTTTATTTCGTGGACAAATGTTTAGCAAGTCAATACAATTCAGAAATGACAATGATGGTGGGTTTTTCTTCTTGGTTATGATGATAAGACAGTTGTTTATGTACCGGTTATTCTTACCCCCCCCCTCACACACACACACCATCGCCTAGGCAAATTGATTTCTTTTTTCTTTTCGTTTCTTTTTATTTTATTACAGTGTTATTTAAAAGATAACTAAATTTGCATAAAAATTACCAAAATGTAAATGTTTATCTATTCTATATGAATAAATTCGAAAGTGTTGGTTTCGTGTTCACAACAATGAAATGTTTATCATTTAAAAGTTTTGTTTAAAGTATATATGTAGAGAACTTTGCGAAGTGATAGACTGCTAGCAAAGTAATCTAGTTATACAATGATCACGAAATTCGTCAATATTACTTTAAAAGAATTGGCTACTCAAACGGCCTTTTCTTGGCCTTTTGGCTAAGATCAAAGTGTAGTATCTGTTCCGATGGATGCTGCACTTCATAGATCGGTATTGTCTTGGCCTTCGGGCTTGATTTCCGCCGGTCTATGGGTCTGATCTTTTCTAGGAGGTGCACCCTCCCAGTCTTTACCTCCTCTCTTTGGGGAGGAGTAAGTTAATTGCTTACTGCCTGAGGCGCCCCTACCAGGGAATGCCGACGGGGCTGCCCAGGCAATTTTTAATGGCCAGAGTGCTCACCTTCTCGAGCGCTGGCTTTTAAAATCCCACTTTCCGACCTTGTGTCACATATTCCTATTGTGGGTAGGGGTTAAATAACGCCTTTTCTTGGCCTTTTGGCTAAGATCAAAGTGTAGTATCTGTTCCGATGGATACTGCACCCCATAGACTGGTATTGTCTTGGCCTTTGGGGCTTGATTTACGCCGGTGTATGGGTCTGTCCTGTGCAGTTCTAGGAGATCCACCCTCCCAGGCTTCGCCTCCCCTCTTTGGGGAGGAGTAAGTTTATTGCTTACTGCCTGAGGCGCCCCTACCGGGGAATGCCGACGGGGCTGCCCAGGCAATTTTTAAACCCCACTTTCCCGACCCGACCTTGGATCATATCTTACTTGTGGGAGTAAGATAAAAACCGGCCTTGTGCCTAACTCCTGGAGAAGAGTAAATCAATACTTTTAAAACAATTTCGAAATAACTTACCTTGACGAATTGCTAATGTCCCGAGGAACCAAAAACAATAAATGTTAGGCCAGTATTTCATTGCGATGCTTATTTTCGCTGTGGCCTTTTCGTTGTGGATACCGCCTAAAATTCAATAGGCAACACTTACGTCTGTCAATCTCTTTGAAGGCTTTCAATATCTTCGCGAGTGACTGCATGTGTGGCTGCGCTCATGGGCAGATGCGCTGCTGTTTAGTTTCCCGCGTTTTTGTGATTATGTAAATCTATACGCATGCGCAACTAGACAATTGCTCTGTGCGCAAAAGTGTCGTCGGTCAATCTGTGCCATTATAAGTATGTGTGTTTACCTGTCGCCTGGCAAGGTGCGGTACAGGGTCGCTTTTATAACGTGTACACACACACACACACACACACACACACACATGGATTCTATTAAACGTATTTAAGTGATTTTTTAAAAATAAATTGTAGTTAAGTACGTTATTATATTACCAATAACACTTTATAACAATAACCAATTATATTTGACTTGAGACGAGAGGGTGGATAAAAATTACACAAACAAGAGAAAACGGATGCAGAAGTTGATGAACGATAAAATTAAAGAAGGAACGAAAATGGAAAAGAGAGAAAGACATGAAGAAAGAAAAAAGAAAGACAAAGAAAGAAAGAAGGAAAGAAAGATATAGAAAAAGAAGTAGAGAAGGAAACACAGATATGAAAAAAATGAAAGAAAGATATGAAGAGAGGGAGAGAGAGATAAAGACATAAAGAAATAAAGATAGAGAAAAGTCAGAAAGAAGGAAAGTAAAAAATTTGGCAGAAAGAATAAAAGAAAGAAAGAAAGAAAGAAAGAAAAAGACAAAAGGAAAGTAATACACGAATCAATAGATAAATAAATAAACTCAGACAAAGAGAAAGACACGGAAAAAAGGAAAAAAACAGAAAGAAAGAAAAAACGAAATATATAAAGAAAGAAAGAACGGCAGAAATAAAGAAAAGAAAGAAAGAAAGAAAGAAAAAGAAAAAAAGAAAGAAAGAAAGAAAGAAAAAGGAAGGGCAGAAATAAATACACGAAGAAAGAAAAAAACAAAAGAAAGAAGAAGAAAAAGAAAGAAAGAAAGAAAAAGGAAAGGCGGGAGAAAATACACGAAACAAGAAAAAACGAAAGGAGGAACAAAAGAAAGAGAGAAAGAAAGAAAGAAAGACATGGCGACAGAAGCAAATCAAGAACGGTCATCTCGTGAGAATGCACAAATGAAAACTGTTTATTTCATTTGCTCTTGATTGATTTTTATTGATCGTTAAGTGAAAACAAAACTTTTATTTTGAAGTGGAGCTCACTACAAAATGGAGCAGTATTTTTCCTTATCGAAAAAAAAAATTGACAACGACGAGGTTGAAAGGAAAAAAAAGACATCCCTTCGTTCAGGTTAGCGTTCGTCTCATCGAAGAAGTATCGGCCCCCTGCACTCCACCTGGTAACAAATATGATATCTAATCACGTGAACGTAGAGCGAACAAATTAACAATATCCGATATGTGTGCATATTCAACCAGCTGCCCATTAAAGATGGCCGCTGTTGTTTCTCCTCTTGATATATTGTCTTAGGGTGTGCAACTAGGTGCTTCTTGAGTAGCCTTCTTGGCGTATACGAGCAGGGACTTGTCTTGCCGGCGTTTGGACGATAGACAATTTATAAAAACTGTAAAAAAAAAACTCCTCAATCGCAAGGGTCATTGAGAGCCATTGCGGCCCCACAGGATAGCAAACATTATGACACCCTTCCAATCATTAAACGGCAAGCATTTATATCTATTTATCAATAGAGGTAGGTTTAACAATGAACATATGATACTGTAGAGGAACTTGGTTGGTGGGTGGGCGGGCTTGTTTTTTGCGACGTACATTAAGTCTTGAATTATATATCCGGTATGTTGTATATTAGATTTGAAATAGAAGAAAATATATCAATTTAGTTTATACAACTTGCTAGTCAATCAAAAATAAAAGTAAGTAAAAATGAAAGTTCAAAGAGTCCAAAGACGTTCTTGTTAAAGGTGTCTTATCTGCTAGGAGTAACACAACATTCACTGCCGCTGCTGCTTTGAACAGTACATTTTCTCATTTTGATAATATTGTGACAATTATAAGATTCGGCTAAATACGAGTAATTTTAAATATTAACGAAATTACCAAATGTCCAATAGATATGGAAAATTCTGAGGACATTTTTGGGAACTTTCAGTTTTCAACCGCTAATTTATATTATTTGGATTATTCGGACTACTATTCTCATCTCGGTTGTTATTTTCACAACGCTTCGGCCGACGTAACGCCTGACCTGAGAGGTGCATCTTTTTGAACTTGGGGATCTTTATGTCGAACCATGTAATTTATCTGTAATTTTGATCTGAACCCTTTATTTAATCCACAGGGGTAGATTGTTCACGTCCCGTCAGCTATGACTAGGTAGAAGTGTTAATGATTATGTTATTCTTAGTTATTAATGAATCTTCAATCCCCAGAAGACTGTCACTTAGAACTGGTTGTTAATAGACACCCTTCACCGTTACGCCACGGGTCTATGTGGACAATTTTAGTATAAATTTTGGGAGCTTTAAACTTGTGTCGATGTGTAGTGTTATAACTTATTACTATATCGACCGAAACATTGTGAAAATAACGACGAAGGTGAGCATAGTAATCAAAATAATCCAAATAATCCAAATAATCCAAATAATACAAATAATCTAAATTATCCAAATGATCCAAAAAATAGAAATAATCCAAATTATCCAAATAATCAAAAAAATACAAATAATATAAATAATCCAAATGATCCAAAAAATAGAAATAATCCAAATAATCAAAATAATCAAAATAATCAAAAAAATACAAATAATATAAATAATCCAAATGATCCAAAAAATAGAAATAATCCAAATAATCCAAATAATCCAAAAAATACAAATAATCTAGATAATCCAAATAATACAAATAATACAAATAATACAAATAATACAAATAATACAAAAAATGCAAATAATCCAAATGATCCAAATAATACAAATAATACAAATAGTCCAAATAATCCAAAAATACAAATAATACAAAAAATCTAAATAATACAAATGATCCAAAAAATAGAAATAATCCAAATAATCTAAATAATCTAAATAATCCAAAAAATACAAATAATCCAAATAATCCAAATAATCCAAATTGTCCAAATAATACAAATAATACAAATAATACAAATAATACAAATGATCCAAAAATACAAATGATACAAATAATACAAATAATTTAAATAATACAAATTGTCAATCCTCATCTAAAAAAATTCCAAAACATCACGAATTTGGTTGACGAAACTCATCTAAAAATTATTTTTTCTATTAACATTATTTTCCTTTTTTTAACGAATTCTCGAAAAATAGCCAACATAACATTTTGTGGGGAGTACCCTGGTGGCCCGTAATCTTTTCGTTGACAGAAAATACTTGGTTTCTCATTGACACGATGTAAGTAGTTTCTTAATCAAGTTATTAAAAGAAAAAACAAATCGAAAATATCCTCTGAAATTAAAAAGAAATGTTTAACTAAAAATATATATATTTTGTAGAAAGTTGATGTTCACATTATTTTTTAAAGAATGCAGTTTACTTTAGATATTGATAAAGCAAGGTTGTTCAAAGTAGCAGTGGCGGTGAATGTTGTTTTTTACGTACCGACTCTTAATCAGACAAAAGCTTAAATCAGCAGTTTCTTTCAACCAATCACAGCACAAGAAATACCCAATCCCGAAATCTTGCATATACTATAAAAACCCAAACACCAGTTTTTTTTTTCTTTCTCTTCTCTGTTCTTCTTTCAGAGAAAACACACATGCGTACGTCACAATCCCACCTGGAGCACCCTTGGGGCGAAGGTCCTCGACAAACGAAACGAGAGACACACAAGAACTTCTGTACACACGCCCAGTGAAACACACACATACCGATCACCGAACGCACATATACAGTTCATACATATATTCGCTCACTGGCAAAACAGGCAAGCTAATATACACACGCACACATTTTCATGCCTATTCTATTTACACAGACGTAAACGCACGCGGCGCCAGCCGATACAAACATATGTACTCAATTTCTCTTCACAGACAAAACAACTCTTCTTTCACCAGAACGTTCTTGAGACTCTCTTAATCTCTGTATTCTAGAAAATCTTTATCTTTCGTTGTCTTAAGTTGTCCATAAAAATGTACAACGACTCGTGGCGCAACGGATAAAAGTGCTATGGATAATCAGTTCTATGTTACAGTCTCCTGGAGTTGAATGGGTAATCATCAGTACTAAGACTAAAATTACGAGTTACTTAAGTCATGGCTGACGGAACGAGAACAAGCTACCCCGTGAATTATATAAAGGGTTCCGTTCAAAATTCCGTTGAAATTTCCGAGCTTGACATAAAGATTCGGCAAAACGCACCTAAGGAAAGTCGGAGGTTATATCGCCCGAAACGCTGTGAGAATAACATCCAAGATGAGAACAGTAGTCCGAATAATCCAAATAATCCAAATGATCAATCCTCATCTAAAAAATGTCGAAATATTTGTCATTCTTTCTTTCTTTTTACTAACGAGTCTCTGCTCATCAAGGTCCAAAGGCCACTCGAGGACAAGGGTTAATGGTTTGTGTCAGGTAAATGGTGAGACAAACACCTCGAGAATTACAGACGATGGTTGAATCGGGGAAGAATTTGATTGTTTCAAAGGACGGCGAAACAAGAGTTTGCTAACATTGGACTTGAAAACGATCACGCTGTAGTCAGTTGAGAAGCAGTCCTGTGTTATTGTGTTCCACGGGCGGGTAGTTCTTGGAAATAAACTTCTGCTCATGGAAGTTCCGTTTAGCTCCAGGTACATAGAGGAAGAAAGGAACATTTTTAAGTGGTTGTAGCTAGACGAGTTTTTGCTGTGAATGTTTTACAGGGGGATGGGGCAGAGAATGGAGCTCAGTCGAGCACCTATCATGAAAATAACGATATAGTAGAGAAAGACAAGCAATGTCTCTTTTGTAAGAAAGGGGCTGTAGGGAAGAGAGGAGGACATCCTCCACTAGATTTCAAAGTCGATTTTGTACCCTGTTAAGGCCGGAGAAAGTACACTGAGAGGCACCTCAGCAGATGTGTCAACAGTACGTCATCTTAGGTTGTACCTGGCTCTCATACAGGCAGAGGATTACGTCAGAAGTAAGATACTTTCTGGAGTGGTAGAATGATTCAGGTCTGAAGTGAAAGTCAGTCCTAGAAGCTTATCAAAACATGGGGCCTCCCGAATAAGGAACCCATCCATTTCAACTAGGGCAAATTGAAGAGCCGAGCGCTGGTGGTGAAAGGAGTCAAGTTTGGTTTTAGACCTATTAAAAATATAACCAGAAACGTTTTTCCCATTGCACAACGTGCTCCAGGTCAAAAGAGAAAGGATCAGAAAGATCTTGATCATTAATGCTCTTCGAAGTGCTGCCATAGATGGTCGTGTCACATGCAAAGATGTCAACGAATGATCTTAGAATGAGATATAGGAGATCATTGCTAGATATTAGAAAGATTGCTGTGCCCAGAATTTTTCTTTGGGGCACGCCGGCGTTGATATTATATGCTTAAGACTTCTGCTCATCAATGACTACTTTTATAAACCTATAAGAGAAAAGGTTTGATGGTTAAGAAGACATTTCCAGATATTCCATAGATACAAAGCTTGTGAAGCAGACCTTTTTGCAAAACACTATCAAAGGGGTATTGCTCCAGAAACGAAGCCCATATCAATAGATTCGCTGATCCTGTGTGATATTACAGTCAGCACGTCAGCTGTTGATTATGCAGGACGAAATTTACATTGTCACTAAGTAGATCGATTTTGCTGAGATGGCTGACAACTTCTTGATTCATCACAGATTCAAACAACTTATTCATGACGCATAGGAGACTGATTAGTCTGTACTGAGATGCAGAAGACCGATCTCCAGTATTTTTGAATACTGGGTGAACTGATTAAGTTTTCCAAGGTGATGGGAAGCATTTCTCCTTTAAGCAACGATTAAACAGCTTTGTAAGAATAGGAGCTAGTTCCGGTTGCAGCTTCTTAAACACTATGATTGGAATGTTGTCAGAACCAGTTTCCTTGATAGCTTCGAGGTTCTTGATAAGTTTGACAACATCCCGGATAGATATATGGATGTTGCCTAGAGTGTTTGCAGTCATAGGTGCACATTCAAGAGGTAAACGGTAGAATTTGATGCTATTTTTGTGAAAAGCTTGGCTTTATCAGACATTGAGAGATCACCTCTGGTCCATTGATGATTGTCAGAATGGAGGTCTTACATCTGTTCATGACCCTATTTGATAATGTCCTATCCTCAACAAGATAATCTTCGAGGAATTGCATGTACGAGGGGCGTTCAATAAGTAATGCCCCTGACCCATTTCCCATAGCAGTAGATTAATGAAACTTGTCACAGTTATTAGTCTTTCTGAACATAGGAACCACCCACAGTTATGCATTTCTCCCATCGTATGATGCAGCTCTGGACACCGTTTTTTGTAGAAAACCCCAGGTTGGTCCTCCAACCACGTCGTAATTTCAGAAATCAAGGCTGCATCATCTGGGAAACGCTTTCCTTTCAAAAACAACTTCATGGCTGGGAAGAGTCAGAGGGTGCAAGGTCAGGAGAGTAAGGAGATTGGGAGGAGGATTTTATAACCACACGCCCGTGCTTCTGATCTGGCGACATGCGGGTTGTGGACCGGAGCGTTGTCCTGAAGAAGGAGGATACCTTTTCTGATTTTGCCCCGCCTCTTGATTTTGATAGCTTCTCTTAATTTCATCAAAAGTGAAGCGTAATAGGCTCCTGTAATTGTGGTACCCTTTGCCAGGAAATCTGTCATCACTACTCCGTCCTGGTCCCAGAAGACTGTGAGCATGACCTTCCTAGCGGAGAGCTGCACCCTTGCCTTCTTTGGAGGTGATGAGTCCAAGTGCTTCCACTGCATTGACTGGGCTTTGGTCTCTGGATCATAGTAATGGACCCAAATTTCATCCTGTGCAATCAGTCTTTTGAAAAACTTTGACTCATCTTCTTAGCACATCTCCAAATTCATCCTCGAGCACTCGACGCGTTCTTGCTTCTGGAAAGGTGTGAGCAACCTGGGAATCCATTTGACAGACATCTTATGCATATGCAAATGGTCATGAATTATAGTTTCCACAGACCCTGTACTAATCTTGACCTCTTGGGCTATTTAGCGAATAGTAATGCGTCGATCTTCCAAAATGGCAGCTTCAACTTGACGGGCAGATGCCACATCAATGGCAGAAGAGGGACGACCAGATCTGGGAGCTGTTTCCACAGACTTCCGGCCATGTTTGAATTCACAATGCCAGCGTTTTACAAGGTCATATGATGGGGCATCATCACCATAAATTTCTTTCATTTCATCAAAAGTCTCCTTTAGTGTACGTTGTTTCAAATACAAAAACCGGATCACTGCGCGACACTCAACTGACTCCATTTCATACCTGACTCAGTTCAAACACCTGTAAATCAGAAATCACAATTAGTTCAGAGCTGTTTTTGCAACATTACCCATACATATATAAATCATTACACATGCAAAATTTCATCTAGATCAGACAACTGGAAGTTGGCCAGGGGAATTATTTATTGAACGCCCCCGTATTTATTTTTATTATTAGATAAAGATAAATTTTAGTAATCGAATTCTTGAATCTCGGCATATTTCATAAGAATTTTATTTTTCTTATTTACATGGTACAAACAGTGATCTTTTTCGTTATCATAAAATAAATCTTTCGAAATAAATGAGATCATCCTCCTTGAACTATGACAAGTCATCTATATAATAAGGCAATTTTATGTTCGTGCATGCGTTATCACTCTTCGCCTCCTTTTTTAAAAGATGGGATCGCTCAATCACCGAAGCTGCAATGCAGAACAGATTTTCTTATTTCATCTGATGCTGCTGTTTTATCGAGCGTGAACTCCGAACTAAAATGCACTTTATTCGCCTCTGGGCTCGGATCAAAGTGTAGTATCTGTTCTGTTCAAATATAGTACAATAATATCATGGGGTGCGTTCACACTGGACGTTGATAGAATGAAAATATGTACGAACTCTTACAAGGGTTTTGGATATAGACTCCCATAACCATAAGTAG
Organism: Sepiola atlantica; assembly: GCA_963556195.1. Classification (NCBI taxonomy): domain Eukaryota; kingdom Metazoa; phylum Mollusca; class Cephalopoda; order Sepiida; family Sepiolidae; genus Sepiola; species Sepiola atlantica. The sequence continues at coordinate 30,813,691 of OY744531.1, read as the reverse complement.
TTCGATAAGTATGTTTCAGTTTGCACAAATGTGGTACAATAATATCGTGGGGTCTGCGTTCGCGCCGGACGTCCCTAAATGCACGGCAGCAATATACAACAGATGAAGGGTACAAGTGTGGAATTTCCACGGGTCCTGCTAGTTGCTATACAATACGTTGTATATATGTTATTTATTTTCATGTGTTTAATAAATTTGATAAGGTGCTTCTTTACTTTCGCTCCGACCTGTTAGGTATCTCTTTTTAAAAAATAGCTAAAGAAATGTATAAACTTTGTTAAGTAGTAGCTGAAAAGAAAACTGTACACCAAAAATGACGCAAATTCATTCAGTATTTATTAAATTTAATAAAAAAAATAATAAAAAAACACGATTAAATACGATTTAATCTATCGGTCGACATTTTCTAACCATTTCGGTTTCTGATTGGGCAAGGGAGATAACTCAATTGTTTTTTTTTACTAAATTTGGAAAAACAACTTATAAATACAATATAAGATAAAAACATAACATTTTATTAAACTAATGTAAATTTTGAGTTATGTCATTTTCCGGAAAACCAAAATGTTGAAAACCAAAATATTTGAGTTATTTCCCTTGGCGACCAATAGATAAAATATGGCGACCAATAGATAAAATTGTGTTGTTGTTTTTTAATTTAATAAATACTGGATGAATTTGCGTTATTGTTGGTGTACAGTCTTCTTTTCAGCTACCACGTAAGTACATAACAAAGTTTGCACATTTCTTTCGCTATTTTTTAAAGAGAGGCCGGAACAATAGTAAGGAAGCACTTTTGATAATTTCAAAATAAACTCATTTCGATAGTATATATAAAAACATTAAATAGTTAATTCTACTAAATCACATTGTTTACTGTTGGTTACAATTAAGTGTCCTTTGTTTTTCAACAATAAACAATGAAAACGATTTTCTAATTTGCTTTCTACTGAGTATATGCAATTGCTTTCCCTTTCCGGACATTTCTTTACAAAGTGAAAATGACGCTTTCGTCTCTCAAATAAAACGTAATTTTCTGGCGGTGTTACATACTTCATTATACTGACGCTCGGCGCTGTCGTCATCATCGTTGTAGTGTGTTGCATTTCGTCACCGCCATCATCATCATCGTCTAGTGCGCTGCATTTCGCCGTCGTAATCGTCGTAGTGGGCAGCACTTGGCAGTCATCATGGCCGCCATCATCGTCTAGTGTCTGTAATCAAATACTTTCATGCACACGGAGGAAAAGGCGGAACGCGACTGAGAGTTAATTAGTCTTTATTTTGGAGAGATTTTCTCGTCATACAATTAAATGTTACACATTCGTTAAATTGAGAGAGAGGCCAAATTGTTCTTCTAAACTTAATTCTACGTCGTTACGGGGAAAGGAAGAGAGGGGCAGACCAGACGCTATCAACTCTTTTAGGAATTAAATTCCCATTTTACTTTTTTAATTACGTCTCGAATTTCACATCCGTTCGCTACGCTTCCAGAAAACAGACTGACTAAAAACATCTTTATTTTCATTCACACGATATCGTGACGTCACTCTTCAAGGGGGACACTGAATTTGTCACAACGTACCTGTTTGACCTTTCCTTGAACTGCAAAACAGAATTCAGGCTTGTTTATTCTTTTAGTTCGAGAACGAACTTGTTTTTCAGATTTTCGTGTCAAGTTAACTTGCACTGGTCCACCTAGATACTATATCCATACTAGCTGATGTAATCGTTCTTCACATACATACATCTATTGTGTAACAGCGGGGGAAAAAGAATTATCTGATGATGATTAAAGCAAAAAAAATTCTGAATTGACATTTTAGTTTTATGTAAACAGAAAAGAATGTAACGAAGCAATTGCCCTGAATCGACGATCAAATGGTGAGGCGGGAAAAGCTTAACGTGAAAATAAAGTTGAGAAATCAAATAAAAAATTAGCAAAAAATTTAACACGAAAATTAACCGGCGAGAGTCTATTACGGACAAATAGGAATTAACAAAACGTAATTGGCATTATTTGGATTAATCGGAATACTGTTCTCATATTGAATGTTATTCTCACAACGTTTCGCTCAATGTAACCTCCGATCTTTTTCAGGTGCGTCTTGTCGAACTCGGAATCCATACAGAATTTCAAACGGAACTTTATTTAATCTGCGAGGGTAACTTGTTCTCGTTCCGTCATCCATGATCGGGTAACGGTCTTAATTAATTCGTAATCGTATACTTAGTATCGCTCTTACTGAGGATTGAACCTTCACCCTCCAGAACACTGCCGCTTAGAACTTATTATCACTTAGCACTTTTATCCGTTGCGCCACGGGCCCATAAAACATAACAAAACTTACTTTATGTTATTACTTCTCAGCCTCGGAATGAATCTTTTTTATGATTTAGTCAGATTTTATAATTTATTAATTAATTTATGTGCTCTTCTAACGCATATTGATACGAAACTACGCACAAATTTTAATATGTCGTGTTTAGCTCCGAACGCGTGACGTTAGTCACGTAACTCTATCTTTCATTCTCTTTTACACAAACACTCGTGACGATGTAAAATTCCTTCCGCGTCTCCCCAACGAACACTTTTTTATTACTTGATGAAAATATATGTATAATGTTGTGGTCGCTATCGATCGGAGACTTCATACATTGCTTTCTTGTCGCCTAGTTCTGGGTGGCCATCGTATTGATCGTCTGTGGTGGTGGGTGGGTGGATTGCTGGGGAAGCTGAAATTAAAGTTACTGAAAGCGAGTTCGATCCGGTTTGAAAATGAATCCAATCCACTTCATTATTTTTAGTAATTAAATAGCTAGTATTCTATTTTGAAGAAAAGCCACTGGGTGCGTAATGATTGTTCGGTGTTCTGCGAGGCAGTTTTGTTTGTAGCGATATCGGATGCGGAAGTGTATAACTGGTGTTAAAAACGGAAATTTCCATGTAAGGTTAGAATACGTACGAAAAGGGAATTTTCCATTAGGAGTTATATGTAAAGCTGACGTGTACAGAAAGGTGCATCAGGGGAGGAAGTAGATAGCAGAGAAGCGAGATCGAGTCTACCTCTTGGGTGTTCAGAGTTAAGGTGAACGGACGGCTGTTTTCAAGGTTGGTCGTGAAGATGCAGTTACTCTAGATGTACTTGCTGTAAATTACTGTAAAACGTCAACCAAAACCCAGAGAAAATAATCGAATTATTTGTTGTCCTTTTTTATTTGTTATATTATTATAGCTACAAGAAAAATGAGGCAGACACAGAGACTTCTGCTGCTACATCACCACTACGACCACATTTGCAACTAGACATTACTACCCATTTAGCCAGCTACCTACGTGTCAGCGAGAGACGACTGCTGTTTTCTGTCACCGAGAAGATTGGAGGCCATCGAATGTTACAAACGGCTTATTAGTGGCATGGAGCGTTATGCTACTGTTGCTACTGATGATGACGACGGCGGCGGCGGCGACGACGGCGACGACGACGACGACGACGACGATGATGATGATGATGATGATGATGATGATGATGATGATGATGATGATGATGATGATGATGATGATGATGATGATGATGATGATGATTCATACATACATACATACATACATACATACATACATACATACATGTATATTGTTACATTATTCATCATCATGGCCGTCACTCGAATCGAGTATGCGGGTTTCCAGGGCTTCAATTGTGGGTTCTCATGTGAGAAAACAGTCCGATCCACATATTCTGTCACATTTCGGGCATGCGTTATTGTTTGGTAATTGTGCACGTGGTTGGTTTTCGCGGCGTACTATTCTTGCTGTTCTTAGGTCTTCGGTATGACGACGCCGTTCACCCTCAAACCTATCCACACCACCTCCCACTTCATTCCTCCACTCTGTTCTTTCGAGTGCTCTCGCTTCCCATGTTGTGGGATCAATCCCGCATCTCCTCATGTCCTCCTTCAAACAGTCCCTGTACCGTTTCTTCTGTCCTCCAACCCTCCTAGCTCCCACATTTAGCTCAGAGTAGAACATTTTCTTTGGATAGGACTGGTCGTTCATCCTTACAACGTGACCAGCCCATCTCAAACGACTCCTAACAATCAAAGCCTCTACACTAGAGAAACCAGACTCTTCCAGGACACTGGTGTTGGTCCGACGATCTTGCCGGGTGATTCTTTAAATTTTTCGTAAGTACAGTTACAAGGAAAAGAAGGAAACACATAGAGACTTCTGCTGCTACATCACCGCTACGGCCACCATTACAACTAGACATGAATACCGATTGAGAAACTACTACTAAGTGCATACCGTTTTTTATAACTTGAATATTTATATGTTAGAATAATTAATCGAGATTTTACACACCTTACGGTGACGGTTTTGTTTATAAATGTATAAACTTTCATCTATTTCGGACTAGTAGTTCCGGAGATATGTTCGTGACTACTTAATATGCGCAAAATGAAAACGAACATTTAGCGGGGCATGATGCAGTCATACTGTTGTTGTTGTTTTTTAATTTTGCATAGTTATGGTTAGAATAATTAAGCGAAATTTTACACGCATTACAGTGACGGATTCATCTTTCTATTTAGAAATTTTCATCAAATTCGGACTTGTAGTTTCAGAGATATGTTCGTGTCAACAAAATACGCAAAATAAAAACGAACGTTTAGCGAGACATGATTAAGTGCATACCGTTTTTTCATAACTTGCATAATTATGGTTAGAATAACTAAGCGAAATTTTAGACACATTATTGTGACGGTTTTGTCTATATGTGTATTAATTTTCATAAATTTAAGACTAGTAGTTTCAAAGATATATTCGTGACTACTAAATGCGCAAAATGAAAACGAACGTTTAGCGGGAGATAGTGAAGTACATACCGTTTTTTTATAACTTGAATATTTTCGGTTAGAATAATTAAGGGAAATTTTACACACATTACTGTGACGGTTTAGTCTTTCTATGTACTAATTTTCATCAATTTCGGACTAGTAGTTTCACAGACATGGTCATAACTACTAAATACGCAAAATAAAAACGAACATTTAGCGGGACAAGCAGGGGACTATTGTGGTGAACCGAAATGCGATTCGAACGAACGCCAAAAAGCAAATGGCTTGAATAGCCACCCTCGTATTTTCTTTGATTCGTTTGGGATACGCTCTCCTCTTCACTTCCCAAAAAGCAAGCTAGTTTTCACAGGAACGTGTTGACTCCATATTTTCCAACCAATCGTTTCAAACCCAAAATCTAACAAGTCTATGTCACATTAATAAGCCGATGCGAACTGAGAAACCCCTATAAGAGACGATGAAATGAACAGAGTTCGAGACAGATTCAACCCGACGCGCTTCGAAATAACTCACAAGAACGTATGCTCCCCCGGGCTTTTGTCCGGGAAGTCGAGAAGAAAAGAGCACTTCAAAACTCACGTAAAAGCTTTCCTTATCTCGCGCACATATCTATACGCACTCACAAGAGGTCAGGCGAACAGAAACAAATTGCTACCCACTTACACGCACTAACAGAACAAGGCAAACCTACGCATACTGCCACATTGCCACTTACTCATATACATTGTCTATTACTCACACACGCATATTCACACTAACAAACATCATTCCAGTTATCATAGGAGCCACTGGACTCATGAAGAAGAACTTGAAAAGGTATTTAGCAAGTATACCTGGTGAACCAAGTGCAAGAAAAATCCAAACACCTGCACTCAAGGGAACAGCCAGAATCCTGAAAAGAGCTCTCGGTTGGAGTCTGTAAATAGCGGGTGATCGTATGTCATTTTGGAAGAATGGCCCGTCTCCAGCAAATGAATGAAACGAAAAATAAAAAAAGAGAGAAAACAAATATATATAGACATACACATCTTTATCCCTCGTGTTTGATATTCACTGAACATTTTCTTACCAGAAACACGAGTTGTATAAACTTTATTAAATGAACATTTGCTGACTAAAAATGACTTTTGTATTTATGTAAACTTATAGTTATATAAATTTTCTTTTAATTAATAATGTTCCCCTTGATTTTTCATTCGCAAAACTCTATTCATGTTAAATTAGCACTTGCTAGCTGGTGACCCTAATATTCCTCAAATTTTCAAATCATTTCCATTTATATTTAATATATATATATATGCACGCCCATATATATCCCCATTTCTTTCCTTCGCCATAAGCATACCGTTTTTTTTTTGTTTTTGTTTTTTTTTGTAACTTGAATATTCATGGAATAATAATTTCGCTAAATTTTGCACACACTACCGTAGCGGTTTTGTCTATCTATGTACTAATTTTCATCAATTTCGGACGAGTAGTTTCGGCGATATCTTCGTGTCTACTAAATACGCAAAATAAAAATTGAACGTTTAACAGGGCATGAGTTTGAGAAATTTAATTTCTTCGCCGTTATGACACTGTGGGTTGAGGGGGTAGGTCAACATGCCCTGCTAGGTATCAGCTAAGCGCTTCTCTTCCCCTACCATTTTCATTATCAACCTATTGGCTTCATCCACCTCCCCCCTCTTCATCTCTCATTTTCAGCATCATTACCAGCGTTGTCATCTGTGTGACGCTTGGCCTGTCCTGTTACCTCAAAGTTCGTGGAAACGGCCGAAGTTAGGGACGGCGATGATGTTAGCAGTCCTCCGACAAGGATGAGGAGGAGCAGGGGGAGGAGGAGGAGGAGGAGAGATGGCTGTGCTGAGAGTGTACCAGGGTGACTTTTGGAACTCGTGATGTCAAGGACATCCATTTTGGCCAAACTCTCTTGGCGCCTTTTTTCATCAGTACCGGCCAATTCAAACCGAAGACAAGACTGTTTTCGCCGTGCTCCGTCGTGGAGAGATTAAGGACGTTAAAACTTCTTCATGTCCAAGGACAGAGCGTTCTTAAGAAGAAAAGTGTTTTTGTACAGGGACAGGGCGTCTTTAAGAAGAATTCCCTTTTTTATGTACAGAGAAAATTGGCTCTAAAAAATGAGAGTTTTAACAGTTTTTTCCTTGCATACTTTATCGAACCCCGTCGTTTGAAGAGCGACAATTATCCTTTTGAAAAGGATATTTTATTTACAGATTTTGAGCGAGAACCCCCAAAGAATTTGACACTTTGTGGGTTTTATTTCAAAGAAAGAGAAATTTGGTCTGAGACGACCATGTGAATGATATCGAAAGACTAGGGAGAAAAAAAAAGACTTTTGGACCCGTCTTAGAGACATTTTTTATTGTATTTGTTTTATTCTTCTTTTCAGCTCTTTCAAGTAAGATATCTTGGTTTTTTATTTGGTGTAAAAGCGAGACTTCTCGTTTTTCTTGCCATTTTTCGTTATTGCCTGAGGTATAACCATTGTTTTAGAACGGATCTGTTTTTGAACTATCTGTCCATTTTTCGGTGTCGTTTAAGACGATATTTACTTGAATCACTTGGTTATTTCTTATTATCGTCTGAAACGACCCCATCCCTTTTAAAAGAACAGTCTCTTGAGTAAAGACTCCATTTTTTATGTATGTTTTCTTTAGCTCAATCTAATTCTAAATTTGTTGAGCTATTTAATTTTATTATATTTTATTGTACCTTAGGTTAACGTGATTAACCCTGCTTTGGGAATCAAAAGCAGGAACTAGCTATTTCTTTTGTCTTATCAATCAACTGTATTGAGTTACATTTCTCGGTTTGTTTCTTTATTTGCTCCTTTTTGTCTCTTTGTTGATTCCCACTTTTTTTTATTCATGTTAACAAAGACGAATTTTGGTAACGACCCCAAAATGTCCGTCACGATGAAGCGCATACCTTTTTTTATAACTTGCATAGTTATGGTTAGAATAATTGATCGAAATTTTACACATATTTCTGGGACAGTTTTGTCTATCTATGTACTAATTTCTATCGATTTTGGACAAGTAGTTTCAAAGATATCATCGTCTCTACTAAATACACAAAATAAAAAAAATGAACGTTTGGCGAGACATGATGAAGTGCATTGCATTTTTTTAACATTGAATATTTATTTTTAGAATAATTAAGCGAAATTTTAAATACGTTACAGTGACGGCTTTGTGTATCCATGTACTTAGTTTCATGAATCAAGGACTTGTAGTTTCGAATATATGTTCGTGTTTACTAAATACGCAAAATAAAAACGAACGTTTGGCGCGGCATAATGAAATATATAAGATGAGTGGTCTTAGCAACAATAACAAGTGCAGGTTCTGCCACACAGAAGTAGAGAGTGTGAGCCACCTGACATCCAGTTGTAAGGTTCTCCTGGGGGATGGTTATTATACAATGCGACACAACGGAGTGTGTAAATATCTTCACTGGATTATTTGTAAAAAGTTGAATATCCAGTGTAGCAGAAAGTCCTGGGGGCATATACCAGAAAGAACAGTTGGAAATCATTTATACACCATCCAATATGACTATGCAATCCCTACAGCTACATATCTAGAAAACGGAGCTGTTTAACCTGACATCGTAATATGGGACAAAAGGGAGAAAGTAGCAACCCTAGTTGAAGTCAGTGTCCCTAATGATGCAGGATTGAACAGAGCAGAAAGGGAAAAGATTACGAAATACCAAGGTCTTATGTACGACATGAAAAGAAACTGGAATCTTAGGAAAATCTCCATCATACCAGTAATTATAGGAGCAACAGGACTAATGAAGAAGAATTTCAAGAGCTATCTGGCGAGTATACCCGGTGAACCGAGTGCAAGAGAAATAAAAACAACTGCACTTAAGGGGACGGTTAGAATCTTAAAATGATCTCTAGGCTGGAGTGTCTGAAATAGCCGGTGAATATCTGGCATCCGATAGGATGCCCCATCTCCAGCAAAAACAGAAAGATAAGAAAAAAATGTGTATAACTTGCTATTTAAGTTATGGTTAGAATACTAAGGATTAATTTTACACACATTAACGTTGCGGTTTCTCCTATCGATGCACTAATTGTCATCAATTTCGGGCTAGTAGTTTCAGAGATATGTTCGTGTCTGCTAAAAACGCAAAATGAAAGCGAGAGTGTTTTTATAACTTCAATTTTTTAGAGAAATGTTACACACATTATCAGAGCCGGTCTATCTCCCGGCCTATAAGTTTTCAGCACTTAAAGTTTATTAGTCTCGGGAGTATGTCGATAAACACTAAATTAACGTTGCGGTTTCTCCTATCGATGCACTAATTGTCATCAATTTCGGGCTAGTAGTTTCAGAGATATGTTCGTGTCTGCTAAAAACGCAAAATGAAAGCGAGAGTGTTTTTATAACTTCAATTTTTTAGAGAAATGTTACACACATTATCAGAGCCGGTCTATCTCCCGGCCTATAAGTTTTCAGCACTTAAAGTTTATTAGTCTCGGGAGTATGTCGATAAACACTAAATACGCAAACTGGAATCGAACGTTTAGTGGGACATAAAGATGTATATTGCTTTTCTTTACAACTTCAACATTGTGGGTATTCTACACAATAACCAGGGCAAATCTATCTATGGCCAGTGCTAAATCTAATACATAAATAGAGTTTTGTGAATGAAAAATTAAAGAAAATGTTATTAAATAACGAAACATCTATTTAACTATAATTTTACAAGAAGATAAAAAATCATTTTTAGTGAAGAAATGTTCATTTTGGCAAGTTTATACAACTTGTGATTTTAGTAAGAAAAATGTTCAGTGAATATCACACACGAGGGTTAAGGATGTGTATGTCTGTATATTAATTAGTGTGAATATGCGTGTGTGAGTAATAAGCGTATGTGAGTATTAGACAATGTGGCACTGTGTAAGTATGCGTAGGTTTACCTTGTTCTATTAGTACGCGTGTAGATGTGCGCGAGGTGATGGCGCTTGTACGTGAGTTTTGAAGTGTTCCTTTCTTTTCGCCTTCCCCGGTCAAAGGCACGGGGAGGGAGGATAGAGCATACGTTCTTGGGGTTCCGATTTTGATTTTGTTGACCAGGTCACTGTTTTATAAGTTTTGTTAATTTGACATAGGCTTGCTAGATTTTGGGTTTAAAACGATTTTCTTTGGTTGAAAAATATTGACTTAACACGTTCCTGTGACAACCAACTTGCTTTTGGAAGTGAAGAGGAAAGCGTATTCCAACGAACCGGAGAAAGAAAGAGAGTGGCTAATCAAGCCATTCGTTTTGGGGCGTTCGTTTGAATCGCATCTAGATTCATTCACCGCATATCTACCAACCAACCAACTAATATTTAGCACAGTAGAATTGATAGGATTTTGCACACATTACTAGGGCCAGTCTATCTATATATGTACAAATTTTAGCATGTTAGGTCTGTTAGTTTCGGATTTATGTCGATAAACACTAAATACGCAAACTGGTAAGAACGTTAAGCGAGATATGAAGATACATACTATTTTTTTATGACTTAAACATTCATGGGTATTTTTCAGCCAAATTTTGCACACATTTCCAAAGCCAGTCCACCTACCTACCTACTAATTTTCAGCACATAACGACCGGTAGTTTCAGTGATATATCGAAAAAATGCAGAATGAAACCGAACGTTTACCAGGACATCGTTTTTACATAACTTCAATATTCATGGGTGTCTATCAGTAAAATTATACACACATTACCAGGCCCAACCTATCTACCTACATACTAATTAATATTCAGCACTTTAAATCTAGTAGTTATGGGGATATGCTGATAAAAGCTAAATGCATAAAATGAAAACGAATGTTTAGCGGGACATTAATATATGCATATCGTTTTTTTATATAGTTTCAATATTTATGGGGTATCTTTTAACGAAATTATATACACATTACCAGAGATTATCTATCTACCTAGCTACTAATTCTAAGCAGTTTAGTTTTAGGCCTTGTATGTTGATATCTGTAACATCATCATGTGGTGCATGTACGGGACAATTAGCGTCGCCTAGTTATTTCCCTTGTTACAAGACGGTTGGAACTCTCCTGTTTATGTAAACTTCAGTCTAATAAAAATCTCTTGTCTTATAGCACGTTTTTACATCCTTCTCTCTCGTTCTCAATCTTTCAATACTATTCCTTTCCGTTTATGCTTGTTATATATATATATATATATATATATATATATATATATATATATATATATATATATATATATACAGGGTGATTCATAAGTCACTTAACTATTTAAAATGATTGCCATATGAAGCACAAACATACTATGAACTTTTGATAATTGTTATCTTACTCTCTAATTACTGCTATTTGTTATTTTAAATTTGTTCGTTTATATATTTGTTTCTATATATATTTATTTTTATTTATTTAAATTTGTGTAAATCATCATATGTGCTTTTTTTTTCAGGCAGTATGTCATTTACATTTGAAGAGCGAATTTTTATTGTTATTCATATGGCCAAATTTGATGAATCTCCCACACTTGTTGAAAGGCAATGGAAACGTGATGTGAACAGAAAGCCTCCTTCGCACAACACCATGCGCGCAATTTTAAAAAAAATTCAAGGAAACTGGAAGCGTCCAAGATGCTCAAAAACCAGGTGCTCCGAAACGTAATGATGCAAAAGAAGAAGAAATCCAAACCTTGTTTGAAACAAAACCTTAAACATCAATTCGCCAGGCTGCTCAAGTGTTATCGACATCATATAGGTGCGTTCAACGAACCCTTCAAGCTGTTGGGCTTAAGAATTTTCATGTCCAAACATTTCAAAAATAAATAGTTAAGTGACTTATGAATCACCCTTGTTCGGATCGAGGGTCGTGTTCCCCCGATTATAAACGTGTTCAGTAAATCAGCAATGTTGCATGCAAAGACAGAGTAATAATTAACAAACAAAATGAAGTAGTTCAAATAACGTTTATTGAACGTGTGTGTACGTGGAATGATGAAGTGTGTGATGTATGCATGTGTGTCGATTGAAAAACAGTTCTTGAAAAGGTATAAGAAGAAATGAATCCGGCGTAGGAAAAGTCTTTGAAAGTCGTACACAAAGAAAATGAGTTGAGAACTCTTACCGTTGTTTGACCACGTGTGTTGGTAGTTGTTATGCCGATGCCATATGAAAAGAAAAGCGTTAGACGAAGCGCTAGTGTATTAGCGTCGTTCTGTCGAGGCCAATCGACCAGAAGAGAAAAGTGAAACGGAACGCTAGTGTCAGCGTCGTTCTATCGAGGCCAAAAAGCGAGTGAAACGGGGCGCTGGTGCCAGCGTTGTTCTGTCGAAACTGGTCGGTGAAGAAGAGAGAGAATTTCCGTTATGCACCTGGTTTTATAGTCCGAAGGGCAGATAACTCTGGTGTCGCTTTACAGCGCCACCTGTCGGTGAAAAAGCGCCACCTACCGGCAAACCGGTGTAGTTATGTTTTGAAAGGAGGAGGTAACTGCTACACATCCTTCTCTCTCGTTCTCGATCTTTCAAAAGCTTAAATACGCAAAATGATAACAATCGTTCTTTTTATAGCTTAAACATTCATCGGTAAATTCCAGCGAAATTTTACACACATTACCAGGGCATGTGCATCTACCGACCTACTAATTTCCCGCATTTTAGGTAGTCACGGAGATATGTCGACAAACATTAAATACGTAGAATGGAAACAAACGTTTAGCGAGAAATAAAGATTGCATATGGTTTTTATTCATAACTTTAACATTTATGGCTATTTTTATCGAAATTTTACACACAGGGCCAGCCTATCTACAGACCTTCTAATTTTCAGCACGTTACTATTGGTGGTTTCGGAGATATATCGATAAACACTTAATACAGAAATGGAAACGAACGTCTATCGGGACATGAAGATGCATATCTTTTTTGTTAAGACTTTAACATTCATGGGTATTTTTCAGCAAAATTATACACACATTACCACGGCCAGCTAATTTTCGATAGACTCTAAATGCGCAAAATTGAAACGAATATTAAGCAGAACATGAAGATACATTTGGGGGGGGGGGGGTATATAAGATGTTGAAATATCAAAAATATCTTTCATGGTTATACTCTGAAGGGGGCCAAGGCAGCAGTCGGAAGGGGAAAGGTTACTAAAAAGAAATGCTCTTTAGCGACCCACCCAACAGGGTCCAGTAACAATGGAGAACGAATGCCGAGAACGGCATTCTCTGGCTGGAGCAAAGTCGCAAGGTCTGCCTGACTCGATCTTCTGTCAGTCGACCGTAAGAGAATGGTAGAACCTAATATAGGTTTTTTGAACTACCTCTCCTACCCTATTCCTAACCATAAATGCACTCGTCCAATTTTGCTCCTGTTGGGTCAAACCCCCCCCCCCCCACCATCAGTAGGTACAATCATTCACTTTTTTTGAGACACATCACCAGGTCCAGTCTCTTTACATACCTTCTAATCTTTAGTACAATAAAATTGGTTCTTTCGGGGATAATTCGATAAACACTAAATACGCAAAATGGAAACGAAGGATTAGCGGGGCATGAATATGTATATCGATTTTTATTACCTCTATTATTTATGGGTATTTTCTTAGTGAAATGTTACACACCAGGGCCAGTCGGTCTATGAACCGTCGGTCTGTGTGCGTTCCCTGCACAGGCCGTTATCGTTCGCTCGTTGTGCTGGTCCAAAGTCGTTGCTCGATCCTTACACCAGTCGCAGTGTCAATTTAGTGGTATCAGTCAGTGCTGTAACAAAAAAATTCTCCCTCCCAAAAAAATCACAATTCCAGTTTAAAACAAGTAACAAAGGTTTATTTTCTTTGGAGGTCACAATGATACTCGTTTTCTTCTACTGAATACAGACTTGCAAATGAGAAATCTCAGCCCAAGCAAATCAAAACTCAAGTCCAACCGAACACAAACAGACCATCTATTTCCGAGGGCCACCGAAAACAAACCGACTGTCAGACGTTAGAAATTCAAACTGACTGTGTGATGCGCAGAAGGTCAACTGACTGCCAGACCCCAGTAAACCAAACTCTCCCACCTGTCCATCTGTTGGAATATATATATAGACATTCCTAGGACTACACAAAAAAAACACACCCAGATATCCACTTAAAAATAATAGCCAGCCTTATCTATGAACATCAAAAAACTACTGCTCAGAGGTTCAGTATCTGGACAGCCATTAAATTTGGAAGCAGGGAACCTTGTATCTGTAGAAACATTATTTTTCTGGGGATCTATCTCTCAGCATGAACCCCTGTTTAAAGAGATACTAACTTTTCTCAAGAAGAAATCAAATTCTGGGCGGTCTAAAAACTTCAGATCAGACACATTTTCAATTTCTTGTTTCCTCTTTTCTCTTGGGTAAATATTTCTCACTCGCAGCAAGTCTGTTATTCGTATGCATTGCAAACATGCAACCCATGAAACATGCAACCGGCTAGTGCATGTTTACACCTTAGCAACATCAGATTAATCATCAATCAGCATCAAGTAGTGTTTATATCAAGAGAACATATAAGTTGAGGAATCTGACTGGTGCTATTTCTGGTTTGAGGAAATTTGGAGTTTTTTGTGCTTTGAGAAGAAGTTGATTTGGTGAGACTTTCTCTTTAGGCTTTTACTTTCCTGTCTTCGATTGGTCACCAATCTCTGAGATTTTTTTATAGATAACTAGAAGAATACCTATTCCAGAAAGGGTAAAATTAATTTCCTGAACGGTTTGGCACCACTTTTATCTCTTCTTATGAAGATGAAAATAAACATATAATGATAGAAAACCTTATGTCTAAAATCCTTATTCCAATTTTGATTAAAATCCATTACATGATTTTGATTATGTTTAAAATTTAAGGCTTAAGCTTAAGGGAACTTGAGAAGAAATTGAAATTCAGGGAATCTTGTTTCATTTTTTTTTTTTTTTATGGAAATCACTTCAGACATGATGTAAGGGGCTAACAAGAATGAAAGATGATTATCGCAAAGACAGGAGATGCCTATTGGCCATAGTCTTGAAAAGATCAAAAGCTATAGGTAAAATGAAAACAGTCAGCAGGAAGATAGTTCCACAAACCTGCAATTCTTGGAAAGAAGCTACTGGAATAGGAGGCTGTATTACAATGAGATATCAAAACAGCGAATTGATCTAAACCACTAGACCAACGAGTCAAACAAGCTGGAACAAAGGAAGCAGGGAATAGATTACACAATTCTGAAAAACACATGCCATAATAGCATTTATAGAAAAGACTGAGACTAGCAACATCATGTCTGTGAGAGAGAGAATGCAGAGAAGAAGAAAGTGTCTTGCCAATCAAATTATAGATACATTTCTGCACCTTATCAAGAACCCTAAAATGGGATAGAGATTTACCAGCACAAATATAACAACAGTACTCCATACATGGTCTGATAGTAGATTTGTAGAGATAGAGAGTAGCCTAAGGTGTGAGAACGTGTTTGGAGTGATAGAGAGAACCAACTTTACGAAAAGCAGAAAGCACAATGGATTTAATGTATGAACTCCAAGAAAGACTTGATAAGAAAGAAAGACCAAGAAGTTTCAGAGTCAATTTCTCTTCAAGAGTAGAGCCATCCATGAGAATCTCAGGAAGAAAAGGGACACACCTACGATTGAAAGATACGAGTTGAGTATTAACAGGATTAAACGAAACAAGCCATTTCATACCCCCAATCCACAACTGAACCCAGGTCAACTTCTAGATCAGCAGCATATTCGACTGATTCCAGGGAGATTGGTAAGAAGCAACACCAGAATAGAGAGTGGTATCATCAGCATAGATGTTAATTTTCTGAACAATATTCTTTGGAAGATCATTTATATAGAGAAGAAACAGTTTGGGGCCTAGAATAGAGCCCTGAAGAACACCAGCATTGATAGGAAAAGAGAATGAAGAGACACTGTCCAAAGTTACTCGCAAGCTTCGATCAGAAAGAAAAGACCTAATAATGTCAAGAACCTCACCACCAATGCCATAACCCTGAAGTTCGTGTAGGAGACCAGAATGCCACACTTTGTCAAATGTCTTCGAAATGTCAAGCGCAATGGATCTACCCTGTCCTTAATTATCCATAAACTGACAGATCCGCTCAGTTACAACAGTTAAAAGATCAGCTGTCATTTTAAGAGTCTCGGGGTCAAGAGAGGAGGAACTATGTAAGACAGAAGAGGGAGTCAACTCCCTGAAGTATTTACATAGCCACATATATGTTCAACTAGAGTAACCTTCTTTTTTTTTTAAGTAAACCTTATAATATACTTGCATATATACACCCGTCTGTATACACCCAGATGCAAGCTCAAATTGCTGTTAAATATTAAAAAATTGGCAAAACAAAACGACACTTTTTTATATATTGATAAATTGAGAGTTCCACTTTTATGATCCAAACAGAGCAGCACAAATGAAACTGACGTCCTCCAAATGCAGTCAAATATTTAAAAATGATCAAAAGAAAATTGGTGTCTTATGACTATTGATCAAATTCAATGCACATCTGAAATATTTGAATTTTCAAATGGGAGGTTGTGCCCATATTATGCTCCCTAAAGACCCATTAAAATTCTCCGAAGAAACTGAAATTTTGAGACTATTTATTGACATCTAATATTTATTATTAAAATTTCACAAAAATCAGAGATATCTGATTTCTCACCCTTTTTTTGCTCCCTTTGCATAAAACTAAATATATCCCACATTGGTACTCCTTATGTCTAGCAGATGTGTTCTGAAATTCATAATCATCGATTAATTAGTTTAGGAGTGAATCCTGTACATATACACTTACCTAACTTTATAAAGATAGAGATTTAAAACTGAGTCAACCACTTTTGATTGGCCAACCAATCAGAAATCGTTTTGTATTTTTCTATTTTACAATTGATCAGCCAATTAAAGTCTCTGGTCTAGAAGGAACATCCGGTCAAGTCACACCATAGGGACTTAGTCGATTAAGGGACCCTGTGTACGCCTTTAATTTTTTAGAGATAACCTGATTATTTGATGTGGGACAATGCACTTCATGGCTTGACCAAAATATTTCCACCAGTCATCTGTTCCTTCAGAAGTAAGTTAAATTTCAAAACAAATTGCTTTTGAAATTTTTTACTTTATCCGGTGACGTAACCTTTTAAATTGCAATTCTGAATTCAATCTTGTTCATCTATATAATAAAAGTGAATGCACGTGTGTCTGGCCCGATTCGCGGTATGAAAAAGAGGTGGGAGGAGAGGAACGAATAAGATGAAAAAAAGTAAGGGGGAAGAGTAGCGGCTGCTGCTGCTTCTTTCAAAGCTTGACACTGGTCAACAATTCAGAATTCAGTTTTAAGCTGTCAGCATCAGCTGCTGCTTCGAATACTCAATATTACCTAATCATTTTTTTTACAATGCTCGATTGATTTGTTCGTAAAATTAAACATTTCTCTGTCATTTTTGAGAGAATGGGTTATACACTAATGTTTAACCAATCTATCTTCTGTTTATCTCATTGAAAGTTATGCATATTCAAGAGAGAGAGAGGGAGTTGTAGTGACCTTGTTAGGGGCCAGAAATAAAGACACACGAGAGGAATTGAGTAAACAAATATATTAACAAAGAACAGTAGTACACAACATATACAAATGAGGGCGTTCCCAACAAGACTGTTCAGTCAGACTGTCAGGGCTGTCTGCTGGAATATTGACTTTCCCTAAGAGCGGTACCTGATTCTATTTATAGTTGAGAGAATTCATGTGTACGTAGGTAAATTACCCTAACATCCCCCACCTAAGTATTAACTCCACAGGAGTTTCAATATTCTTTTTCTTTGGGTTAACGACGATAAAGTCCATCATTTTCCTCTTTAAACGGCATTGTTCCATTGGATACTTTTAATTATGTAGATTATATTTCCTACTTTTTTCTCAATTGTACCCACTTCCCAGAAAAACTTTTCTCCGGTTTTGGAGCAGTGTTTGTTCTTCCGGGTTTTGTTTGTTTTCGAGAGTAGCGTGTTGAACACAGATCTGATTTTATGTGAAAATATTACCTTGGCTGGGGGTAATGATGATGGTATTGTTGTAATTCTATACACCTAAAGGAACTTTTGTAGGGCTTTTCTTGTCGTTGTGTCCCTAGCTTTCTTCATGGCTTTCAGCGTGTCAATAAAATGCTCAGCCTGTCCATTAGACCTCCGGTGATATGGAGTGATCATGATATGATTGAAATGGAAGTTCTCATAACAATCCTTAAAGTCGTCAGACATAAATTGTGTCCCATTCTTGAACACTGGACAATTGACTACTCCAAATCTGGCAAAGAATTCATGGAGGACCTTTCTCATGTGTGCTATGCCAGATTCCTCGAGGTTTTTCAAATCTTGGTCTACCACTATTTGTTAGAGAGTAAGGTTTGGCTCATTTTCTGATTTATTCAGATCCTTACATCTAATTTCAGTGTCCTGAAACGAATACTTGATAGAAATTATTCGCACTCAATTCTGACAGTTTAAAATCATCTCAATGCTGGTTCACGACTGACACGAATGCAGCGTTTCACTATCCTTTCTGATTACATTCATGCATCATCTCTTATAAAGGCTGAAGTTTTACGACTAAAAAGTTCTGTAAGAAGTTTAACTGCTTCAGTAAATGTTAGTTCAGTTATTTTACGGGGTAAGATATAGTTCATAAATTTGGTGTGCTCCGTAGTGCCTAGTTTTCCAAAAAGTAGACAAATCATAGTCTGGCCAATTCATGCAACCCATGGCATATAAATCTCTGCACTTTCTAAAATAAGTGGCGATGGTTATATCCCTCTCCAGGGAATATGGATATTACGTCTCAGATTGGGTTTTGCGACAACGCATTTTTGTTTTCACTAACCTTACCCCATTTGTCAGTCCAAGCCAATTTCTTTGCTTTTGAGTTTGAAAGAGAATTTCTTCAAGTTTTTTTTTTTTTTTTTTTTTTTTTTTACATGCAAACCATTCTTTTTGTATATCTAGCTGGAGTTGATCCATTTTTGTTTGTTTGTGTGGGGGGGGGGGGTGCTGTTCCGCTTGAAACTTATGAAAATCTAGCATTTGTGTTCAATTGTGTTTTTGGATGCAGAGCAGATTAAAGTGTCATGCACATACAATAACCTCAACACCAAGTTGGAGACATTTTTCGATATTAATCTTTATATTCAAAATAAACGACAGTATGCTGCCCTGTGGCATGCACATTTTCTGTATCCTTGCCTCTGAAAAGGGTCGCCTATCAACATTTAAAAATTTATGTCTATTATGAAATTGCTTAAGAATACAGGTAATTTACCTTTTAATGCTGTAACTCCAAATCATGCTATATAATTTTCCCCAGGTCAAAGAATACAGCGGTTAGGGATTCTTTTCTGATGAAAGTCTCTAAGCGAACCAGTTAATCAATTATGCCTCTATTTTTTCAGTATCCAGACTGTAGATTTGTGATTAGTATGTTCTTTTCCAAATACCATGTCAGTATGGTAATCAGTTCTATCTAGGGGTTTGCAGACCAAACTTCTTAGTGCAATAGGCCTGTAGTTTATCGGGTCTGAAGAGAGGTTTTGATTTTTGGCAATGGGGATCATGATAGCCGGTTCCATAGTCTAGGGACACTGCCTGTTGTTCATATACTATAGATAGTAGATATTTAAATGTCTGGGGAGTTTCCTCAGGAATCCTGTAGTGCATTTCATCCAGACCGATTGCTGCGTTACAGGCTTTTGCCATGGAATCTTTCAGTTTGTTCGTTGTAAAGAGACGTTTATAATCTGGGTGATTTTTTTTGTTTGAAAGTTAATGCGTTCTTATCCTTTGATTTTTTTTAATTCATTATTACTATTTTTTTAAAGTTTTCCCTTTACTATTTCTTTTTTATTTGTAGCTTTTGGGTTACTATGTGGCGTATTGTTTTTCCGATAATTTCTTCACCAAGGTCCATACGATTTTACTTTTTGTATTATGTTCATTTTCGAGATGCAGTTTCTCTTTAAGCTTCTTTAAATGTTCGCAGCCATATAGTATTTAAAAGGCATTTAGATTTTCTTTTGTTGGGTTGTTTTTAAACTTTCTTAGAGCTGTTCGACATAGCTAAGTTAACTAGATGAAATTGTTGTCTTCATATATGAACATGTTCTAGCTGTCAGAAATATCAAGAAAACATTTTTACTCCAAGGAAACGAGACAAACATCTTAAAATTTTAAAAATGAATAAAATTTCTTGTTATTACTTTAACACTAGCTTTTTTCATCATAAAAAAAACAAAAACAAATAAATATGCAAGATATGAAATAAGAACCTTTTTATTTTAAAAGCACAAAGTTAATTTTCATTTACAATTGTTTTGTTTTTAGTAGCAATTGACCAGAATGGCAGAGAATTCTGCAAGAACATATTTTGAAGGGGAATTTTGTTGGTAAATGCATAAAACCACCAAGTAATCTCATATCATTCTGAAAAAAATAGGAGGGGGGGGGGTAGATATGAGTTGATTCAGTTGAATGATGTGAATACCATTTCAAAAATATGACCATTTGCTTTTTTGAGACTTTTTTTGTTAAATGCATTAAAAGTCAATCTCAGTTCTTCTACAAGAGTATAAATTAAAACAGGTGGATCGATCCACTACCGTTTGCCGGATTTCTTTAAGCCACCACCACCTGTAAAAAAAAAAAAAAAGAAAGAGTATTAGAAAACTTTATCAATTAAATAAAAAAAAATATATCAAAAGGTAAGCCGGTCTGATTCTCATATATTGCTATTGATACATCACATCCAACAAATTAAATATTTTCATTCTAAATAACAAAGACTATTTGTGGACCAGATAAGTAAAATGTTAGGTTTAATTCCTTCAAGAATATAATTAGACCAGGTCCGAAATATTTTTCAATGCCAACCATAAAGAAAAAGACTTAATTATTTAATCACCCATAATACTTACTTTCCTTTGGAAAAGAAAATATTTTGGAAAACAAACCCTGCATACTGTGAAGTTTTGAACTTATAAATAAAAATAATTTGTTCAATTAACTGGAATAATTAACTTCAACAATTTAATTAATAAAAATAAAATATTTTTTAAACATGAAGACATATCGTCCTATATTAGTATTGATTTATGCAACCCACTCAACCTTTTTTTAACTAAGCTTTATATATATATATACAATTAATTTTTACTTTCAAAATTTAATCTTAATAAAAAAAAATGAATAATTTTTTTTTAAATTGTCCTACAATAGAATTGATTTTTGGAGCCAGCCTTATAGGTTTATTTTTTTTGTTTTTTTTTTTTAAATTAACCCTAATATTGAAATCATTACTTTTAAACATCTCAATTCTGCATTTATCCCACAAACCTTTTTTATATAATAAAGTCAACCTGTCAATCTTATTTAATAGCTTTCGTCCTACAAAATTTTGGACAAATACATAGTTACTTCACATTGTTTTATCTACTTTTCACTGAAATGTTAAAAAAATTGTCTTCTATTTAAAAATAAGACTTTTTTGTTTTTTTTACATTTCAGTCACGTTAAGTAAAAATAATCCCAAGCAACACTGGATAGTGAATGTGTGTGCACATCTATAAGAAAAACTACTAGAGAAATTTGGAATGATGAATGAGATAATTTTGATTTACTTTCTAGGGGAGCAAAAGAGGTAGAACCCCAACCACACCTATAAAATAAATGCACACATGGATTCAAAAACTACTGATAGGTATCCCAAAACGAAATATTTTATGCAATTTTCACAGTACATAACTAGAAATACAGGCTCCAAACAAGTGAAAAATCCTTAGAAATGTAATCTTGTGGTAAATAAAAATTAATCATAATGGAAGCAATAATTATTAGATCAAACCAGTCTAAACATTGGGCGAAATCCCATTACCTCTTGAAAAAACATGCAAATATGACATGAAAATACAACCTTGTTCATATAAGATTCATTTCAACAGCTAAAACATTGAATCTTCTTAATATGATTCATAAAACAGATGAAACTGGATTTTTCTTTTAATAAATAAAAAATGATAACAACTCAAATGTGAACAAAATAAAACAATTTGATAATAGGGCAAAACTTTATTAGGTCCATCATATTGCCCTATCTTTATATTCATAAAGACAATATCATGCGCACCAAATACACCCCCACCCAAAAATACTAATTTAACTTAGTAGTTAGGAAAAAACTATTAATGACACAAGAGAAAAAATTGTACATTTATAAAGAGAAAATTTTGTTTACATCTAAATTTTATCAAAATAACACAAAAAATAAAGATATCGCAAGTTGGAATGAAAAGGAATTTCACTATATTTATCCATTTTTACACTCTAAACTAGGTAAACCCAAAGTACGAATAAAAACCTTCCTATAACCCTATTAGTAACTCGGGGTTCTAGTAGCTAGTCCACCCCTAAACAAAAAAAAACTTATAAAACCACACATAATTGTCTAAAAAAGGAGACCTGGGAATAGCAAAAAAAATAAAATAAAAAATATGGTTCACTGCTCTGAAACGCTAGAATGATCCAGAAATAAGGGGATCATTTTATGTTAAATTCATATGCAAAACTGATCCCTCATTCTAAATTAAAAACTTGGCACTTCCGTTTATATGTACCAGACTTTACGATTAAATCAGTTCTGTACTGAAAATCCCAAAATGTTAAAATTAAAGTTCAATACAAATTACATTTTTTTTTTAAATTAAGTATTTACTAGTTTATACGCACTCCTTGAGCGGTGTTGGTACAATATCTTTGATTACTTCTACTGCTTTATAGCTAATATGAAAAAAAATACTTGAAATTTTGTGGAAAAAAATATGCTACTTAGTATTTGTATGAGAGTAACTACGATGAATGTATTTGTTTTTATTGGTAAAAACAAATTAGAAATTGTTTTTAAGTAAAAACAATTAGCTTTGAACTAATACTGTGTCTACTTTTTTTGTGAAAAAAAAAAAAGAAAATGTTCACTTCGTATCAAAAAATATTTATGTAATGTTTTTTATGCTTTTATATGTTAATTCCTTTAAATTTATAAAACATGTATCTTACAGTCATATACTCTATTCACTTGTTCCAAGTTTAGAGATTTGTTTCGGAAAATATTTTTCTTACCACAAAAATAACTCAAAATTGTTTGTGATATTGGTTTAGGGTTTAATATTTGTACAGTTAAAAAAAAAAAAATGAATACTATATTTTTTTAATTTTCTTATTTCATAAAAAAGAGGGGGGGATACTGACCCATTGGTCCTTTTTGGGAAGCTTTGGCTTTTGCGTCTTTCATAGCTTTTTCCTTTTCTCTCTCTTTTTGTTTGAAAGCCACTTCATCCTGATAAAGAAAGAAATTAGAAAGATTCAGCATTTATTGATTTTACAAATTCTTCAAAAACTATCGAGTCCAGTTGAAGGTCCAAATAATCCAACATTTCCAGTCATGTTATTCTTTAAATTTCACAGGCAATCAAGATTAGTCTTCGAAGCCTAAAATTAGTCTCACAAAAATCAATATTTCGTTAGCGTGTCATGAATATCATCCATTATTGCTGACTTCAAGATCTGCTTCAACAGTGAAGAGCAACTTCTTTTTCACCAAGCGATTAGAGGCATTGCGTTTTTCAGTTTGCATGTGATGACACCAAAAGTACCCAAACTGTCAGTATTCACTTATTTTCTAAATTATATAACCAGCCATTTTGAGATGTCCACACCTAGACGATGGGAATTCGAAGTGTACATGCATGACTTAACCGCCTACACAGATTAACCAATCAAATGCATGTGTGACAAGAAACGGACCGAGCCAAGATGTTTACAATGCCACATGAAGCTACAATACCCGTGACTGACACTTTCACGCTAATAAAACAACCATTTTCCATTCATGCAACCAAAGGATGCACTATCAACTTCAAACAAAAGCAACCAACTTCACTTATTCTTCCTTCGTTAGAACAAAGTTACACCATGCCGAGCACAAACTCAATCATAATCTACTGCAAGGCAGCATCAACATTGCAACAGCACCTAAACCAGGGTTGCAGAGTTGGAGGTTAGTGTAGGTCGATTTTTCACTTAAAAAAAATATCAACTTAACTTTAGTATTGAAAGTTGTGTATTGGTATTAAAAAATCCTTGTTTTTGTAACATTTGGCCAAGAAATCGGTTAGGAAACTTAGCAATGTCAATATTTAAACCAGAAAAGGTGGTCATTTTATTTAATTAAAATAAAACAAATAGAAGATGACTAAAATTAAAAATCCCCCTCTACACACTTACACGGTGCTTTTTTAAACCTCATCAATTAAGCTTGAACAGCAATAACATTTTAAAAGAGCTAATTATTCTTTTGTTATAAATGAGACAAAAGAAAAACAAATACTGCTAGGCTCAAATTAGGCGATCATTTGATTTATAAATCATAAGTTTCATTTGAACATCTCTCAAAAAACCTATTGGAAGATTTGAAAATGAAAACTAAACAAAAAATATTTTCTTTACTGATTGTAAGTTTTCAAAATTTTAATCTTGCATAATAATAAGCAATAACAAATAATTATGTGTGTGTGTGTGTATTTTGAGAGAGGGCAGCACAAAATCAACTCTAATCTGTTTAAACTAAGTCAAAATTGAGAGAAAGACAGAGTGCCTATGTGTGTGGGTGGGTGGGGGGGGGGGTAGAAACAGGAAGGTATTATTTGATGAAACAAAAGCCATCTAACTCCCCTACTGCCTAGTGAATTGCTTGAACTCATCATGGCAAAATTAAGATTTTCAGTTTTCACTGTCATAAGAGGGAAAATCAGCTTTTCCTTAAAGAAAAAAAAGCAAATTTTGATCAAAAAGCTCTGAGAACTCACATTCACAGGAAGCTCTAGCGATTGAAGCGGAAATCTGCTTTTTTTGGATTAAATAAAAAAATATAAAAAAATATGGAAAACTCACATCCCTGATCAACCTAAATACAAACAAGGTTTTCGACTGTTTCATGTCTTTGATAGCATTTGCTTTCATTCTTTATTTTGTTCTATTTTACATTTATCAATAACTTTTTATATCAACATTATGTTTGAGAAACCCATGGCCTCTAAGTCTGAGCAATGCGTTAGAAAGGCTAGCTCCAAGGTGGGAAGAAGCAGCACCCTTAATTAACTTAATATAACATTGAGGAATTTTAATAAGGCTGTAAGGTCCTAGGGGAAGTCTTTCCGGCTCAGAATACTCATCTTTTGTTTCATCACTATTAGGAAACAACTGGGGGTGGGAAAGAAAAGGATTCTGGGTGTGAAAATTTTCTGCCATTATTCCTGCTAGTAGAAATAGCAGTGTGTCTTTTCTCAACTATTTTGATCAAAATATCTTAAAAGAAAATGTATTTTATATTATCAGAATTGACACAATTTGAATATTTCCAAATTAAAATTGGAAAAATATGATAAAGTAAAATCCATCCATCTTATTAAATCTAAAACTCAAGTGTTTTGTAGCCTTGATAAGCAGTGACTCATTCCACTTTCCGAGCTTTCGGGCTAAGATCAAAGTGAAGTATCTACTCTGTCCTCAGGAGAAATAATTCTTGAACGGAGAAATTTTTATATTTGTTCCATCTGGAATGCTACTTTTATAGGGAGCTGAATCCCTCCACATAAACGACCATTTGTCGAACTTTCACTTTGTGAGGAGGCAAGTAAATAAGTAAAAAAAATAAATACAATTTTGAAAATCAAAATAAATTACCAGTGATTATTATTTTTTACTAATTAAGTGTATTTTAATAGTTAGTTTAAAATGTACACAAATTACAACAGTAATTATTAAAACCATTTTTTTTAATTAAGTCTATTTTTATAAAACATACAATACATTTAAATTGTTTTTGCATAGACGCGTTATTATTAAATGGTAAAAGGGAGATAATTTATCACGGTTCACAAGGAAATAATTACCTAATACAAATTAGACCAGATTCGTTAGTTATTTGTATTTTAGATTAAATATTTTACACCATTTCATTTTTTTTTTTTTCAATTTAAACTTTTATTAATTCATTAAGAACTGTATGGATATTGGACATAAAAAATATATCATTAATGTATTTATTGCATTTTCTTTAAGGTTTGGTTTTAATTTTATAAGTTTAGGTTACACCTTAACTTGACAGAATTCCTGAGTATTTTAGTATTATTTACCTCCTCTTCAGGAGGTTAGGCACAAGGCCAGTTTTATCTTACTCCCACAAGGTAAGATGTGACCCAAGGTTGGGACGGGAAAGTGGGACTTGAAAAGCCAGCGCCCGAGAAGGTGAGCACTCTGGCCGTTAAAAATAGCCTGTGCAGCCCCGTCGTCATTCCCCAGTAGGGGTGCCTCAGGCAGTAAGCAATAAACTTACTCCTCCCCAAAGAGGGGAGGCAAAGCCTGGGAGGGTGGACCTTCTAGAACTGCACAGGACAAACCCACAGACAGGCGTAAATCAAGTCCCGAAGGCCAAGACAATACCAGTCTATGGGGTGCAATATCCATCGGAACAGATACTACACTTTGATCTTGGCCAAAAGGCCAAGATGTCTGAGTATTTTAGTTTTTAAATTCATTTCCTCAAATAATGAAAAAATTTTGGAGAAAAATATTTTGTGGTAATTTGCAACTTTCGCAATTCACAGCTTGTTACAATTCCAAAATCGACTTACCCTAGTGAAGGTTTTGGAAGGAATGGGACTCAGACTCGTTAAAGATGCTAGGAACCAAATCTTTTAATCTCCAGAAAAACCAACAGTCTCTTATAATTTTCGACTTCGCAACCGTCTTAAAACGCATCATTCTTGTGCGAAAGGCATTTAACCTAATTCCTATCAAACTTTCTCAACGTGTTGTTAATTTATCCTCCTCTTTGATTGAACTTTCAACATGTCAGACATGCACGCATCTGCAACCACAACAAAATTATATTTATCTTTAGACTTTGTGATCACAGCGTAAATCATCGCATCCATGTGGAAATAGAACCGAATGAATTCAGCCAATTTCCTCCACTCGAACGTTAAAATATGTTCATTTGATCAGACTATAAACATGTTTAACAATTCCTCCCAGAAAATGTTCCAGACTTACCCCCTCCCCCACTTCCCAATCTAAAAGAACAATATAGTCAGATTCAAATTATAAAAGATTGAAAGTGTCTGTATTGAATTTGAGATCTTAACAGCCTGGATACATAACACAAAATGAAGTAGACATGCGCAACCTAACCACCTACACAACAAAGAGTCAACCGACATGTTAAGCACGAAAAGAAAACTATTCCAGACTGGACATCTATAAAAAGCAGACAATCGCATCGAACAAGCAAATAACAGCTGACAAGGCATGCCCCAAATCAAAGAAAATCATACTTGTCCCCACCAATGAATCTGTACAGATTTGATCTTCGTTGGGGAAATAATACTTTGTGTTTCACCATACCAACATAAATCCCAATAATCAGCATCACCAACATTAAACCAACTATGAGTAACAACCAGCAAAAACTTTTCCACTTCAATAAAGCAATCACAAAACAAATATTGTTACTTTTTTCAATCACTGCTTTATTATAATTCATATGTTGTTTCATTGTGCTTATTTCTATTTTTTCTTGTTAGTCGAGAGTCGTAGTACACTGGACATCGCCATCCATGTTGCCGCTCCCGTTTCAATAGCTTCATACAAATCTACGGCAATCGCAGTAAGACCTGAATAAAAAAAAACTCATCTGACCGCAATAGAATCTCGAAACAAAAAAGAAACTTACGTCATCCATTTCTTTCTTGTCTTTTTTTGGAACCTTCAAAGGTTTTTTCTTTCCTCCTAGAAGAAAAGAAAAAAAACATTTATAACAAATAGTTTAACTAAAAAGGAAATAAGATGGATTTAGAATTGAAATACATTGGGTCCAATTATTTTTTTTGTTTAGCTATTCCATTGGGGGAAGGGGTGGCACTTCCAATAATTGTCACCAGGGTTGTGGAGTTGGAATCAGATTTTGTAATCTCCGAAGAATCAATAGTCTAAATATTAGAACATTTCAAAATAAAGTTGGATATTTTGGAATTCTAGGAGTCAGAGTAAAACCTTATAACTTCCGACTCCGGAATCCTGATTGGCATATTTCATTGAGGTGGTTTAAAACATCTTTAGATTGATTTAAATTGAGGCATAAACAAAATCAATAAAAAAAAAGTTTTTAAATGAACATTTAAATTTAAAATACATATTTCAGGATTTTAGAATTTAAATCTGTAATTTTTATTGGACAAATTATTTATAAATATCTAAGTGAATAAATGCAAAAGTTTTGTTTTTTTTCACATATCCCTAACTATATTAACATTAACAGCTTATTTAATTCTATGATACAAGATGTTTTGATACACCTTCTCCAAACACCCACAGGTCTCCTTATTTGCATATTTATGTTTCTAATAAATTAATATTCTGCAATATACATTTATTGCCAAATTTACTTTATGTATACACAATAGTTTTGTCGATAGTAATACAGGGTGATTCAAAATGCACACAAATTATAAAGTCTTTATTAAATGAAACTAAATGTAATCAAAAGAAAGCAGAGTTAATGGGGTTTTTAAGATTACAACAAATGTTCAATTATATCGCCTGCTTCTTCAATCACTAGCTCTGCACGTTTCACCAAATTATTCACAGCATGCCCAAGTTCATCGCAGGAAACTTTATTTACCTCTGAAATGATGCGATCTTTGAACTCATTAAGATTGTTAGGCTGAAATTGATAGAATATGTGGGCCTTCAGCATGCCCCCTAAAATAGAAGTCCAGTGGGCTAAGATCAAGCAACCTTGGTGGCCATGGTGTTCCGTATCTTCGGCCAATCGCACAATGTTTTTGACATTTTGAAGCCAGTAAATCTCGAGCCAACAACGAATAGTGAGGAGGAACTCCGTCTTGTTGAAAGACAACAGTCCTCATTTTACGCTTTCTCTGTAACTGAGGGATGCAATGATTGCGAAGAAAGGTGGTATAATTCACTCAATTGTTGAGTCGAAGAAGAATGGTTGCAATTGATATTCAGCACTAAATGCCATCCAACTTTTCTAGATGCAGACTTTTAGATTTTCAAAGCTCTAAATCACACAGTTGTGGCAGATAACCAAGCTGTCAAGCGAGAAATAAGCCTCATCTGACTACAGCACATCTTTTAACACCAACTAGTTTTCCATAACCCAATTTGCGAAAGCAAGTCATTGTAATTTGTCTGCATCATCGATAGATTGGTCTAGGCTGATGCGATAAGGCTGCATACCTTGGTGATGAAGAATCTGCGTTGAGGAATGCCTGTGAGTTCAGCTACACCTCTTGAACTCGCATAACCAAGTGAATTAATTGACGAAGTTTGTGACTGCCTTTAAAACAGCACTCACACGATTTTCCTCCAGTGACAGCCTGCTGCTTGATGGTAAATCATGGAGTGTTTTTGTGCTCTCGAATCTTTTTATCAATCGTATCAGGAAAAAGGAAATTGGATTATTTCGCATGGATTTATCTTTTTGTATGCTCTCATTGTTGCAGCTGCATTTTCCTTATTCTTATAATGCAGTTTTACTAGCCCCAGTCTAGTTTCCAAATCAAGTGGCATTATGTAAATAATGACCTGCAAAGTATAAAAAACATATCTAACATATATAAAAGTAATGTTAATTAATATATGATTGGTGGAACAATTTTGAATATAAATTTGCGTGCATTTTGACTCACCCTGTATTATAATTAATAAAATTAATTAAAGCAATTTCATATAAAAAAAAATGTTTATATTAAATAAATACAAAGATTTATGAGAATTTTTTTTTTAAAAAACATAGTTCACTCGAAACAAGGCAAGTTGCCACTGTAGACGTAAGGGGCTACTGAGAATTAGGGTGAAAGTTTAGGGGGTCACCCTAAATTTTGAGCTTGAATATTTAGTATAGTAAAGGTGATGCAATATTAAGGGCATGTCCCTTAGTGATTAAGTTAACATAATGCACTGCAATTTCCAGGGTTTTAATGCAGTTTATTAACAGATAAGATGACTTTAAAATTAATGTGAAGTTCCAAAAAGCGGGAAACAATAAAACTGCCTTTAAAATTCAAACCCAAATATTTATTTCTCTTCTAATCTTTTTTTTTTCAGAGTAAATAAATAGAATGTCACAGAAAACAAACATGTGCAGCTTCAGAGAATTGTTGAAGACATCATGTCACGAACTTCATTTCACCAGATCTTGTGAGTTGAAGCAACTTGTCGACTATGATGGAAACTGTTTATTTGTGGTGAGCAGGTCTTTTGGGACATCATGGTGAAAATATGACTATTTGTTTGAACCACGAACAAGTGCTTGGTAACGTCTTTGAGCGACATGCAACCAAGTGCTGAAGTATATTAAAGACGAAAAACCCAAATCTTGAGAAGAATTAAAGCAAAAAAGTTCAATGTCCAATCAGGTCACATGCTTCGCCGTCAATGCAGAATTACTCACGAAAACATCAACTCAAGTTCCTCCAACACACAGCACAGTGCACCCAGAATTAAGTATAGAAAAAAAAAAAAAAAAAAAAAAATTTTTTTTCTTTCATTTTCAGAAAGTGATTGAGGGCTCGTTGAAAGTGTATTGATGAGACTGATCTGGAAACTTAAAAATTTCACATTTTAGGCCTTATCTGAGCATAATCGACTGAAAATACAGAAATGAGCATAACTTTGGGTTGAAACAAGATTTTCCATTCAATTTATAGCTTGTTAGAATATTTATGAGACCTTTCTGGTAATTTAAAAACAAAACAATTTTCTTCTTTAAATTTTAGACCTGGTAATGAATTTCCTTATTTGTGCATAATTGGCCGAAAACACACGAACGAGCATAAATTTAGTTTGAAACAAGATTTTTCATTAACTTCCAGCCATACTACGGGTATGGCCATTCTTCCAGCTCATTAAAATCACTACAAAGCTTTCCCTTCACAATGATCTCACAAAGCGGCCATCAGATTCTTGGAAACTTTTGTGAATGACTAATGCAAAAGCCTTCGCTATTATGCTGAACAATCTGATGAAGCATGGAATAAGCACATCAGTGCTTACAAATCTGGACTAACAGCATGTGCTCACCAATGTTCCATCAGCTCGAACATACAAGATATCTTCACTCGAATGTCAGTTCAAAGTCACCCTATCATCGCATCGAAAAATAAACTTAGCGCAGTAGATGTGAAAAGTATGGATATACTAATTAGATCATTCCCTAAAAATTATCAAAAAGTTCTAAATGAAGAGAAATTATTTATTGAATCTATACGTAATCATGAATCCTTGAATAATAATGTTGGAATGAATTTGTGAAGATCCTTAAATATTTTTATTCTAAATGAGCTAACAAGCAGTTAATAACTTCTAACAAGTATTATATATGACTTTTTTTCTTTTTTTTTTTTTACTTTGCTTTTCACGTGTGAAATGGACCTAAATTACACATAACCATAAAAAAATTAAAATGGTCTCTCGGAAAGCAAAATCCGTATAATTTTGAGCAAAACAATTTACGGTGAAAAGGCAAATGCAGGCAATGATTTTTTTTGTGAATTCTGATACTTTAAATGTTTAAGTTTCAAACACAAAAAGCCTCAAATATATGTTTTGTCAAAAAAAGACTTACTCACTCAAACTAAGTTCTGCTTTGAACAGATTTCAATACACTAAGCCTCTTACCAAATCTGAGGCTATCAAGTGAGGTTGTTTTTAAGTCTACTGAATTGCCTTATTAGGACTTGTGGTTCCACTTGCCAAGTTTGCAGAGACCACTCAAATAAACAAATTCTGGACTATCATGCGGTGCTGGAAGTATGCCAAGAAGAAATTAAATCAATTATCTTTGGCATTGACAAAGAACCATGGTCGAGGAGAGAAAGAAGATGGCGAAGAGGATCAAAGAAAGTAAAACGGTACAAGAAGTCATTTCATTCCCCAGTCAGCATCACAAATTGGACACAAATTGTGCAAGTGAGGCTGACTCGTTTGTAGGCATCCATGACTTCAAAAATATAACTCAAGTTGATAGTGGCGACATTGCACCATCATCTTGCATGCACAATTCGTTGTGGTGGGTCAGTTTGGTGATGTAGATGTCTAATTCATGCACCCACATGGACCACGGAAAACATTCAACTGGCTAGAAGGTGGTGATAGCTGCTATGTTCCTATTAAAAAAAAAGAACGTGCTACAACCACTGGAAGGATTTACAGAATCGTGTTGAAGATTATGATAAAACGATTGCTGTTTGCAAAACTTAATTCGGTGAACCTTTACTTCAGGGTTAAAAATTAATAGCACTTTCAAAATTTTATATTTTGGGGAATTTTTTTCAGCCGAGGACTTTTGGAAACATAGGGAATCATATTCCATAAAATAAAATTTGTCTTTTATTTTAGAGGGGGGATCACTTTCCTATATAAATCTAACGTAAATTGACTACCCACTTCTTGGCCAAGTTCAGGGTAAAAAAAGCTCATAGCAGTCTAAAATTTATATTTTGGGGAAAAATTTTCAGGAAGTAGAGGACTTTTGGAACCATAGTGAATCATATTACATAAAACATTTTGGTTCTTGTATATTAAAAGTACGAAAAAAAGTTTTTGTCTTTTACTGTTTGAGAGGTAAATAAGGGGCAGCTAACTCCCATTTGCCGATTGTGTTGTGACTCGTAAGTGTTCAGATCTTAACTCTTTCAAGTTTGAAGACATTACTGTGCAAGTAAAACGTCGATTAGACATGAAAGTATATTTGACAAATCACAATTACCGATTCGGGAAATATTAAAATCTATTTATTTATGGGCGCGTGGAAAAGCTGATTTTGCTTACATAAAATCAGAGTGCACACTTACGAGTCACAACACAATCGGCAAATGGGAGTTAGCTGCCCCTTATCTACCTCTCAAACAGTAAAAGATAAAAAAAACTTTTTTTCGTACTTTTAAGAACCAACATTTTTTTCCCACAAATGTTACATTTGGACTACTATTCTCATCTTGATTGTTATATTCACAACGTTTCAGCATATGTACAGGGTGGCACAAAAATCGCGCATTGGTTTGTTTAGGTGATATAAAACTACATTTAAAGTAATTTACTAGGCTTTTCTGATAAATAATACATTTACTTGGTAATTTTGTTGCAGTAGTTTTTAAAATTCTTTGAAGTGACCTTCTAGACACCCCTAGCTGAGTGGCTTGTCTTCGAATTGAGGTGTCTGGATTTTCAGCAATGCTATCCTCAACGAGTGCTACATTTTCCGCTGTCCGTACTGAACGTGGTCTGCCAAATCGTGGAAGATCACTGACTGAACCCTGCTGCCGAAACCGAGCCACAAGACGATCAATTGTGGTCTGACTGGGAGATTGTATGACATTATAATGCCGACGATAGGCTCTTTGGGTTAAGATTATTGAACTATTGTTTCCGAAGTAAAGTTCAATAATTTTGGTTCGTTGTTCAGTGCTATATTTTTCCATGATAAATTATCGATGTTTATATCTAATATTCTGAAAAATAAGGAGAAAATTTGATTAAATGCTAAAGTTGTTACCGATTCAATGTTTATATCTAATATTCTGAAAAATACGGAGAAAATTTGATTAAATGTTAAAGTTGTTACTGATTCAAACTAATGCGTGACTTTTGCGCCACCCTGTACGGAATCTCTAACCGAACAATGAAACCTTTATTTAATCAACGGGAGTGGATTGTTCTCATTCCGTTAGCATGTCCCATGGCATAACAGTTAATAGCGTCGGTTAATCAGTAGTTCTAAATAACCGTCTTTTGAGGGTATTGAAGGTTCAATCCTTACTACAGGCGATAATAACTAAGAATAACAAATTAGCACTAGCACTTCTACCCGATCATGGCTGGCGGAATGAGAACAATCTACCTCTATGGATTAAATAAAGGATTCAGTTGGAAATTATGTTGGTGTTCGACTAGAAGGTTCCTAAGTTCCTGAAGAAGGTCGAGGGATACATCGGCCGAAGCGTTGTCCAAAATGTTTTTTTTATGTCGAAAAAAAAAATATATATATATAAATTTAGAAAATAAACAAAAACAAATGTAACATTTTTTGGGGAAAAAAAAAAAAAATTATGTAATACGATTCACTATGGTTCTAAATTTTTTTCCAAAAATATAAATTTTAGACAGTGCTATGAGCTTTTTTACCCTGAACTTGGTCAAGAAGTGGGTGGTCAATTTACGTTAGATTTATATAGGAAATGGAATATTATTTACTATGGTTCCAAAAGTCCTCGGCTGAAAAAAATGTCCAAAAATATAAAATTTTGAAAGTGCTATGAGTTTTTTAAGTAAAGGTTCGCCCTTCATTCGTGAACAGCTGTTGATTTGATGTTTTGAAAACATGCTATGAACTTTTAATTTTCTATTTATGCATTAAACAATAGCAAACTGAAAAAAATAATTTTGTGATAAGTTTGGGTTTACTTATCCCGCGGAAAGAACAAGACCGTGTTATAGTACTAATATAGTGACAAGAAACAGACGAACACAGGATGAACTTTTAACTGATTGTAATTTTCAATCATTTATTTTCTTAATAGTAAATGGTCGTCTGCTTAAGATGTTAACGAAAGTTCAGTTTTGGTCCGTTCATAGTAGCACGAGTGGGGGTTTCGACGCTCCGTCCCCATGTTTGTCCGCCAAATCGAAAATCAAACAAAAACACAGCTAATAACTGTCACTAAACGGTCGAAAATCTAATTTTCAACCGATCTGTATATTTTTAGTACATGTATTTTTGTTTAATTTTCGTTCGAACGTAACATATTTGACCGTACTTTTTTATTGCAATAATAACACAAAAAAAAAAAAAAACGCTTTAGAATAATTTAAAATTAAAAACACTTATCCAGGTAGGTAGAGATGTAACTTTTCTTGCCTTCGGTAACATTTATTTGTTGCCTATTTGTTCACCCCCCCCCCCCCCATTTTTTTTTTTTTAACTATTGTAAAACATCGCTAATACATATCTTAGACTGAGGGTTCACTTTACGACACCAACACAAGTAGATTTCAATTTTAGTGATTTTTTTTTTTTTAATTAAGAAAATATGGTATTTTTTTGTTTTTGTTATAAAATCACTTTCGTCTCCAAATCAGTTACCTGGACTTAGGATTAGTGTTAAGATTAAAGAAGAGATCTTTTCCGCCCGCCAAATTTTTCAGTGTTCACACGTAATCGCCTTAAAAATGAAAAAAAGTAGTTTCAGAAGGATTTCACCCGAGAGTTATTCTATAAAATCCCCGAAAATATTTTTTATTTTTGATTATAAATTAAAAGAACTTTGGCGGATTTTCGGAATGGACGCCGTATAAAAAAATGGCGAAACAAGCATGAAAGTAAAGAATCCCTGACAACACCGGGTATGATTATACAGATAGTAAGTAAATAAAATTGCTCGTAATAAAAATCCATTGTTAAACAAGAAGAATTCAATGAATAAGTGGTTAAGATCGTATACCTAAACAGTTTCTTCAAAAATACGATAAAATTTGTGTATAGGTAGGCGAGATTATATATATAAGACTGTTTACTGAATAAGTTTCAGAAGGGTTAAAAAAAGTTAAAGAATCTTATTTTATAATTAAAAATCTACAATAAAATAAGTAAAACTGAAGACAAAACCGAAATATTTATTTGCACAATATTAATTTGAATAATTTTAACTCTTTAAGAAAATATTTTCTCAAAATTACGATATGCATTCTATTCATTCAAACAAGTTTTTTTTTAGTTTGAAGGGAAATTTTACTGAAATGCAGTGTTTTGAATAACACTTGAATGAAAATCGATATTAAATTAGAAAAATTGCTATATTAAATGTCACGAGAATGATTGCGTTTCGTAAAAATGCTACGTGAACGGGAGGCTTTTACCACTCTCTTGATTTCAACTTGGAAAAAGACTACGGCCGTGGAAAGTAATATTTAAAGATGTTATTTGTACACCAGAAATAAATGAAGAACTTGTGCAAATTCGGAAGACTGTTTTTAAATCGGAAAATGACGAAATCTACATTTAAAAAAATAAAATTTTTAACTTTACCTTCTCGGCCGGACATGTTGGTTTCGAGAGTTAGAATGACAGAAAAGGCGGTTTTCGATTGACGAAGCGGTAAAAAGGAAATTCGAATCTACGCATGCGCGTAAAACCAACCGGCGTTTTTTTTTTTGTCGTTGTTTTTTTAAATACAAAAAAAATAAAGAAATAAAAATAATCTCAATATTATTTAGCCGCTTATGACGACAGCAAAGTTGGCCATAAAGTCCCTATTTACTTGTCTCTGCAATGAGAGCAGATTTAGACATAAAAAATTTTTTTAATATGGAGAAAATATCCAGTTCCCCCAAAAGGGGCAATCTGGATTGGGACAAACATTTAAATTGCCTCAGTCTCGAAGGATTTTTTTCACTGACCCAGGAGGGTAGAACATAAACTGCACTTCCGTAAAATTGCAGTATAGGTAATAGTCGAGAAATCATAAGCAAAAAAACAACACCAACAACAAATAACTTATACCAAACGCAGTAGAATTGAATTATCTACCGCCCTGTATACTTTCAACGTGTTGAAACTGTTTGTAAGATTTTTAGTTTTTTTTATTCCAGGATTTGTTTTCGATGTTCATGTAGTTTATCGTCACAATAAAACGAAATGGCTGACCACGTGAGGGCCTTACTCCGGTTAAATTCATGCTGAAAAGATAGTGAGAGAAAAAAAATTACTTACACTACCACTAACCCTAAATCCGAGTGGAAAGCTACCCCCAACCCCCCAACAAAACCCCTCATAAAACCTTACTTAATCGGCTAAGTTTAGCGAGGTGAAGCCAATACTTTGGTCGTCATATTGGTTTTAGATCTTAGAAATTAGAAATAAAATTCTGAAAAAAAAAAAAATTAGTTTCCACACATTAAAAGTATACGGATCAATAGAGAATTTTATTCTACTTCGTTTGGTATAAATTATTTGTTGATTTCATTTTTTTTCTGCAATTTTACCTACATTTTAGTTGGAGGGTGATTGGTTTGGAAGAACGTCAGGATGAAGAAAGTAACTTTGTAGAGTTGGCCATTTCAGGACGCATCCGACTGAAATTGAATATTGAATAAGAAAGGGCCACCATCTTCCATGAAAAACACCAAGAATCTCCACTAAAATATGAATCAACTTTATTTGAAGGGAACACTGAAATATAAAGAGAGTTGTGAGGTCGGCTGGCTTTTGTCACAAACAAAATGGTGATATCATGGAGTTCCATCTCTCGCCTGGTCGGTTATGTTGCAGGGTGAGAACATGATAGGAGATGTCTTGCCCTGACGAAATCTACTTAAGAACTGATTTGTCTTTGGGCTAAATCTTCTGGGCAGAAATCAGTAGGCTTCTAGTGTGGATGTCAGTGGTGCGCTAATCGACTGTGTATCAATACACCGACTGAACTATTTTATTTATCTTCCTCCCACAAGCTAGGATGTGACACAAGGTTGTGAAAGTGGGATTTGAAAAGCCAGCGCCCGAGAAGGTGAGTAATCTGTCCGACAAAAAATGCCTGGGCAGCCCCGTCGGCATTCCCCGATAGGGGCGCCTTAGGCAGTAAGCGATAAATTTACTCCTCCCCAAAGAAGGGAGGCAAAGCCTGGGAGGGTGAACCTCCTAGAACTGCACAGGACAGACCCATAGACTGCCGTAAATCAAGCCCCGAAGGCCAAGACGATACCAGTCTATCGGATGCAGTATCCATCGAAACAGATACTACACTTTGATCTTGGCCAAAAGGCCAAGTATAACTTGACATAACGCAAGATACTGCACGTGCATATAAACAAAATAGATCTCTCATGTAACTTTTACATTACCCCCATCTTAGGCTTTTAGCCGATAAAAACAAAGAAACTTTATTAGTTGGAGCAACACATGAGGATACATTTGAAAGAACATGAAGAGTACAACAATAGAATTGTTTATGTTTTATTGATGGAGAGCTTATGTGATTGGTTAGTTGGTTAGGAAGAAAGTCAGGATGGAGAACGTAACTTGGTAGAGTTTGTCGTATCTGGCCGCATCTGACTGAAATAGATTATTGAACAATAAAAAGGGTCACCATCTTCCATAAATAAGACCACATCTCCACAACTAAATAGGTATCAACTTTATATTCAAAGGAAAACTGGAACACAACAAGAATTGTTTAGTAGGCTGGCTTTTGTCGATAAACGAATTCTGTATCCTGGGAGTTCCATTCTAGTCGGCCACTCATAGTGAAATGGCAAACACAGGATAACATCCTATCAAGAAGCGATCAAAACGGGAACTGATTTGAATTGCCTTTATGGCGCCAACACACATCTATGCAATTAACAATCCAGGTTCAAGTACTCAAAGCCAAACTACAACTCAATCTAACGCATGATACTGTGCGTATATTTAAACAAAATAGGTCCATGTAATTGCTACAAGAGTAAAGAACTGTTCAATTTGCTCAAAAATGTATTTGTTATGTCGCAAAGTGCAAAATGTTCTTTTGCTGAAAAAAGAAAAAATTTCTTTTATTGAAAAGTGATAAATGTTCTAATATGGCTTGACTGGCCAGGGTCCATGTGGATGTGGTCAAATCGTTAGCAGTATTGTAGGTTCCGAGTGGGGATTGTATATGTCTGTGTACTGGCAGGATAAAAATGGAAGTGAATTCACGTCTCCTATTCAGCCAGAAAATTCTAACTGAAACACGTGTCACTGTGAGTGAAATTCTTAGTGTGAGCCAGTTCTTGCAAGGAAGAATAAACAGTTTTGCAATGAGTTTCGGGAACACAGGGGTGAGGTGAATTCAAAGTAGTCTTGCAGAAGCTGTTCATCCACTGTAAGAACGGTAATGTAGTTATTTGCAGGTAGCAAATTCTGGAGCTGACAGATTAAAAAGATCCACTAGAGGCTGGTCCAAATTTAACAAAGGTTATCGTCCACAGAGAGAGAAGTAGCACTGAAATAGCACTGAAGTACATTCAACAAGGTTTCATATACCAACACAATACCACTGCAAACGCTGAGAGATAAGAAAGTGATGTACCAAGGTCTTGATAGTTTAAAATGTGAATTTACCTGTTTGCATCTACGCCTGTGGACGAGTGGTTATAGCACTTGTCTTTGGGCTGGACGACCCGGGTTCGATCCCACTCATGGCATGCGAATTTTCGGGTCTGAAAACTCCCTCTGTCCACCCAGCAGTAAATGGGTACCTGACTAAAACTCAGGGAAGGTTCAAGGCAGCGGAAGGAGAGGGATGGGCTCCGCCTTCCATATGCTTTGCCCTAGACACGGTGATTCTTAACAAATCACCGCCGCTACGGCCATGGGCAGTGTGCGATGTCGGCAACGACACTCGTGCGCGTCCAGGCTATGCGACCTTTACCTTTACCGCCTAAGAAAGGGTAGGGATATTAGCAACAATGAACATTGGGTATCGGAGAGTGGTTCAATGACTGAGGTTGAAGACACTGTTGCAAGCGTGGAGCACAGGTCAATCTGTACTGTTGCATGCATGGAAGAGTAGAGGTCACTCTCTACTGATGTGCGTGAAGAGAAATGCATGTGGATATGCACTGTTGCGATTAAGAAGTGCATGTGATTAATGCTCTGTAGCATGTAAGAAAAGTGCATGTAAGTGGATATGCACTGTTGCGCATGAAGAAGAACTGCATGTATATGTATGAAGTCGCGTGTGACTCCATAATTTTCAACTCTGGTAAATTGCTTAATAATAATAGTCCTGTACTGCTTAATAAGAGGTTGTAGTGAACTCAGAAGTGAAAGAAAGAGTAATGTCACAGTATGGGAAATCGCCATTGTGAGAAAGGGTTCCCAGTAAGGTTCACGGTAAGTGGGGAATAAGGGAAGGATTAATTATGAAAATTATTGCCACAAACAAAAATTTCCAGAATAAAAAAAAACATGTTATGAAAATTAATAGTGAAGACATATTCCATCATAGAAAAAATATATGTCTAAATTTTCAAAACATTTCCGATAAATGATGCATGAAAAAAGTTTAAATGACAGAAAGAAAGATTAAAATGAGCTGCAAAGTCATTTACTCGTCATATGTGTGTGAGGGGGCTAGGTAGAAAATAGAATTATTTCCACATGTTAGCCTCATATTTCAGGAAATTATTTTGGCACGCTTTATCATTTAGGCGCGAAGAATCGCCATCTTGACTTGGACGCCATGAGTATTACAGCTGAGAGCTAAGGTCGACCGATTGTCCATATTAGCTCGGAATAAATGAAGAGTTTGAACGCAAAACGCGATAAATCCAATTCGTTTAAATTGAGACCTTAAACAATAAAAACACAAATATATTCAATT
Source organism: Sepiola atlantica (assembly GCA_963556195.1). Classification (NCBI taxonomy): domain Eukaryota; kingdom Metazoa; phylum Mollusca; class Cephalopoda; order Sepiida; family Sepiolidae; genus Sepiola; species Sepiola atlantica. The sequence continues at coordinate 30,773,245 of OY744531.1, read as the reverse complement.
TAGACTTCGACTGAAAGGATCAAAAATATTCATAACGGCAGACATTTTGAATTTGGAGAAGGTTATAGATTTATCACTGGGCATAAAGCTTTTTAGATTCTTTTTTAGAGTAGCTTAAAAAGCATAAAAAACTCTGACAATATACATATCTTACAGCAAATCTCGCGCCGGTTATGAAACCAAGAAAATTTACTTACGTCTTGTTTGAGCGTATTTTTTTCAAGTACTTCCAGCCTAAATCTTTTTTTTTTTTAATCTAATGTTAGATTTGTTGACGTCTACTTTTTAGTCTTAGTGCTGATCTGTTCTGTTAAGATTCAAAAGTTTCTGAGCCGTAAAGTTATATTTCATTTTTCTTTTTTGAAACGCTTTTTGTAGTGCCTTTAAACTGATGAAAGGAAAAACTCACTCTGTCAATCAAGCAGGGTTTAAAAAGGCAATTTTTTTGCTAAAACCTATAGTTTGTATTTATTTGAGTCTCCTTAAACTGTGGGGTCGGGCGAGAAACGTCTCTTATTTTACAAAATGTTTTTGAAAATATCTGTCAGTATAGAAATTTTGTTCGAATATGTTGAAATAGAAGTTGGGATCACATCGGAAAAAAAGTTTTTGCGTGTTTTCTCTGTGTGTTTTTTTTTTTAGAAGATTGTGCGTTGATATCAAGTTGAGGTTACAAATTTTTGTTGGGGGATGATTGGTTTGGAAGAACGTCACGATGAAGAAAGTCACTCTGTAGAGTTGGCCGTGTCTGGACGCATCTGACTGGAATTGAATATTGAAAGGGTCACCATCTTCCATGAAAAACACTAAACATCTCCACTAAAATATGAATCAACTTTATTCGAAGGGAACACTGAAACATAAAGAGAGTTGCTAGGTAAGCTGGCTTTTGTCGATAAACGAATACTATATCCTGGAATTCCACATCTCGCCTGCCCGGTTATGGCACAGAACAAGAACAGGTTAGGACGAACATCTTGCCCAGACGAAATCTACTTGGGAACTGATTTGTCTTTGACACTAAATCCTCTGGGTGGAAATCCAGTGCGCATGTCAGTGGTGCGCTAATCACGTGTGTATCAATACACCGACCAAATTACAACTCGACATAACGCAAGACATTGCATGTGCATATAAACAAAAATAGATCTATCATGCTACTGCTACATGTACATGTATATATATACAAAATCATTGGAATAAAATCGGGGGGGGGGGAGACAAGAAAAAAACGGTTAGTAAGACTTTCCCACAATGTGATTTTGGAACAATTCATTTTAAAATGGGTAAAGTCAGAATTTTTTTACCTTAGCGATATCAGATTAACATTTTTGTTTATCAGACGAGTTCATTTTTTTAATGTGTGTGAAAGGTGATAACGTATATACGAACATGAAATGCCTTCGTGTATTATTATAGATTCTTTTCAAATAAATTGGTAAGGGTGATAACCTAGTATATCAATCAATCAAATTAATGGTCATCATCATCATCATATTCGGTTTAACATCTGTTTTACATGTTGGCATGTGTTGGACGGCTTTTAGAAATTGACTTCCAAACTATCCCATCTCTGGACAGGCCTTTATTTATCCCTCTTTCTCTAAAATCCATCCTCATCATTTTCTCCCATGTTTACCTTAGCCTTGCCCTACTAACTGACCCTTCTACCTCAACTGTTCTACATTTACTAACCCAAGAACTCTCATCCATTCTTTCAATGTGACCAAACTAACAGCAGTTTTTCCCTTCCCGATCATCATATTCGATTTAATGTCTGTTTTACATGCTGGCATGTGTTGGACGGCTTTTAGAAATTGACTTTCAAACTAACCTATCTCTGACCAGGTCTTTATTTATCTCTCTTTCTTTCAATCCTATCCTTATCACTTCCTCTCATGTTTTCCTTTGCCTATCCTTGCACACTGCCCCTGCTACCTTAACTGTTCTACATTTACTAACCCAAGAACTCTCATCCATTCTTTCAATGTAACCAAACTAACAAAGTCTTCTGTTTTGCATACATCTTTTTAAACTGTCAAGATTTAATCTTCTTCTAAGGCAGGGGCGGGCAACCTCTGGCCCACAGGCCATATCCAGCCTGCGAAGTCTTAGCGTCTGGCCCGCCATTCTGCTATGCTTTATTATTGCAATCCGGCCCGCAGACCTCCCAGTAAAACTCATATCATTTTGTGACATAGACGTAAAAGTAGGTTTCAATTAAGAGTTACAGGGGTATAAAAATGTATAAATATCAGCGAGCGATGATGAATGTATATTTCATTTTTCTTTAACTATTAATTTCAAATCCTTGGCCTGAGATAAAAATAGAAAAAGAGAAAGAGAGAGGCAAAGAGGAAACGTGAGACGAGGAAAAGGGCATGAAACAGAGAACTTATGTGAGGTGTGTCAATACGAATGCTGGATCAACTTGCTACTTCCCCCGTCATTATTTTTTATGATTCCAAAATGGCTCTTCGTCGGCGCCTTTTATAACATCACATACAGAAGTCTCTTGAGAAAAAATATCATATTTGTAGAGTGTTCAATGCAATTTTTCTACAATTTATTCATGTAAACAAAATATAGTAATTCTGAGATTTCGTTTTTCACTCCGGCCCGCGATCTCCTTCCAAAAGTCTCATCTGACCCTCACTTTGAAAAGGTTGGCCGCCCCTGCTCTGAGGTCATCAGATCTAAGCTTCTCTTTAAGACTCACATTACACAACCATCGTATCATTCTTTTCCATGCAATTCATGTTCTCAACCCTCATATAGATTTCACTTCCATACATCATCACACTGTGTACACATGTCTTATACTCTTCCCTTGATCGACGGTGGTAACGCTCTGCTAGTTAGTAATGGTAGAAGTTTCCTGAACTTATTCCATCCACTCTTAACTCTTTCAAATCAAATTTACTGGCAAAAAATGGCAAAGTGCAACAAGCCATGTAAACCGGCAGTTCAAAGATGTGTACATCTATATACCGTCTGAATGATTTGTTCAAGGCAACTTTAATCCTAGATATAATAGACATCGTCACTACATCTGGTAGGCTGTTCCACAAAGCAGAATCACGGACAGAGATGCTGCCTTTTTCTAAGGAGACAAAAGCGACTATGGTACATCCTTTGCTGGGTTCCATGGAGACCATGACTTGGCTCTTGGGTTAAAAACTTCTCAAAAGGTATATTTAAATTCTGGTTGATGTTTTATGTCAGAAACGCGTCCCCACGCATCCTCTGCTGCTCAAGTGAGGGGTAATTTTCACAAGGTTCAGCGATCGTGATGCATTCAGTGCTTCCTTGAACTGTTTGGTCGTTTATAGACTGACCACAGCTTCTGACAGACTGTTCCATAGTGCAGCGACCCGAACCGAAAAAGATGCCTTCTAAAGATTTAGCCAAAATCGTCTCCGGTACAGCTTCTGAGTTTCAATTATACCAGCACCAGCTCCTCCCTGTGCTCCAATGGTATCATCAAGGTAACAAAACTTGTGGACAACCTCAATAGCTTCGCCACCCAAATGATGCTGAACAATTTATATTATTAATGGACATATCTCTAATGAACTAATTTATTTTCTTATGGAAATCGCTCCAGCCAAGGCATGAAACCACTTGATGTAAGGAGCTAAAAATACTACTACTTCAAGGTCAAAAACTAGTCAACAATAAGTGTTAGATGGATAGATTCCAACCCAGAAAACAGCAATTCTTCCCCCTTTGTCAGAAACATCACTCATGGAGTGTAAGGACTAAAGGACAAAATAAAGGAAGTGAGAGTTACGAGGCTGCCGAAAGTAAACCCAAAGTCCACTTTCTACTCAAATTGGTTTGAGCAGTCGTATAACTGCCAGTAAAGGAAGTGACAAGTGCACTACTTACAAACTCACCATTAAAATACATGCCCTGACTAATTTTGATAACATCATTTTGACATCAAAATTAATCCATAACGCTGTTGGACCAGTTATCTCCCTTGTATATATATTTTCAGTCCTAACACAAGAGGTTATTTCAGGCACAAGAATTTGTAATCTCGTTCTTCAAAACAATACTGACCCTCTCATTTATGCGACTTTCAAATGGATACATCTGAGTAAAAAAAACTCTCAAGGCCTTGTCCGTTAAGTATCTTTTCAATGGAATCAAACAATTCTCAGACTTTGGTTAAAGAACCAAATAACTTTGTTATACATATTTCTCTGCGTGGTGTGTTGCTGCCAGACAGACTTCAACATTAAGTACAATTTAGATATTCTGTGCTATCGCACATATTAGCATTTCCTTCCTCGGCAAAAATGTGTTTTCTTATTATAATCAGAATAATTGTACTTTGTGTTTAGTACTCATTTTGTGGTCTACTGTTTATGTATTACATGTTTTTTAACCTTCTTTTATATTTGTCCATGACAAACTGTTAATAAATTAAATGTTATTGTATACAAATGTTCTTCTATTTTTCTCTTCCGACATATGAGTGCTATCAATGATAACACCTACGAATAATGGCTAACTTGTGTGAATCATCATCATCATCAACCGTTTAATGTCTGTTTTACCTGCTAGCATGCGTTGGACGGCTTGAAGAAATTGACTTCCAAAGTAACCTATCTCTGGCCAGGTCTTCATTTATCTCTCTTTCCCTCGGGTACATTTTTATCACTTCTTATCATGTTTTCCTTAGCCTTCCCCTGTGAACTGAACCTGCTACCTAAACTGTTCCACATCTACTAACAAAGAACTCTCATCCATTAACGTGGCCATACCATCGAAATCTACTCTTCTGCACACATCTTCCTATACTGTCTAGATTTAACATTCCTCCGAGGTCATCAGAACTAAGCCTGTCTTTAAGACTCACATTACACATCTATCGTATAATTCTCATATCATTTCTCTCTATGCAACGCATGTCCTTAACCCTCACTGGTCTGGTTTGACTTCCATACATCATCATAGTGTGAACACATGCCTGATAGATTCTTCCTTTAGTCAACAATGGTAATGCTCTGCTAGTTACTCATTTCTTGGTGCACTGTTTATGTATTACATGTCTCTTAATCCTCTTTTTATGTTTCTCCATGACAAAATGTTAATAAATTAAATGTTATTGTATACAACTGTTCTTCTATTTTTCTCTTTCGACGCATGAGTACCCATGAATGTGGCTACCATGTGTGAAGAGAATGCTATATTCTCAACACATGGTCAGCTAAATTTATAATTTTAGAATATCAAATATTTATTCTTTATATTCCCTTAAAAACAATATACATAGAAAGAAAATCATTCCTACCAAATTTCAACTATGTCAAGTGGTTTGAGGGTCCATTGGTGTCCGACGCACGCACAGATAAATATGATCAACTTTTATTAAGTTAATAAGTAAACTTGTACATTGATGCATCCTTCAGATGTAGTTTGATAAATAGATACCTGATTATTTCAGTGACTGGATCACATGGATTTGAAGCACCCCAGAATGAACAACAACCAAAAGGACATATTTTGTCTTAGCAAAGAGTTTTTACTTTGACTACTGGTTTTATCATTTATGATAAATTAATGATTTTTATAGTGAAAAATCCAATATTTCAAAAATATTTTTTTAATAAAAAGTTTTTTTAAACATTTGTTTTTTTTTGTTTTATACATTTTGCTTTTAAGTTTTATAAATAAAACTATACATTCTTTCATTTTTTTTTTTATAAATCTCTAACATGTACAAACAAAACGTTTTATAAATGAAACCGTTTTTTTTTAATTGATAATGTGTGTATAACAAAACTGTCCTTTTTAGGACATTAGTAAAACTTTTTATAAATAAACCCTTTTTTTTTTAAATCTGCGAAGGCAAATTTATAAATGAGCATATACTCCATATTGTTTTATTTATAATTCAACTTGAAGTAAAAAAAATTCAACCGGAAGTAAAAAATTCAACCGGAAGTAAAAAAAAAGAAGCAATGTTAAGGTAAAATGTGTCCTTTTGGTTGTTGCCCTGAGTCCATGAATTATACGTCTTGTCACATTGGCATCTCGAAGAGGATTTTTACCTCGCCTCCCGCCCACGCAATATTCTAATCGTCTGACGTATCACTACACGAGTAAGAACATGCTTGTTTTATGTCACCGAATTATGTACTAATCACTACGTGAATGATTACATGCAAGTGCAAAATAAAATAGATCTTAATTATGTAACTGCTACAGGGTCGCAGCATAGAGTTGGTTTGATTTGAGAGACCTGAAACAATTGAGGATCTGACGTATAACAACAGACGATGAGCACTGGTGCATCCTTCAGGTATATTTTGATAAATAGATAAATTCACTAATTGTGAATAAAAATTGATCAAAGTGATAATGAATTTTAACGAACCCTAACACCGTTTTAACACTTGTCCAGTGAAAAAACAAACTTTTTTATGCAGAAAAATACATTTTATAACCCTAACCCCGTTTTAACACTTGTTCACTTATGTTTTTCTTCAAAAAAAAATTTTCCGTGTAAAAAAAAACATTTTTTCCAGTTGTACATCAAGCCTCGTTTTGAATTCTTTGGACACAGGCAATCGACTTTTCATTCGGCCTTTTCCAGCCGTCCACGTAAACATCCAAAAACTACTGACGCCAAGTCGATTTTAGCTTGGGTCCTAATTTAGACAAGTACCGTCATTTTTATTTAGAAATTTCAACAAGGACAGATATTCTTAGGATGCACTTATTCAATCTGCGCGCTTTTCACTCAAACAAACTTAATTTAGTGTTCAGAAAATAAATAATTTTAGAATTTTTGCGTTTTTATTAATTGTGTTTTACAGACTAAATCTAATTATATACACAATGTACGTTAGTATGATATCATTCTTTTCTACTGAAACCGGGATGTGGGATTGAACTTGTGGTAACCTGTCAAAACTCTTATTTTTAAACCCAAATGGAAGTGCTCACCTCGACAACCATCATTCATAAGACAAAATGGGACTGGCTCCACATGCCTACTTCCAGAACGAACAAGAAAAACAGGTATAATTTGCTTAGTACTATATCCACTGCACCACATGGCGCAGTGGATATAGTACTAAGTAAAATTCAGTTCTAAGTGATAGTCATCTGAAGGTTGAAGGTTCAATCCTCGGTGCGGGCGATACAAAGAATTGCAAAGGCTTCTTCCAGTCATGGCTGACGGAACGAGAGCATGCTACCCCCGTGAATTAATAATTCGTCCAGATTCCCTAATTTGACAGAAATATTCCTGAGTTTGAAAAGATACACCCAAAGAAGGCCGGAGGTTACAGCAGTGAAAAGGTTGCGAGAATAACACTCAAGATGAGAACAGTAGTCCGAATAATCAAAATTATATAAATTATCAATCCTCATCTCAAAAATACAGAAACATAAAAACATACATCAAAAAAGGATCACATGTTTTTTTTTATGAGCAGACTGTTCGGAACCTGTCCGCCTGTACATAGACAATGACAAATCGACTGGGCTGGCATCAGTAACATACTCTACCCACAGGCAGCTCAACCGAGCATGCTGGTCAATGTGAATGTCCAAGTAGTAACCTCAACAAAGACGCTCTTCACTGAGATCCGAATGCCATCAGCATCATTGAAAGCAGAGATCTTCTTTAACAGTGGCAGAGACATATTTCATTTTTAATGGAATCCTTCAGTCTTGGAAGATTATGGAGTTGCATTCTGAAGAGCGCAAAGCCCGGATAACTAATTATAGAGGGTCTGCAACGGTTTCCGCATAAGGACGATGCCATGTTCAGGTGGATGTGTGGCTGCAAACTGAAAGAAAGATCTCTTCAACCGTGCTCCATCAGAAACTTGGTATTGGTAGGATTATGGATGCCTTACGCACTGAGCGCCTCGGGTTGTTTGGCTATGTACAGCATGCCACCTTTTGCATCAATTCTATAACACGCCTGGATATCCCAGGCACTAGGGAGCGTGAAAGACCGAGGAAGATCTGGCTTGAGTGTGTAATAAGTGATATAATTGCATGCAATCTGACCGATGTTAATCCTTTAGATCGGATCGCATGGAGAGCAAGTGTGAGATGTTGCCTGGTGTTTCCCAACCTTGGAGTTCAGGACAATCATAGAACCCTAAATACCTAAACCAGATGATGAAGCTGAAGCTGTTATTCAGGCAGCATACCCCACCCCCTATTCACATCGTTGGAATGGTCCATTGAAAAGGTTTCAGTGTCATCGCAAAAGTCACCAAAATGTAACTGCACAAAGTCTTGAACTGCCTTGGGACTCCAAATTTTTCCTTAAAGTTGACTCCTAAAGCGTTTTCTATAAGTGTGTATAGCCATAAGACAGTGGATGTTTGAGATTAGAGTTTTCCTTCTCTTAGATGAGTTGTCTTCCCATGAGCCCCACCTATCCATAGTTTATCTGGTCTTCAGGTGCGAGGTAAGCTGCCTTCACCCTCTTTTATCAATAGTAGCAGTTCCACTAGGTTCATACCTAATCCACACAAGCAAGCGAGGAGCTGGGCATAGTTGTTAGAGGCTGCTGAAGATGCATGCTGTGATGGCATCCATTAGACCAATAACCCACACAGCAACAAACTAAATATTTAAAACAAAAAAGAATATAAATTACCTTGTATTAAATCTCAGGTTGAAGAAGAAAAAGAAAAAAAAAACACAAAACACACTTTTCGTCATAAGAAATGTTGGTACTTATAATTACTGGGTTTCCAGAGGATTTCAGTACTTACATGGTCAGTCCCAGAAATGGTTGAAGCAGTTTACACTTTGAAAGCCAACTTTTTTTTTTTAAGGAAGTTTTTTTTCAATCATATTTTTTTAAGGGGCTAAAATTCAGAAAATGCTTAGTGTTGTCTGCCTTTTTTTATGCCCTAAAGGGTCACCGGTTATCCAGGCTGAAAAGCCACTTGCGAATACGGCTTAATGAGTTTGTCAAGTGGACGATGAGATAACACCATGAGGATTGATGACGATTGTTGAAACTGTGCAGAATTTGATTATTTAAGAGGAAGGCTTAACAAGAATTTGTTAACTTTGGATTTGAAAACTGTGGTTATATTTTTCTTTTTCCGAACAGTCTTTCATCCAGCACACACACCAACGTAGTCACCAACTCAAAGTGACCTCTTCCTTCAAAACATTCCCCTTTTATTGCCAGTGACATTGCACTCATGCAAATGAGCATGCAAATGAGCAGTGAGCTCTTCTGCCAGAGAGATCAGGAAGTAATGGGAGGTCTTTGCTATAACTAGCCATTTCACTCAAGTTCTGTTTCTTTATGAATCCATTCCTGGCTGGGGTAAGTCATACTTTGCTAACCACAAAAACGACCATGCTGTAGTCAGCTGGGAAGCAGTCCAGTGGGGTTGTGTTCCACAGACGGGTAGTTCTTGGAAAAAAACTTTGCTCATGAAAATTCTGTTTAGTTTTAGGTACACAGAGGGAGAAAGGGAAATTATTGACAGTGGTTGTAGCTAGACGAGTTTTTGCTGTGAACGTTTTACATGGGAGAACCATAGATTAGAGCTCAATCAAGCATCTACCATGAAAATTACTTTTTCCTTTTTACATTGTTTTTCACGGCTTTCAAATTGTAAACTGCTTTCGGCCATTTCCGGGACTGACTCGAGATTCTCGTGATTGACTATGTAAGTAACGGAATCCTCTGGATACCCATTCCTTACAAGTACCAAACATTTTTGTAAACAAATTGAAATATCTATCAAAATAAAATGTTCTGTCTTTTATTATGGCCAAAATAAAAATCTTGTAATTTCCCCATAAATATTTGTGAACATGTTTTGTGAGACATTTCGAACGTTTCAAGCTTCTTTTCATTTCATGCGAATGTTGTGTAAAAAGCAAACATTTTTTTTTTTTTTTTGAAGCACAGTTAGGATGCAGCCATAGTATGTGTCATGGAGGTCGATAAGATGTGATTGCGATATTGAACACTCAGACCAGTCATCCAGAATTTAAGCAACTGTTTATCTTCATCCTTGGCTCCTACAACTTGAAGCAGCTTTTTCGTGTCATCATCAGATCGGCAACCACCAGCTTTTGTAAATTTGAACAATACCTTCACTTTGCTGGAAAGATAGAAAAAAAAAAGTCATAGTAACAAATATATAATTTGAAAAGGTATTTAAAAAAATATTAATAAATTAGGTGTTTTTCTTATATTTAAATTAGGTGTTTAAAAAACAAAACAAAAGAAAAATGTTGGGATACATCAGTGAATCTTGTACACCTAATCAAGGGAGGCGCGAGAGCGCTCTATCCCTTAATAGACTTCAAAAACGGCCTATGCTAGAAATCTCATTTCTTTGATCAATCATAACTCAAAAACCAATGAACCAAATTAGTTAAAACTTTGCACAAAATTTTTTTTTGATAGGTTCTATAAGTGTGTAGAATTTCAGCATCATTAGTCAAGGCAACCCAGAGATCCAGAAAGGTCAGGCATGATTTTGTGTTATCCGTGTGTACGTACGTATGTATGTATGTACCACCCTGTATCTCATCAACTATTTGATGGATTCAGCTGATTTTTGGCAGAGATAGAGGTTCTAGGGTCTAGTTGATGGCATTTTAATTTCAGTTTACCATATACCTTAGTTTTCCAGAAAATTCAAAAAAAACTTAAAAATGACCATTGTATTGAGGCATAGCCTTTACAAAAGTAGTGACATTCCATGAAAAATGCCAGTATACTGAAATCATATGCCCTTAATAGGGTTAAGATGAAAATTCATATACACTAAATGTACAAAAGCAAGGAAATTCCCAAATGTTTACACTTTTATTGTCATTAAGGGTATGCGGGCACAACTGGGCTATGTATTTTACTAGTATGAATTTTTCTTCAGCGCACCTCACACACTTCATCCACTCATGCATAGAAATTTATACTGTAGTGATGTGATAATGAAATGGTTTGGTTGATATGTAGTCATACCCTTAATTAATGACAATAAAAGTGTAAAAATTTGGGAAGTTCCTTGCTTAAGGGCATATGATTTCAGTATACTGGCATTTATCATGGAATATATATATATATCTTTCAAGTAGATTAATTTTAGTAATCAACCTAATTTTAAGATGAATCTAAAGATTCTATTTCAAATTTAAACATAACAAACCAAATAAAATGTTTTTTTTAACTTAAGTTATTTATAATAATACAAACATATTCTTAAGATGCGTCCGTTCGATGAAAATGTTATTTCAAAACGTGAAAAACCAACAAACCTGATATTTGAAACTAAAGCTTAATAGAAGGACAGAACTTCTTATATAAAGGCATGGACGTGTTGCGAGTTTTCGTTATGTTGTCAGGTTGTCGGCAAGAAAAAACACATTTAACACAGCTTTAGAAAAGATATACAGTTTCTTCATTAATTTCAATGTTCTTTCTAAGTTTGTGAACTTTGTGGTAAGTTGGTTGAAAAGGCTGCTCTTGACATAATATCAAATAGGGTAATGTGAATTTTTTTCCTTGAAAATGATTCTCCCAACGTAATATCATACAAGGTGGTTAAAGCTGGCTGACTAGCAGTTTGAGGGGATAAATTTTGTTATACATCTGTTTGTCAACAGTCCTGTTCTCTCCGACCCCAATCATCCCAAATAACCGCCTTTTACTCATGCTGCATTTATGCAACCTACAAAATAGCTCAGTCATTGACCTTCTGTCTGACTCTACACATTGACCCTTCATAGTTGTTAACCTCACATGACCATGTATTCTTTTTAATTCCTTCAAATAACAGTCTATTATATAAAGGGCAGATTTCTGTTTGTGTTTGTCTGTGGGTTCAGCAAAAAGTAAAAAACTACATGAGACACACCCACAAAGCTGATATATTCTTATATTCTTTTAAGCATGGCCTCAGACAAAATATAAGCATATTTTTTTTTAATATTTATTCTTTTTTTTGGGGGGGGGGGGCACCTAAACCAAAATTGGGGAGGGGGGGATTTAGAGATTTTTTCCCTTAATCTTTGGTCTGAAACTCAAATACACTTTCTTGGCCTTTTGACTAGGATCAAAGTGTAGTATCTGTTCTCAGTTGGAGGTGGGGAAATCCTTTTTGACTGGGGAAGGGAGGAAGGTAAAGAGAAGAGGGGGATAGAGTGATAAATAGAGAGGAGTGATAGAGAAAGGTAGAGAGAGAGAGAGATTGAGAGAAGTTTTAAGTGAAAGATGTTACATACTTTTTTTTTTTAAATTCTTCTATTTTGTTGTTCTATGTCCCCGGGCAATGCCGGGTACCCTGCTAGTATATCAGAAAAGGAAGAATAAAAATCACCTGAAACCAGTCAACATATTCACCATCAGTTAATCCGATCTTTATAAAAATCTTGTACTTTATTTTCTCATGGATCGAAAACGTATCAACTTAAGTTTTAAAAAAGAAAATGCATTCTCACTTATACTTACTTCATCCATTCCTCTTTTAAACAAATCAAACATTGATCAATTATTTCATAGTTCAAATTTGTATTCCTTAAGGCAAGTTCCATCTGGGTTAACACTTTGGGGGCTGAAAATATTTAAAAAACAGAAAATAATAATAATAATAATAATAATATCAGAATAAATTAAACATAATACACAGGAAAAAGCTATTTTTCCAGTCACAATAAAATAATCTGTGAGATGGATAATAAAGTTTATCTAGGAAATTACTGTTCTACCCTAAAGTTATTTTCCCTGACCAAAGACATTTGGATGCATGAGTTATCTGCCCCAGATTTGACCAGACAACAACAAACAGGAAAATTCAATGAAGATGTTTACCGACATTGGCTTAGTGAACCTTCTCATTTTCCCAGTTGTAAATTGTTAAATAAATCATTTATATTGTTGATCCACATAGAATCGTTTTTATCCATTTTTTTCTTTATATTTGTGCCTTACCACTAACACAAACCACTTCACAACAAAGGCACTATTTAGGCTTATGTTACAACCAAGGTAAAATAAAGACTGAAATGATTTTACTGGTTCATATTTAAAATCAGTTTTTTATTTGTTATGCTGAAAGGTAAATAAATACTAGCAGGTTTAAGAACAATAATTTATTTATTTTCATGTCTCTTTTTCTTAACTATAACATATTACTATTTTATGTATATATACACATAATATTATAAAGTAATAGAAAAAGACCTCCAATCTGTAGTGGAATGGGGACATAAATGGATGGTAACATTTAATGTTACTAAGACAAAGCTCTTTTCCTTTAGCAATCATAAGAAACCTTTTCAACCACTGATTGCCATGGCTAACAGCACCCTACGTGAGAGTTCATCATTCAAACTCCTTGGCCTAACATTCACAAGTAACATGAATTGGAAAAAATACATAGAAGACATTGCCAAGGCTGCTGTAAAGAAGGTGGAATCCCTCTACCGTGCTAGAAAACTTCTCACACATGCCAGTATCCTATATCTCTACAAAGCCACCTGTCGCCCATGCCTGGAGTATTATTGCCACATCTGGGCTTGAGCAACCACCACTTCTCTTTCCCTATTAGACAGAGTCCAAAAAAGAGTCTTTAAACTCCAACCCCTGTCTCATTGCCACAATTTTGCATCCCTGTGCTTGTTTTACAAGTACTACAATGCAATGTGTTCTGATGAACTCGCGGCACTGGTGGCCCCTCCTCAAAATAAATACCCCGACCAACTTGATAAGCAGCAAAATCCCATCCATTCACTGTAGAGGTCCCCATATGCTGGAAAGCTTTCTACTCTAATAGTTTCTTCCCCTGAACTGCTAGCCTTTGGCATTCCCTCCCTACTAACATGCAGAAATTTAAATGTAATGTGAACAGACATTTCGCTGCCTAACTCCCTTCTCCCTGTAGGTATGGTCCCTAATTCTCAGTAGCCTCTTACGTCTCAATGGCAATGTGCCTTGTTTAGGGTGAATAAAAATATTGTTACAAATAAAGGGTAGTTGAATCGAAATTATCAGAGAAATGAAATGTATTTCATAAATATTAAACAGAGGCGAGACAAATCTATCTTATCTCGTGTCTTTTTTATTTTCCCTTTGAACCTAAACAAGTCATAAAGGAAGCAATGTTATATCCCGTTGAACCGACGCCGTCTAACCCACCCACCCCTCACCTTGCACTTAAGAGAAGCGAATCTTGTGTTCTATTAGCGATACCCCATCTCTGCCCTGAACTTAGTCGAGAGGAAGTCAGACGATACATCTGGTCGACTGCCACTTCTTAAAACATTTACGAACGTCTAGACATCACATCAAAGGGCAAAGTATCGTCACCTTTTAACTCTTATTTCCGGTTAGCGACACCTTCTACCCCATCCTAAACTCTTAGCCGAAGAGAAGTCAAACTTAAGATTCAAGAATGCCCTGACCCCAAATCGATGCAAAGTATCGTCGTCTGGTATCTCAAAGAAACCTTCCACACACCCACCTCCCCACCCACGCATTTCAGCAGAGAATAGATATAAAAAGGGAGTTGGCAAATCAATCAGCGAGTTCCTGTCAGCTGAAAAGTGAGCTGTTGTGGGTCGAAGAAACCAGTCACCGCCAGCATATGCGCTGTGAGCTATGAAAAAGAAGAAGAAAGACGAAGCAGAGAAAGAATCTGACTCCACAACCGGGTGGATTGCTCTAAGATTTTCTTCTATGTCAAAAATTAATTTATAGAAAACAAAGACTTTGAGATTGCATCATCAAACCTGCCGTTGATTATAAATATATCACACTACCGCTGAGATGACAGAATACATATCCTATGTAAAGATTGCATAGCTTCCATTTGAGACTTCTATCATTACACCCGTTTATATATGATTCCTGAACACTTACATCTTGATATCTGCTGATGACTTTTCCATCCAAAGATCAGTGTAGATCTTGGATAAGTGTGACTTGTGACATTCCTGGACAATTGAACTTTTCAACTCCCATAGGGAGTCTTGTAACAACCTTCCACATTCTGTGAGTGAGTAATCCTTTTTCTTCCGTAATTTGTTTGGGACACTATTTTGTTCATAGATTTTGCTCACCATTAGTTAACGTTAAACATTATCCCTTTTCTCTAAAATATTACTTTGTTTTTCTTGTTTATTCTTTACATGTTTATCCCTTCTCTTACTATTCTATAAATAAATATTGTTTGAATATTAACTTTGTGTTTGAGTCATCTTTTACCTGCTTGTTATTCTTCCTTATTTTCTATGTGATGTCTTGAACTGGAGAATCACCTTCCCCCTGTATTCTGTTGATAATATTAGGCCCTACGAACCACTTCCGGACATGCGCTCGCCGTCGTGGTTCTAATGAAGGCTGTGTGTGATAAGATATATATATTATGTATATATATATATATATATATATATATATATATATATATATATTTTAAGTATTTACTTCAACAGTGCCCAAAACATGAGTAGAGCTTAGTCGTAGTATGAAAATATATTTATGGCAAGTAAACTATACAGAAACATTCATGTTTCATTCATAGAGGAAATGATCAGGATATTAACCTGATGATTCTAACAGACTCTCAGACTCTGGTCAAAGAACAAAACCACGATTGCGTACATTATTCCACGCATGCTGCATCACTGAAGTTAAAATTCTATGGAAGTAAAATTTAAATATTCTGTACATTTGCACATGCGTAACAAAGTATCCGGGGCCCATGGGGATCGGGTACCCTGGTTATGCGCTAGTATGCATCTTGGTGATGATGCTAGGCCCTGCGTAGAGACGAAGTGGAGATATAAAACTAGTATATATTCGACGTGGAAACGAGCTTATTCAGACAACGGAAAAAGGCGCCAGTCTGTCTGGCAGAGTCATGTTTGCTAGTCAATACCGATCACAACTACAACAGGAAGAAGCGGTCTAGATGGGAAGTTAAGGATTTAGCAAAATCCATGATCTTAGCGTTAATTCTAATAAATGTCAACAAAAGACATATGGTTGTTTGAGTGAGTAATACACCTTGGGTTGGCGATACCAGAGGTCTGCTCTCACTGGGAAGATAATCATTTAGGCCTGTCATCGTTAATTACGGCGAGAATGAGAAGGCGATTGTTTTTGTGATAACACCATGGGCCAGAAAGAAAATCCCATTTTATTTTAGAGACAGGGGAGGGGAGGCGCCCGTCCCAACCTCCTGAGAGAGGAAGAGACGCAGAGAGAAATATAGCAGAGGAAGGGGGTGTGACGATAGACATCTTCAATAAGAGAATGTACGTTTTGACGCACGACAGAACAGAACAACGAGAGAACAGAACGAGTAGAGACGTCGCTAGGATCGGACGCGTCCGAGGCCACGTGCCGATGATGGCGTGCGACGACGAATAGAAAACGGACGATCTCCACCATCGTTTTCTTAGCCAGTTAATTTGCGATTAAACCACCACTTGTAAACGAATTTACACACACACACGGATCCAACGAGATAACTCAGAGCAACCAACTTTTACAAGTACGGTAGACATTAATATAATGTAAAATCAAATCTTTTTTATTTTTGTTAATAATTACTCTTCCATACAAAAACCCCGACCGAGTTGTTGAACATTGTCCTTTTCCTTTTGTTCTGCTTTGAATAATCTTTCGCCCTCACAGAGCCAACCGATTGATGTTCACTCAGAGATAACTCAGAGCAACCAACTTTTACAAGTACGGTAGACATTAATATAATGTAAAATCAAATCTTTTTTATTTTTGTTAATAATTACTCTTCCATACAAAAACCCCGACCGAGTTGTTGAACATTGTCCTTTTCCTTTTGTTCTGCTTTGAATAATCTTTCGCCCTCACAGAGCCAACCGATTGATGTTCACTCAGTGATCGCTTGCTGATACAAACAGTTTCAACGTGGGAGTTGGACGAGACGACGAGATCGACGAAGTCATCATCATCATCGTCGCCATCCCGGCCTAGAGAAATTTCGATCGACATATTTTTTTTTATCGCCACTACGACGATCGGCTGAAGTGTGTTCACGGTCTGGCAAGACTGTGCGCGCGAGTGGGGTTCACAACTTGGCACCACGACCAGGATATCATACACCTCTGTGTGTGCGGTTGCCGACGATCACCACGGTGCAGAGAGAGACGCGTGTGGGTTTTACACATGCTCTAATTTCTTGCATAGGCAACACGTGTCTTTTCTTATTGTAATGGATACAATTGTATTTGTTGTTTAGGAGTCATTTCTGTTAATTCTATTGTTTACTCTTTACGTATGACATGTCTTTCTAATTTATTTTTAATGTTTGTCCCAGGCAACTTGTTAATACATTTTTATCCATTGTTGTTATTGCTATTCTTGTTATATTTGTCACTTTTTCTTGGAAATATATTTTCACTTTTCTCTGTATTACTGTCATTTAATATTTTATTATTGTGAGCTTTGATGATTATTTTAAAATTCTCACAGCAACTATAAAATAGTTTTAAGTAATTTTTATTGAATATTTTATTAAGAGGAGTAGTTACAAGAAAATGTTTATCAATAAAATTTAGTCATTTCTGACCTAATTTAATTTTCAGCATCTAGTTATGATATTTCTTATTCTTCTATTTTTATCATTAATTTTAGTATCTTGTTCCTTACGTTAAATTTCAATGTTATTATACCCACTATTTTTTTAGAGCTGTATTAGATATGTTATTTAAATTCTTAAATAGCTTTTCATTAGTAGAGTTATTAGAAAGCCTACCTTCAATAGAATTAGAGATATGTTCTATAATTGAGGGTGGGGGTAGACTTTGGGTTCATGTATATTGGGTTAGCATTATCTTTTAAATACAGCTCATATGTATTTTTATCTAAGTTGAAAGTGACATCTAAAAGTTTGTATGTTTACTAATATTTCAACTTTTAGGCCTAATTCTTTCATTTTCATATATATAAATTAAAAAAAAATTTTCACCCTTGACTTTGTTAGAGCCTCTTATTAGAACCAATCCATCATCTCTATATAGGCTAATATTACCGTTTTCAAATATATTTGCCACGGTGTATAGAATATGTCAACTTCCAAGATCTGATTGTATTCTTTGTTTAGGACTAATTTCTGAGTTATTTCATCTTTATGTACGACATCTCTTTCTAACCTCCTTTTAATGCTTGTCCCAGGCAACCTGTTAATAAATTAAATGTACATGTTAAACTGTTTCCCTTCTATCATTTCTCTTCCGACATGAAGAAATATTGGTACTTCTGCAGTTTACGGACCACAGTTTACGGACGTTTGATCGGCATATTCCAGCAGGTTACGTAAACCGCCAGAAGGTGGCGAAATGCTGAGCCAATCAGACCGCAGCAGCAAACAATATTACGGAAAATTCAATATTTTTTTCGCAAATTCAAGGTGTACATTTTGTATTTTATTCAAATAAATACTATTTGAATGATTCCAACTTTACTTTTCTTGAATCTCTAGCCATCGAGACTAATATTTTAAATGCTAAAGTTTATTTATAACATTTCTTGTTTTGTTTTGACCTTTTCAATAATGGCTCCATCACTTGGGCATTTTCTTTTGTCCAGTTCTGGAAATTGACCCTAACATGACAGAAAATCTGAAAAAAAAACCCAACAAAACAACCTAACCCTAACAAAAAAAAACCCAACCTATCCCTTACTTAACCCTAACAAAAAAACCAACCTATCCCTTACTTAACCCTAACAAAAAAAAACCCAACCTATCCCTTACTTAACCCTGACAAAAAAACCCAACCTATCCCTTACTTAACCCTAACAAAAAAAACCCAACCTATCCCTTACTTAACCCTAACAAAAAACTCCAACCTATCCCTTACTTAACCCTGACAAAAAAACCCAACCTATCCCTTACTTAACCCTAACAAAAAAAACCCAACCTATCCCTTACTTAATCCTAACAAAAAAAAACCCAACCTATCCCTTACTTAACCCTGACAAAAAAAAAAACAACCTATCCCTTACTTAACCCTAACAAAAAAAAAACAACCTATCCCTTACTTAACCCTGACAGAAAAACAACCTACCCTTAACCTAACCTAGTCGGTAAGGTAAAAAAAAGGAGTAGGCAAAAAAAAAATCATGAAAAGAAAAAAAATTGCTTGTTATTAGTTATTACATAATATTTATTCATGAAACTTACCATATGATGACTGATTTTTTTTCTTGATTTGAATGTTTTTTTCCTCAATTATTAATTTTCGCTAACGTTTTTAACTTTGCTAACGTTTTCGCCAAAAAAATCACGACGTTTTCGTTCAGCGGTTTACGTAACGTGCCGGAATATAGCGATGAAACATTGGTTGTAGTGCGGTCCATAAACTGCAGAAGTACCAAAATGTTAGAGAATGATAGATTCCCAACATGTGGCAACCAAACTAATGAAGTTGGAATATCAAATATTCCTCTTTATAATACGAGCAAACGTGGCATTGTTTTGGAAAAAAGAATAAGATACATTTATCAGGAAGAGTAATCTGGCTGCTGATTTTGTTTTGGAAAAAAGAATAAGATACCTTTATCAGGAAGAGTAATCTGGCTGCTGATTTTGAATTCATACATGTTGAGGTCATCTCGTTTGTCCTTTGGTGTTATGATTTCCATAAGCAGAAACTGTTCAGAACCAAGAACATGGTAAGGTAGAGTGACCTCAAGTGGAAGACCAAGAAAGTTGCAACGCCAGGAATCTTCATATTTGTCACTATAGGAAATAGTCTTGCAGCAGCCCTTAGGAAGTAAACCCTAAAAAATAAAATCATTTAAAAAATGTAAACAAAAATGAAAAAAAAAAACATAGCTACACATTTACATTAGCAAAATAATGCAATAAAAAGAAAAAGAAAAGGATATTTTATTATTTTTCCCCTCTCAAACTTATGCATATGTTGTTTTTTTTCTTCTATTTACTCCAACAACATGCATTGTGGTAGGGACCAGATTTAGTGGGGGGGGGGGGGGGGGGAGGACGTCAACCTGGATGAAGGGGAGTTGGGCAGCAAGATGTTTATCCACTTTACATTTAAATTTCTGCAAGTTGGTATGATCAGGGAAACAGAGAGCAAAAAAGAAATTCCAATGGCAAGCGGTCTGAGGAAAGAAGCTATCAGAGTAGATAATCTTTCGAGCATCTGGGGATCTCTAGAGTGAAGGGGTGGAATTTAGCTGCTTGTAGGGTGGGGTGGGGTTATTTTCATTGAGGGGGTAAAAGTGCAGTAAGTTCAGCGGAGCACATTCCATAGAAATATTTATAAAATAAGCACAGGGATGCAACTCTGCTGTGATTCGACATGGGCTGGAGCTTAGCAGACAGTGCAGGACCTATTAGTTTGGAAATTCTTTGCTTTTGAGGGAGAGACTAGTGGTTGATGCATCAACCTAGATGCATGCAGCAGCCATACCCTATGCACGGGCGAATGGTGGCTTTATAGAGATAGATGCAATGGCTACTTTTAAAACAAATCTTGGCCATTTGTCTTAAATATTCTGCCAACACTGAATGAATGAGGCAAACTTTCGAGCAAATCTCAACAAAACCAAATGTATGTTTTAACGAAAAAGCGAACCAAAATTCACTTGCAAAATTCTACTTTGTTTTTGGGGAATATTAACCCTCTTTGGGTTATTTATTGCCAAAACACAATATCTATTTTAACACTAGCAAAAATATGTAACCACAAGGAGCATATTTTTGCTAGTATATATGACGAACGAACATATACTATATTAACCCCCCCCCCCCCCCCCCAAAAAAAAGGAGGAGGAAGTAATGTTTGGGAAAATGGTATCATGACGAACGAAGAACATATTACACTACCCCCCCCCCTAAAGTCTGTGTATCTTTCTCAACTTAATTCCCTGGGAGGATGGCTTCATTACAACAGAACAGATACTCCACTACCCCCCCCCCCCCCACCCGGAATTGAGCATTGAAAGATAGTACATTAGTCTGAAATAGTAAACTGAATTGAGCATTAAAAAATTGTACAATAGTGCGGCACAACACGTGAACTCTTTTTGGGGAGCTGGTGCTCACCATTACATTTTGCAAGTAAAATAAATTTGCTGCATTAAAAATTACAGCTCACTGATCAAGGTATTCGGTGTGATCCGATATCAGCTAAAATATCAACAATGTTGGAGACACCAGCCAGGTTCAAGAGGTCAGATAACCTGTCACTGAGATTTGTTGAAACACTGACGGCGTCTGCGTTTCCCTTCCTTTTTGGCCTCTCTTTCTCTTCCTCTCTCTCTCTCTTCCCCCCTCGCTTCTTCACGACAAGCTAAAAACAGTTGGCTTTTAAAATCTGAATGAGGAAGACGCAGGCTTGACACACTCGCCGAATCTTCAAGTTTTAAATATGTTCTTTGGCAAAAAATAAATTATATTTTTATATTTAAAAGTAAAATGGTTTGTTCCATTATTACATAATGTTTGATTTCCAGCATATGGTCCCGACCAAACAGCCAGTCTAGCAGCAAGCCGACCAAATACCCAGTCGGGTATGAACCCTTTATGTTGAAGGGCATGTAACGATCGTTTGGTCCGAAGAGCTGGTGTTGTGCCGTGCCCAAGACATAATAGCCCTTCCAAAAATGTCTCCAAGGTTCGCACACACTAAGTCACACTCCCAGGCAAACGGTCGGATCACATTTGGCACCAAGTGACCAAGGATAAGACCCAGGATTACTATAGACACAACATATCGACGATCACAACCAAAGAAAAATCCACGGACACAATTCAAAGAACAGCCAATTAGATCCTGAACGATCACCACAGCAAAAAAAAAAACAGAACGCACCGTAAAACCCCACAAGTTAAGGTAGGTGACCATTTTCTTCTGCTCTAATTCACTCTGTGAATTTGTTGGTAAATAATTATTAAAAATTATTCGTGTATAGAGCTTTTTGTTTAACGTCTGCTACTTAAAAAATAGAAATAGCTAAAATGGCTAACACTAACACAACCCCTCTTAAATAGAGTTCTCACAGGTGGATCGAAGATCCCAATATTTACTCGGAAATCGTCTGACTTAAGGCTATGGCTAGCTGCTCTGAAAAAGAAAGAGCGGGTCTACAATCTAACAGACCCAGAACTAGTAAACCTGGTGTATGACTTTTCAGACAGTCTAGCTTCGGAATGGATTGGAGAATATTTCGACGACCATCCGAATACCACAATAGTACATTAATAGAAGTAATAGTATAGTGTCATCTTCAGACAGAGAGATACAAAATCTCCATTAGTAATAGATTTGCCTTTAGGATACATTTAATATGGTAATCATTTCTATAGTCTTCTATTATATTTCTTAATCCTTTTTTAGGCCATAGACCCCTAAAGCTATGGATTGTTGTATTTTATATTTTATTGGTGCCGCATTTATCCAGGGCGAGTTGAGTCGGTTTCCTCTTTCACCCGCACAGCATCTCTGACCATAGCAGCCCATGCATGGCAGTCCTGTGCAAGCTCCGATAAGATGGCAATCTCTTTCGGAGCAACCGCTTCAAGATACCCACCTTCTCTGAAGTTTCTTAAAAAAAAAAGAAGAAAACGTTGCCATTACAACCTCTGTTGGATGTTGATGACCTCGCAAATAATTTTAAGAGCATAAGAAAGAAACTATTTGGTGCGTTGTTCTTATATACAAGACGAAAATAGTTAGTATAAATGATAGTAGCTGAGGTTAAATATGTGGGTTTTAATGATTCAAGATTATACAGGGTGGGCAAAAATAAGGGTCCTATTTTTAAAAATTCATAACTTTTTTATTTATTGATTTTTATTTATTGATTTTTTTTTTTTTTTTTTTTTTTTTTTTAGAATAAGTAAAGGACCCCTTCCGAAGCAAGCATGAGCCGTATTAGCCCTAAGGAACGTACCCTCATTTAGAAAACATTATTTTTGCTTAAAAAACTCAAAACAGTGTAAAAAACAATACTTTAGTTTTTGTAAGTTTTAAGAAGTGTTTTTCGGCTAAAATTTGTTTTGTTTATTTCAAAAAATCTCGGAAGGGTCAGTCTACACACACATAAAGTTTGGTGAGTTTAACTTTTATTTTGTGGAAGTTATTCAAATTCAAGTTATTCAAATTTAAAGATAGGACCCTTATTTTGGCCCACCCTGTATTAATTTAGGCGTTTGCTTTACCCACTTGGCTAGTGTTTTTATTAAAATACATTTTTAGTGGAACGAAGCAGGCAGAAAGTGCGGCATTACAATTTCCTTTGTCCTTCTTTCTGACCAATCATAGCAGTTGACAGTCTGTATCTTTCTCACCCCTCAACTTAAATCTCAAAAAATTGCAAGCGTTTCTCCACCCATTCACCTCAGAATTAGACATTGATGAGTGATATGCACGTAATCATTTCCATCGGGTAATCTATTCAAAACTTACTTCATGTGAAAGTATACTAATATTAGCTTTTACTAGGATTAGTTGCTTTGCACTGAATTTATTAACGATCCATAACTTCAATATTTCTTTTATTCTTTTGGTCATCCAAACAATGATGCATCTTTTGACCATTCTTTTATGGTACACCTCATAGTCCACTCTGTACAGTCTTGTCCAATCACTTGCTTCCAAGTTTTTATTAGGTGTACAACTTTCCATCGTTTGTTCAGCATAACCGATTTATCCTAAAGATAACCTCTATGTAGTCATCATCATTATCATCATCATATTCAGTTTAACATCTATTTTATTTACATCCTCCTGGCATGTGTTGTACGGCTTTTAGAAATTGACTTCCAAAGTAACCTATCTCTGGCCAAGTCTTTATTTACCCCTCTTTCTCTCAAATCCATCCTTATCACTTCCTACCATGTTTTCCTTGGCCTTCCCCTGTGAACCGTACATGCTACTTCAACTGTTCTACATCTACTAACCCAAGAATCTCAATCCATTCTTTCAATATGGCCATACTATCGAAGTTTACTCTTCTGCACACATCTCCCTATACTGTCCAGATTTAATCTTCCTCCAAGGTCATCAGATCTAAGTCTGTTTTTAAGATTCAGATTACACATCCATTGTATCATTCTCATATCATTTCTCTCCATGCAACAGCCAGGTATCACTTCCATACATTATCACACTGTATACACATATCGGATAGATTCTTCTTTTGGTCAACAAAGGTAATGCTTTGCTGGTTAGTAATGGCAGAAGTTCCTTGAACTTAGTCCATCCACTCCTAACTTTTGCATTCACACTAGCACCTGCTCCACCCAGTGTTCCAATGGTATCGACAACCTCAATAGCTTCAACGTCCAGATATACTTTCTCCACATCTTAGTGTAGTGCTTTTAGCAAATCTACTGACCTAACGTGTTGTGTTTAATCGGATTTCACATTGCAGATCCATCTAATCATGGATCTCATTGCACTACAGGCGTTTAAAAATCATCACTCACCTTTGATACGGTTCAGCTATATGGTCTTGTACAATTACTTGTTTCCAAGTTTTCCTTGACCAGCCAACCTTCCTGTGATTCAAGACATCCATGCTTTTGCAATGGTTTATCCAGTAGGATGAGTGCTTCACATAACCGTACAAGCATAACCGATTCATCCTTAGGACAACCTCTATGCTGGGTAAATGTAGTGCTTTCAGCAAATCCACTCACCTAATGTGTTGGGTTTGGTCAGATTTCAGTTTGCAGATCGCTCTAATCATGGATCTGTCATTGGCCTGCAGTCGTTTAAAGCAAAAATTAAAAAAAAAACACCGGTCCTTGTACAGAAAAAAATATTTTATATAAGGGCAGATAATCCGCATTTGTTAAAAAACAGAAAACAAGAAAAGGGTTTAGGGTTAGGGTCAGGGTTTAAGGTTAGGGCTTAGGGTTAGGACTTGTGATTATCTGCCCTCCGCGTTATTATCTGCCCTTGCAAATTATCTGCCCTTGACTTCTGTGCTACAAACAAGATGGATGCATAGTCATCGAAGTGACTTGTACGATACGGAAAATGGAAAAATATTTGTAATTAACGTTCTACTGGATAATTTTTCCTCATTTTTTCAACATTGAACAATAAAATACCAGTGAGTTAGTACATACTATTGTTTTCACACATAAGTAATTCTTCCAATTTTTCCGTTTGGCCGAAGCCGTGTACAAGCACCAAAACACCACTCACCTTTAATACGTCCAACATGGATTTAACTAACTGTTTTTGTGCTCCTTTCACTATCAATTGATTACCAATAATCGTGTGATGCGCAACTGTATGGAAGTTGAGGTAACCAAGGACCTAAAAAAAACCAATACACAGTTTTTATGTGTGAGCATTTTTTTTTCTATGGAAGTTGCTCCAGACAAGGCATGAAGCCATTTGATATAAGGAGCTAAAAATAACACAGATCATTAAGTTACATAATAACAAAAAGGGAGAGGAAGGTAGAATCACTTCAAAACAAGGTAGTCTTTTAACTGACGGTGATAAATTCAAAGGCAAAATAATCAAACAAAGTTGAAACATTCATATAGCAGTGACGGACCCACGCCAGAAATATCTAAAGGGGCACACATCCATGCGCAACATCGCACTCGAGAATACCACAACATTTAGTGAATGATTATGGAGAAGCCTCTCAAGAAAATACCCCCGAGTTTTGTCTCCAGTACTATCACCCGGGAAAGTGCCGACCAGAAAAGCACTATAATCTCGCCTCCTAACAAGGATACTTAACTACTTTCATTATCTGTCAGTTATCAGACAAACCAAGCCTGAAAGAGACCCCACCACCAGCGTTCAATCACCTGGACTCCAAACAGACTAGCCAAAAGATAAGCCTTTAAAGAGCTCAATAGGGAAGGAAGGTGTTACACGGCTGTTTGATAAAAAAGTCTAAAAAAAAAAAAAACCCACATAAAACAAAAGAAACAGTAATTTAATCGTTAATGAGAAAATTTTATTTTGTACGACATCAATCTTTTAAAGGTTATTTAATGCCAAATAAATACTGATTGTAAACTATTGATTGTATATGATTGATTGAACACATTTTGTCCCTTTCCCCTGCTGGGGGGGGGGGGATTATGGGTTCATACCTTTCTCAAAAGCAGAATTAGATTTTTGTTCAATTTGTCCAAATCTATGAAGAAAATTTTAGAAATTTTACTACTTGTTAGCAGCAGATTGGGTGCTTCTTTAGTTTCACTATGACATGTTAGGCCTCTCTTAAAAAGAAAATAGCTACAGAAATGTATAAACTTTGTTATGTACCTACGTGGTAGCTGAAAAGAAGACTGTACACTAAAAATTACGTAAATTCATCCAGTATTCATTAAATTAAAAATAAAAAAAAACGATTTTATTTATCAGTCGCCATTTTTGTTAAATTTTGAGTTTTTCCGGGAAAAAATTTGAGTTATAGCCCTTTCCTAATCAGTAAGCTGAACTGGGTAAAAAATGTCTAGCGATACGTAAGATCGTTTTTTTTTTCTTTCTCTTATAATTTATTAAATACTGGATGAATTTGCGTATTTTTTTCTGTACAATCTTATTTTCAGCTAACACGTAAGTACATAACAAAATGTATACATTTCTTTAAATATTTTCATGTCGTAGCGAAACTAAAGACGCACGGCAGATTGTTTAGCTTGCTATTGATGGAGATAACATTTTTAATGTTTGTTTTAAATCAGCTTCTAACAATTATAAATAACTAGCAAGACTCATGGAAATTCCACGGTGTTTACTACATCAATCTGTATAATTTACTGTTAATAATAATAATATTCTTTTTGAAATAACAGATGTTTGTCAGGGTCAATACTATTCAGAAAAAAAAAAATGACTCTTCTTCCGTAAAAATAATTGCCATTGTCAGCAAAATATTTTTAAATAAATAAAACAAATATGTTTCTTTATTTAGTTAAAATTGTAGCAATTTAATTGTTTTTTTAAAACAATAAATATTCTGTCTTACTGTAAAAATAATTTACAGATAAATATTCTTTAAATCAAATAAAACGAATGTCACTTTTTGAAATGTATTTATTTTAAATTGTAATTTTAGTTGACGGGATGACATAATTTGATTTTAGAACACAATTAATTTGAAAGTGGATATAGTCAGAATTTTTTTACCTTAGTGATATCAAATTAATCACGAATCAACATCTTTGCTGATCGAAGAATCTCATTTTTTTTTTTAAATGTGTGTGAAAGGTGATAATGCACATACAGACATGAAATTGCTTAGCGTATTATTATATCGATAACAAAATAATTAAAACGACATTCAGATTTCAGGACGATTAAAATTGTGTTTCAGAGCGGTTCTAGGACTATGAAAAATTAGCGTGGAACCTCAACAAACCGCACATATTAGTGCATAATCTAATAGTATTTAAACTCAACTTAGACAACTTCATAGTCCACGGTCGTATAATCATATTATACAAATCTTAAACACCCCTTAGTGGGGGATAAAAAAATATCTTCAATCAATTGCTGATTTCTCACCTGCATTAGATGCTGTAAATTATCAAACATTGGAATATTTGGATTCGGCTCGGAAGATTCCATTTCTGCATTTTCTAAATCGGGGCTGGACTTTCTCATATACAATTTGATAAAACCTTCTTCTGTTTCTGAAGATACAAAAAATTAAATTTGATCATTATTGAGAAAAAAAAATCCTAAGCTTTTTATTTCATTAAAAGTTACAGAGTCAGAAGGTATAAGGTACAACTCAGACTTAGAATTCCAAAATATCCATCTCCAACTCCTTATTTAAAAGTCTTCCAATATTCAGTAATAATCCTCGAGCCGAACTCGTCAGAATGCGAGGAATTCGGAGTCGGATTGAAAAATCCTGACGAGTTCGGTTCCAGTGTCGACCAAAACCTCAGACTCCCGCAGACTCAGAGAGTAGAAAGTGGACCTTGGGTTTACTTTCGGCAACCTCATAACTTTTGCCTCCCTTATTTTATCCTTTAGTCCTCACATTCTATGAGCGATGTTTCTGACAAAGAGAATTGCTGTTTTCTGGGTCGGAATCTATTCATCTAAAGCATATCGTTGGCTAATGTTTTTACCTTGAAGTAGTTTTTTTTTTTTTTTAGCTCCTTACATCAAGTGGCTTCATGCCTTGTCTGGAGCGATTTCCATTAAAAAAAATTTTTTTTAAATAAAATAAAGTTCAATTTTTTCACATGAGAAATGAGAAATTATACTCGAAATAAGTTGAAGTAGAACGACAGCTTTTGAAGAGAATGGATAATAGTGTATATTATTTTAACAAAAAAGGGTAAATATGCAAAGAACTTGCAATGCAGTCAACCGACATCCATGGTAGTAGGGTAACTAGGAAAAAAGGGTGGAACCCAGAGGGTTTGTGTTTATATAAGCTGGCTCACGTGACCCCTTGTTAGATACATTTTACCGTCACAGGTGCATAACCCAGGTTTCGTCAATGCTTGCACTGTTGGCGTCTGTTTCTTGCTTGTTGATCAAGAACCACGTGGACGCTGGTTTGGTTTTTAAAAGTTTTTATTTTTAACAGAACAAAGAGACAGAAATCAAATGCATGTGTACGAAAGAGAGAAGTTTAGAAAAGAATGAATTGGAGAGAGAGAAAGTTACCCTTAGCATATACAGTCAGGCCAATTTTGGCTACACTGCACTCTAATGTCCCTAGCCCTCTGCTGGGCTGGCAGGGATCGCTTGTTTTGTTTCTTGCGTCTGTTCGGTCGGCTGGTCGCAGGCAAAAATACAGAACCGCTCTTTTGGGCGGAAGTCACATGATTTCTCGACTTCCACTTTTAGGCTCACCACCTCCTTTTAGGGTGCCCTCCCTCCAGACCCTCATTCGCTATCTAACACCCTAAGGGAGCAAGGATTGGGTTATCTTTCAGCGAATCGACGCAACCCCAAAGGGGTCAAGGAATAAAACACTGACTACTCTATGAGTGTCTGATGAATTTCAATAATATTGGGGTCTTCATTGTAGATAGAATCTGACTGGAATGAACTGATGGCTATGAACCACAAAAAGAATATTTTTATTATTAATTTATTAACTCAATTCAATAGATATCAACAATTTAAAAAAATGCTGGGATTCCATCATATACAAGAAAGACGGCGTATATCCACACGTGTCCGACCTGTACTCTTGTATGGCTGCAAGACGTGGTCACCAACGAAACATCAAAACAACACGATCCTGGCTGCAGCGCATCAGATGGAGAAAATTATGTTGCACGATGACGTCTCAACAGGTAGAGCCACATCACCAGCCGTCAGTCATCTGAAATGCTTCAAAGTGTCTCACATCAATATCAATGGCCAAAGCAATGCAGTAGACCACTTAAGACATGAAGGGGATCAGTTGATCATGACCTGATCCTAACGGGTGGTGAAATGGCAACAGACAGGAGAATTTGGAAGTTATTCACGAAACGTACAATCTCAGTATGAGACAAGAAAACGAAAAATGAAAATAATAATAATAAATAATCACAGGTAGGTTGGCTGCTTTGTATATTCCTAGGAATTTCTACCTGTCAGGGATGTGAGTGACGAATGGCAAAAAAGCTGAAATCAATATGAATTTCCCAACCTGGAGCCCCCCCCCCCCCCAATTTCTCAATCTGAGGAGCCATGCCTTCCCTCCATCCTTCACCCACTTGCGTGTGAAATTTAACATAAAACGATCCTCCATTTCTGGGCCATTTTAGCTTTTAAGGACATTAACTAAAAAACAATACCTTTTTTTCATACTGAAAGTATCGACTGATATGTTTTAACTTCATTTTTGCTTTAAATTCTGATAAAATGAACTTTTTGTGTAAAAAGAATGTTCAAAGTTTATTTTGAAGAAATAAACAAGAAAAAACATGGCTGTTAGCAAGAGAAAGACTCCAAGTGAGTATGTGGGCCAAGGAAGTATTCTTTGATGAAACAAATTCTTCTACCTCCCACTACCCGCACCATGAATCGTTTTTGAAGTATGGCGTGAAGCAAAACAAATCAAGCCGAGACGGAGAGAGGAAGAGGAAGAGAGAAAAAACAGGAAGAGAGAAAGAAAGATTAAGTGTGAGAGAGGAAAAAACTGAAAGAGAAAAAATAGGATGGCGATTCGGCAGGAATCAGTCTTTGTTAAAAAAACAAAAAAAGAACGCCTCTTCTGAATTCAAAGAAAAAGCAGACGTTTCACATTCCTGACCTGTTCATTCACTTCTCATGGTGATCATGGGGAACAGATCCCTACTCAACCACTTGTGGAAAAGTTTTGAATCTCTCCAACTGCTTTAACTTAATTATATCAAAATATTTATTTTTCCTATCCCATGATGCCATTTCATGCTTAACCATGACAGACCAATTGATCGATCGATGCCACTGATAGAGATACACGGACAAATCTAAAAACAAAATCTGAATGACCCATACGAAGTATAAATTACCTTCAAGTCTTTCCGTATCTAAAATGGCATCTTCCGTAGGTGGGGCTTCCAGAGATGTCTCTGTTGTCCGGTTAACGCAGGCTTTCAAAATCCATACAAAATACATATGGAACTTTTTGAAAATGTGTGTGTCATCTGTCAGCTCTTTTAGTGATCTTGCAGGCTTATTGCCACCCCGTTGGAACCGGAAATTAGCTGGATAGATACTGTCCCTATAACCTTTCTGTGGGCACCGAGCTTGCTCTTCTGTATAGACCTAGATAAAAAATTAAAAAAATTTTAAAATGGTTAGACAGTTTGTTTTGTATTCCTCAAAGATCCCAAAGTGGGACCTCACCACTGGATGGTTATATTTAATTTTTGATTATTTAATTTTTATTTTATTTTTTTAAATTTTTATTTTTTTTTTACTAATGAGTCACCACTTATCAAGGCAAAAAGCCACTCGAGGATAGGGGTTAATGAGATGGATGGATTATCAGTTTAATGATGAAGAATATTATGAGAGGATTGAAAATGATTAATGGAATGAACAAAGTTTGATTATTTATGGGATGGTTTATAAACGTTTGTTGACATTGGATTCAGACGGCCATGTTGTAGTTTGCAGGGAAGCAACCCCATGGTAATGTGTTCCACAGATGAGAAGTTTGTGAATAGAAACTCTGTTCATGGAAATTCTGCCTGACACTTGGCACACAGTGGAAGAAAGGAAAGTTCTTTTCAGTTGTGGTAGAGAGACGAGTTCTTGCTGTAAATGTCTTACAATGATGAACCAGAGATTGGAGCTCAGGCAAGCACCTTCCATGGAAATAACGATAGAGTAGAGAAAGACTAGCAACATCTCCTCTGTGCAAAAAAGGGGCTGTAGAAAATCGATGGCATAACTTTGAGATTATGTTCTATATGTGTATATAGGTCTGGAAACGTTTTGTTCCCGAGTTATAGGCGATAGAACTGAATACTGATCAACATTATTGCAAACAAACATCTAACGCGTACAATGTGTGCGATAGTGCACTGTTATTTCTACATATGGGATAGATAAACGCTATCCCTGTGACAGGATCAGATGTAAAATAAGCCTGGGCCTGGTGTTGCCACATACAATAACAAAACCATGAAAAAGTGACACCAAACAAATATAAAAGACGTGAGGCTCAGAGGAAAGATCTGAGCATCATGATCGACAGGAACTCCTTTGATGCAGGTGAATAAATATGATCAGCACAAACCAAAGACCACACAGAGGAAGAAATGGAGCACAAAGGAAATTTGACTAGTAATGGAGTACTATTACAAACGCAACCTCACACATAAAGAGGCTCTTTACACATATAGAACATAATCCCGAAGTTATGCCGTCGATTTTACAAACACTCCGTATCATGTGGGCCAGAGCTGAAATGCTCTCTGGATACTTTTCTCTCAAGTGAGCCGAGATATTCATGAAAAAAGACAAAGACTTAAAACTTAACATTTTATTTACTTAAAATAACAGACATCCATGTATTTTTTTTAATTAAAATTTTTTTTTTTTTAACTTTTGTTCACCTCAAACAAGGCATATTGCTACTAAAACGTAATGTGATAGAGGCCAGATTTAAGGGGGGGTTAGGAGTTGGGCAGCAACATTACATTTAAACTTTTACATGTTGGTATGATCAGGGAAACAGAGAGCAGGGAGAGAATTCCAAAGGCAAGCAGTTTGAGAAAAGAACCTATTAGAGTAGGAAATCTTCCAGCATTCAGAGACCTCTACAATGAAGGGGTGGGATTTTGTTGCTAGTCGGGTGGGTCAGGGGTATTTACATTGAGGGGGTACAAGTAAGTATGTCGAAGCACATTCCATGAAAGTACTTATAAAACAAGCACAGGGATGCAACACTGCGGCGATGTGACAGGGGCTGGAATTTGGCAGACAGTGCCGGACCTATTAGGTTAGAAATTCCTTTTTTGCACACTGTCCAAACTGGAGAGGCTAGTGGTTGGTACACCAGCCCAGATGTAGCAACAATACTCCATGCACAGGTGAATGGTGGCTTTATAGAGATATAGGATACTGGCAGATGTGTCCTAAACTCCATCATAACCATCAGGGTTTTTGATCATTCCTGGAAGAACCTCTCTCTGGTTTTTGTCCACCTTATTGGTGACTGTCATTTAGGGTTTTTTGCAATAGTTGCCATGCTACACACTGCGGGTTGGTGATGCTATTTACCCATAGCTAGGTATCCACATACATCGTCTGATATTCCCAAATAGTCACCCATCTAGTACTGACCAAGCTCAACGTTGCTTAATTTCGGTGGTTTTGCGGGAACCGGTGTGTCAGCGTGATTATGTCGTATCCTTAACTACTTTTTTTAAATACACATAAATTGTGTTAATTTATTATGGTAAAGAAAAAGGCCTTAAGCATGTGTGTGCTGTGATGACGTATTGGAGTACGATAAACAAACTTTGGTGCTTGTTCAGTGTTTCGGCCATAGAAAAAAATTATTTATTTATGAAAACAATATCATGTACTTACTCAGTGGTATTTTATTGTTGAATGTTGAAAAAAGTAGGAAAAATTATCTACTAGAACTTTAATTACAAGTATTTTCCCATTTTATGTATTATAGCAATCGCTTCGATGAGTATTTGCAAATTATCTGCCCTTGAATTGTGCCCAACGCAACAAGATGGAGGCATACTTATCGAAGCGATTGCTATAATACGTAAAATGGGAAAATACTTGTAATTAAAGTTCTAGTGGATAATTTTTCCTACTTTTTTTAACATTGAACAATAAAATACCACTGAGTAAGTACATACTATTCTGAACAAACACCCAAACTTTTAACAATAATATGTAGATAACTAATTGGTTGCCAAGAAAAGAGGTTAAAAACTTTTAAAAATATTACCACATGATAAAAGCTTACATACCTTTTCTGCTTTATTCTGTAATTGCTTGATGACTAATTGAAGGTTGGGTACAAGAAATGACCAGGAGTTTAATAAGTAGATTTTATCCATCATAACAATGATGATACTGTACCAACGTTTAAACCCTCGGGCTTGGTTATCCTGAACATAAAATGTATAGCTGAGAACATTGCCCTGTTGTTTATCGCCAAAAAATATTGGACCTTCACGGCCAGGACAAACCTACAAATTAAAAGAAAAAAAATTGCTTTTGCGACATAATATAATAATATGAAAATGCCAAAAAATTTTTAAGAAAAATAACATTTATGGCAAATGTAGTACACAAGGCAAAAAAAAAAAAAGTTTTTTGACCAATCAGAGTCACGGAAATAAACTAAATCGAACAGATTTCAGAGAGAGAAAAAACTCATAAAATTCACTTCTAAGTTACAGGGAGACAAAGACGCCTGCTGCTGCTGTTCAACGTTTAAAACAAAATATCAGACCCCTTTTCCAACAAAGATTGTTTCTACACATTTCAGTGACATCAACACGCTGTAAGTTTGAAACACTTCTTTCTCTTTCGAAAAGACTACTATATTATGCGCATACATATGTTGGATCAGGGCCGGCGGGACAGTTATAAAAGTGGGGGGGGTTCTCCTAAAAAGTGTGGGGGGGGCCGGTTAAACACATGCATATCAACTTAATTATTGATGACCGTAAAGTGGGGGGGCCCAAGTCAAAAAGTGAGGGGGCTTGAGCCCCCCCCTGGTCCCCCGTTCATGTGGATAATGGTCCTGTGGAGCTGGACACATGTTGAGTGGACATATGTGTGAGGGATTGTTTGGTTTGGCTTGCGCGATTTAGTGCGGGTGGACCCGTACAGTCGAGTGCAGAATAAAACTGGTTCTCACAGTTGGAGCTCACAAACGTTGACAGGCCACCATTTTGGTGAGACCTTTTAAGTCGAGGATTCAAGCGAGTCAGGCTGTGACGAATGCACCTGCACATAACGGTTCTGTGACGTCACGAGTTCTTGTGTGGGAAACTGAGTTTTGCGAGTCTGGTTTTTGGAAGCAAGCTGAACAGATGTATTTCTTCATGTAGTCTGCAAATGAACAGGGGAATTTATTTCCCTAAAAGAATACAGGCGTAATGAAATTCCTTCTTCCCGCCCTCCTCGAATGGCTAAGGACTTAATGGACCATAGATAGCTAGGAATTAACTACGATAAAGTAGTAATTTGATCTCTCTCCCTCAACGTTAGTAAAACATCTCCAAGAGCGACAGAAAACTGACGCCTGAATAAAACTAATCAAAATTTAAAAGATTGTTCGCCTCCTGAATCGTGTTAGGAAGGTTTTTTGTTGCAGACACAGCAGATGGCGATGTTCACGGCAGTACAGAAGTGAAGAAAGAACTCAACCACTAGATGACATCGAGACGACACCCCTTCACGAAGAAGAAAAGGTACGAGTAATTAAAGGACTATGTAACACATATACTGACACTTAGACATTATGCATATAATTACATTTCCTTGTCTTTTCACAGACACAGAAAAGAAATGATCCCTTTTGTAAAGTATATTTGGACAAGCAGTCATTTATTCAAACATTGGTTATAAACTGTTTATATCCTGGCTGTAAAAATAAATTGTGTTATTGTTCAGACAATGTTGTTTTTGAGTACTGAATTTTATTTCTACGTTATTGTGTTAAATTCAGGTGTTTTGTTTACTCGATCATTTACTCGAATGTGATCACTTGATACTTTGAATTTATCTACAATTTGCTCATGTACTCGGCGACTTGAATGTTTATATCATATGTTGAAAGGTTAATCTTATATTGTTTTAGATTTCCGGTTCCAAGCGATCTCCTTGATGCATGCATTACATAACATGTGCATTTGCACATGTGCATAAATTATAACAAGAATTTATTTTCGTTTATAACAATAATAAATAAAGATTCATCAATAAGAATTGAAAGAATAAAACAAGAATGCATATTGTAAAATCTGCCAATTAAATCTGAGCATTTAGCAAAGAAAATGTCTTTTCAAACTGATGCGTGATAAAAGTACAGCTAGGTGGACCGATTGTCGAACAGACAGAGCCTCTTTAAGAAATGTGTAGATGCATCGAAGAATTAAATGCATTTTGCAATGAAAATGCTATTTCAAACTTAAGTGTGAGGGACAGACTGACAAAAAAAAAGAAAGAGAAAAAAAAGGACCAAGAAAGCGAGAGAAGAAAAAGGTGAGATACTAAAGAAAAAGAGAAAAAAGTGAGATACTAAAGAAAAAGAGAAAGTAAGAGAATAAAGAAAAAGAGAAAGAAAAGGAATAAAGAAAAATAGAAATAAAAGGAATAAAGAAAAATAGAAATAAAAGGAATAAAGAAAAATAGAAATAAAAGGAATAAAGAAAAAAGGACAGAAAGAGAATGAAGAAAAAAGGACAGAAAGAGAATGAAGAAAAAAGGACAGAAAGAGAATGAAGAAAAAAGAAAAAGAGAATGAAAAAAAAGAAAAAGTGGGAGAATGAAAAAAAAGAAAAAGTGGGAGAATGAAAAAAAAGAAAGTGAGAGAATGAAGAAAAAAAAAGTGAGAGAATGAAGAAAAATGAAAGGAAAGAGAATGAAGAAAAATGAAAGGAAAGAGAATGAAGAAAAATGAAAGGAAAGAGAATGAAGAAAAAAGAAAAAGTGAGAGAATGAAGAAAAAGAAAAGGAATGAAGAAAAATAGAGTCAGCCAATGAAAAAGCTTCATTTGGATTCTCTTTTTCTTCCTGAATCTTCTAGACTGATAAGTCTTACTATTTTCCTACTTCCATTTAACAAAAACAATGATTAATTATATAATACATTTTTTTAAATGTCACATCGCATAATCATATATTTTCTTACCTCACAGCTGAGACTGCGCAAACATGCTTGTCGGACCATACTGAAGACTTTAGGGTGATGAGGATGTTGACTACTCACATAACTGATCGGGCCTTCTTCGTCATGGCTGACAAATCCTGTCTTGACTGAATAACAACCCTGACAAAAGAAACACAATTAGAATAAAAGACAATCGAAATAAATGATTAAAACACATTAGAATTTGTTTAGAAATAATTATCCATATCTTAAAATATGTTTGTCTTTTTATAATAGAGTAAAACTTGACAATATGTCATATGAAATCTATCAGGTTGTCCAGAAAGTTTGTGCCGATTTGTAGTAGTTCATGTTTTGACACAATAAAACATGTCAAATTATTGACAAATATAGTATACTTACATTTCCGGTTAGAGCATACTTCAAGCTATCTAATTGAGAAAGAAAGTTTTAAATTATTTAACTTTTATTCATTTTGGAACCCTTTAAAAATAGAAGATTGTAAGACAAATTTTATGCATTTGACGGTTTTCTATTTTCATAAAGGCAAAAATGCCTCGCAAACAATAAAAAAAAAGATATGTGCAGTGTACGGTGAAGATGCTTTAGCTGACAGAAATCTACGGAAGTGGTTCGTAAAGTTAAGAGCTGGAGATTTTAGCCTTAACGATGAAGAATGCTCAGGCAGCCCCCATTCTACGTATGACGACAAAATCAAGACATTAATTGAGAATAAACAACATTACACAACACGAGAACTAGAAGAAAGACTTGACATATCAAAATCCACCATTCATGAGCATTTAGTAAAACTTGGGTACACAAATCGGCATGAACTTTCAAGACAATAATAAAATGATCTGCTGCCAGTTAGTAATTTTTAAATTTTTTTTTTAAGGAAATCGCTCCAGACAAGGCATGAAACCACTTGATGTAAGGAGCTAAAAAAAAAAAGTACTACTTCAGGGTAAAAAACTAGCCAATGATAAATGTTATATGGATAGATTCTGACCCAGAAAACAGAAATTCTTCCTCTTTTGTCAGAAACATCACTCATGGTCTGTGAGGACTAAAGGACAAAATAAGGGAAGTGAAAGTTACAAGGTTACTGAAGGTAAACCAAAGGTCCACTTTCTACTCTCCTGATTGGTATAAAAGAAATCAAATTCTATGACAGAAGTGTTTTCCCATGAAAAGAAGAAAAACAAAAACAGTTCCTTGTTACAACATGAGCATATGAGAAAATTAATATTTTCCTTTCATTTAGGAACACAAAAGAACGATAATACTTGACTTTCTAAACTTTAATACAAGCAAGAAATTACATTCTATTCAGCAATTTAAAAACTCCAAAATTACTTACAAAATTCAAAGTGACAGTACTTGCTGATACTTGTAAGCATTGGGTACACACGAAGGGTAGTAGAATTACATGTAGGTTGAGAGATGATAACCAGTTTGTGTGCAAGAAGTGTAAGATAATGGAGAAGGATGAGAACTCAGATGTGAAGAAAGTATGTTTGGATAGCGAGGCTACTGAGGTTGTTCAGAAGTTTTATTACCTTGATGATACTATTGGAGCACAGGGAGGAGCTGGTGCTAGTGTGATTGCAAGAGTGACGAGTAGATGGAGTAATTTCAGGAAACTTTTGTCACTACTAACCAGCAAAGCGTTACCACTTTCAACCAAGGGAAGAGTCTAACAGGTAGGTGTATGCAGTGTGATGATGTATGGAAGTGAAACCTGGCCAGAGATGGCTGAGGATATGTGTTGCATAGAGAATGATACGAGAATACAATGGATGTGTAATGTGAGTCTTAAAAACAGGCTTAGATCTGGTGACCTGAGAGGAAGATTAAATCTTGACAGTATAAAGAGATGTGTGCAGAAGAGGAGACTTCATTGGTTTGATCACATTGAAAGAATGGATGAGAGTGCTAAGGTTAGATGTAGAACAGTTGAGGTTGCAGGGTCAGTTGGCAGGGGAAAACTAAAGAAAACATCCATCATATCATTTCTCTCCATGCAACGCATGTCTTTAACCCTCACTGGGCAGGTTTCACTTCCATATATCATCACACTCTTCCCTCTTGTCGACAGTTGTAATGCTCTACTAGTTAGTAATGGCAGAAGTTTCCTGAACTTACTCCATCCACTCCTAATTCTTGCAATCACAATAACACCTGCTCCTCCCTGTACTCCAATGATATCATCAAGGTAACAAAACTTCTCAATAACATCAATAGTTTCGCCATCCAGATATATTTTCTTCACATCTAAGTTCTCATCTATCTCCATTGTCTTACGCTTCTTGCACACAAACTGGTTATCCTCTCTCAACCTACCAGTAATTCCACTGCACTTCTTGTGTACCCAATGCTTACAAGTATCACAAAAGATTGAATTGCACCTGACTCCCTTTCCACAAACTGAGCAGAGGAACATTCCTCTTTTGGGGAGCTTTCCAACACTTCAACCACTGATCACTTTGATTTTAGTAACATTTCACTCTCAGACCTTTACTTTCCATAACATTCCTCCAAGTCTTTAACTTAACAAGTAAGTCTTCCATTATTTCAGAAGCAAGTGCTAAATCATCAGCATAAAGCATCTCTTCTGCACAATCCTAACCCTAACTCCTTGGACAATGCTTCTAAGACACAAATGAAAAACAACAAACTCAGTACAGAACCCTGATATACTCATACTTTAGCATTAAATCTGTCACTTAATGTGCTGTTAATTCTAACATAACTTTCAGCATTTCTGTACATTGCTTGAACAAACTTCATCTAGTTAACCCCTATTTTACGAAACGCCCACCAGACAACCTCTCTTGGCATTCTGTCAAATATTTTCTCCAGATCCACAAAAGCAAAACGCAGGTTCTTCTTATTAGGGTACTTCTCTTGTATTTGTCTCAGGATAAATTTAATATAGCACCAGTGGTACTTTTCAAATCAATCCGCATTTCATCTATGCTTATCTGACTTATTATTATGTTTATTATTTCTAATTCTGAATGTCACAACTGCCCATCTTTTCGCCTCAATGACTGGATTACATAAATTACATTTAATAAAAAAAAAAACGACAGAAGAAAAACTTACTTCACAGAGATCTGTTTTCATGCTAGTTACAGCAGCACTGTCAGTGGAAGAGAAAGATCCCCGATGTAAGATTTTGGATCGACAATGCAAATGTCCAGAACTGACATCAGATGAGGCATCGTCATCATCTACAGTGCGAGGTTCCTGAGGATGGAATGGCTGTGTGCAGAACACAATCCGAGGACCATGAAGTTCACAGAAATGACATACAGCAATGATTGCGTTCATTTTAAAGAATCTGTAAAATAAAAGATGATGGAAACAATTCATCAACAGTTTGCACTCCATTAATCCAACAACATTTTTTCAAGACGGCGCCATTTGTTTACAGAGTTTTTTTTAAATCTCTGACCAACTCAGATGTAACTCTTTTATGATTGTAGCTCTAAGTCTCCACTATCTTTTGAGAAGAAGGATTAATATTTTTTAGGGTGTTTCTTCACATAAAAATTCTCACTAAATAATGATTCTAATTTTATATCATGCAGACTTGTTATTGTGTAGAAAAGTAAGTGAAACAAATAGTTTGTTCTTTTATTTAAGATTTTAAAACCTATCTAATCTAATATATAAACTTAAGTCAGTTAAATTTTTTATCCTGTTCGGAATATTTTTTTTAGATTGAAGCCATCTTTGTTTTCAGCAGCTGATGTAAATTTACAATGGAAGCCATTTTTGTTATCAGCAGCAGCAGTAAAAAACAAAAAAAAGTTTATTTTCCCCTGAATTTAAAATAATAAAATTCTTTTTAATAAAAAAAACATGGCAATGAAACTCCAGCTCAAAATTTCTTATTTATAAAAAAAGAATGGTAGTTTGTTTGACGCATTGCTGGTAAATGGCCAGAGTGCTCAAATTCTCGAGCGCTGGTTTTTTCCCACTTTCCCGACCTTGTGTCACATCTTACCTTGTGGGAGGAAGATAAATAGAAGTATGTGGGTATTTATGAAGGCAATGCAGAAAACCGGAATGGTGAAAGAGAGTATGAACAAAAACAAACAATCAGAGACACAATTTGGGGGTATAAATCTTCACAATTATCTATTTATTTTTCAATAGATCTTTCACATATCATATCAGTAAATATGAGACTATCCGGGATAGTGGAACATCTTTTGATAATTTCAGGAGCACCCCCTCCTTCTCAAAAAAGAATACAAAAGTAAAACCATCTAATGGAAAGAAAATATCCAATGAAGATGGTTTACAAAATTAAGAAATAGAAATTTTACTCTTAAAAATGAAGACTGATCAGAATGTCCAGTTCTGTTTGATGAAGAGATCCTTGTGGCATCACTTAAATAAACCGCTTCGGAAGATGGGGCACTGTTTTCCTAGCTTTATAACCTCTATTATAATTA
This sequence comes from Sepiola atlantica, assembly GCA_963556195.1. Lineage (NCBI taxonomy): Eukaryota > Metazoa > Mollusca > Cephalopoda > Sepiida > Sepiolidae > Sepiola > Sepiola atlantica. The sequence goes on along the minus strand of OY744531.1, from coordinate 30,732,490 downwards.
AGCATTTTCTGTCTATTTACCAATCACTTGTAGGCTCTAAAACTACTCAATAGATTTGCTCTAGGTTTGGTATGATGCATTCTAGAGATGTCAGTTGCATTGAAGGGGTAAAACCTGGAATACTATTACTTAAAACAATAAATGTAACAATATTTAACATGATAATAAGTAGGTTACACAAAATAAGGTTAGCGAATAAAATGTGTGTGGTAAGATTTGGTCTCATCTGGAATTCAAGGCTGGGTTGTGTTGACGGTTGTAATTTACGAAAATTCGATAATTAAATTATTAAAATAAACATCTGAATTTTGTTATTTAGAAAAGAATGTGTAAAAATAAAAAGATATTGATACTTTTAGATAGAACAGACTCCATTTAGAGAAAAATAGTGTTTAAAGAGGAGTAACTCTTTGCCCTTTCTTATCTCCCTTTATTAAAACAGCATTTTGGAAAGCAGAGTTATCTGCCCTTACATTCACCAGCCAAGAACAGGGAAATATTCAATGGACGTTCACTCAGCGACAGACAATTAAATACGTCCTCATAAACAAAGTAATTCTTTTTCAGTTATTATTTATGTATTAATTATTATTGTTGATCTATAGAATTGTTTTCATCTAATTATTTCTTCATATTTGTGTCTTACCACTCACAAAAGACCACTTTATTTCAGATATATAGGATGAGCTTATAAAAGAAAATGGGGGAGGGGTTGCTTACTTAATTTTGACAAGCAAGGTTAAGTTGTATAGCAGCTTTGTCAGAAGCGTCATGATATATGGCAGTAAATGCTGGGCTCTCTCTGCGTCCGCTCTCGCCCGTCTGCAGCGCAATGACAGGTCCATGATCAGATGGATCTGCAATGTGAAATCTGACAAAACCTAACACATCAGGTCAAAGGATTTGCTGAAAGCACTACACTTGCCCAGCATGGAGGTTATCCTAAGGATCAATCGATTATGCTGGTATGGCATCCTATCTGGGGAGTTGTGCTGCGAGATTTTTGTTCACATTACATTTAAATTTCTGCATGTTAGTAACATAGGGGAAACAGATAGCAGTGAGGGAATTCCAAAGGCAAACAGTTTGAGGTCAGAAGCTATTAGAATAAAAAGCTTTCCAGCATCTGGGAACCTCTACAGTGAAGGGGGTTGGATTTTGCTGTTAGTCAGGTTGGTCGGGAGTATTTAGGTTGAGAGGGCACAAGTGCAGCAAGTTTGTCGGAGCACATTTATTCAAGTACTCGTAAAACAAGCACAGGCATGCAACATTGCAGCTATAGGACAGAGCATGGAGCTCGGTAGACAGTGTGGAACCTATTAGATTAGAGGATCTTTTTTTTTAACCCTGTCTAAGAAGGAGAGACTAGTGGTTGGTACACCAGTCCATATGTGGCAGCAATACTCCATAATAACATAAAATTAACACTTCTACTCGGTCATAGCCGTAAAAGAGGAAGAAAGCTGAGCCTTGATTGGCTGTTTGAGATAGCACCCTGTTTTGGAGATTTTGGTGTTATTTTCAACAGTTACGGCCATTTCAACCTAAAAGGAAGACATGTCCCGTGAGCTCTGTCAATAACCGACGTTAAAAATTCATCCCATTTTAAGGAAGTCTCAGAGAGCCTATTTAAAAAAGGATAAAAAACAAAAGTTTTTTTTATTGATAAGGGCAAAATTCTTAAAGAGTTTCTGGTCCTTTGAAAAGATATGTTTGCTGGGATTCTAAAATATGTTATCCCTTTGAAAAAAGAATAAAAGGTTTAGAAACCAGAGATTTTTAACCAAAGAAGATTATTAGGGTTAAGAAAACCCCCAAAGAATTTGTCTCAGACTCAGAGAGAGACCTTTTGTAGAAAATAATTCCTCTTAGAAAAACAAAAACGATAAATAAAATAGCAGAGGTTTTTTTTAAATTGACCTTTTAGGCAAGAAAACTCAAGAACTTTTAACGTTTTGAAGGTTTTGTTTAAAAAAAAGAATTCAGTCCGAAGCGACCTAGTTGGAAGAAAGGGACGCAAAAAAAAAAAAAAGAAAAAAAGAGAGACATTTGAAGAATTAGTCTTAAGAAAGACAATTTTTATTGTATTTTTATTACACGTTTTCTTTTCTTCAGTCCCTTCTTTCAAGTAAGACTGTCTTTTTTTGTTTTGGGGTGGAAAAGGGAAGTTCGTTCATTTTTCCCCATTTTTCTTAATCGTTCTCTACATTTATAGGAATAACAATTTGTTAACCATTTATCGCTTGGAACGATTGTAATTTTTAAAAGAATTGTCTCTTACGTAGAGAACCATTTTTTATATATTTTTTTGTGCTCACATTGATTTCTTTTGGGCTATTTGTTTTTTATGGTTACCTTTGGTTAACAAAGTTAACCATGCTTTGGGAAGCAAAAGCAGCAGCAGCTAGTTTTTTTTAAATTTTCATAAGAATTGTATTGAATTACATTCCTAGGTCTATTTTATTGTTTGCTCCTATTTGCTTCTTTTTTTAAATTTTTTTTTTATTTCTTGTTACCAAAAAGACGAATTTTGATAACGACCCCAAAATTCCGTCAACGGCTTGGGGGGGGGGGGGGGGGGGGGGGGGGGGGGGGGGGGGGGGGGGGGGGTAAATTTTAAAGTTTTTTAACACATTTAAATTCGTGCTTCTTCTATAGGAGAGGAACCCTAAAGGTCCAATGTTTCCTATAGCGATTTACAGAACAAACCGGAAATGGAAGAAGCAGTTTACGATTTGAAAGACGGAAAAAAAAAATACAAAAAGGCACACGACACTAAAGCATATTGCAACAAATGCAAATAGAAATATACTCCTTTAGTTAAGTTAGAGTTTGAAAAAAATTTAGTGCGTCAAAAAAAGAAAAAAAAAAGAAAGGGTAACCTGGTGTATTAAGCACCATGGGCATTAGGCACCAGCAACTAGACAACATTCATAAACCTCTCTGTAGTGTTAGGATCGAGGGTCGTGTTCCCCCGATTATAAACGTGTTCAGTAAATCAAGCAATTGTTGCATGCAAAGACAGAGTAATAATTAATAAACAAAATGAAGTAGTTCAAATAACGTTTATTGAACGTGTGTGTGTACGTGGAATGATGAAGTGTATGATGTATGCATGTGTGTTGATGGAAAAACAGTTCTTGAAAAGGTATAAGAAGAAATGAGTCCGGCGTAGGAAAAGTCTTTGAAAGCCGTAACACAAAGAAAACGAGTTGAGAAACTCTTACCGTTGTTTGACCACGTGTTGACGGAAGAAACGTGTGTTGGTAGTTGTTTTGCTGGTTGAGAAGAAAAGCGTGAGACGAAACGCTAGAGTATTAGCGTCGTTCTGTCGACCAGAGAAGAGTGAAATGGAACGCTAGTGTCAGCGTCGTCCTGTCGAGGCCAAAAGGCGAATGAAACGGAGCGCTGGAGGCCAGCGTTGTTCTCCGATGCTGGTCGGTGAAAGAGAGAGAATTTCCGTTTTGCACCGGGTTTTTATAGTCAGAAGGGCAGATAACTCTGGTGTCGCTTTACAGCGCCACCTGTCGGTGAAAAAGCGCCACCTACCGGCAAACCGGTGTAGTTATGTTTTGAAAGGAGGAGGTAACTGCTACAAGGACTCCCCCCCAGATTGAAAAATATTGAAGATATTATTCAATATGGACAGTTGTAGATGAGAAGCATTCTTTGTGGGTATGTCTGTTTTGCTGTTGAAGATTAGAAAAAAGTAGTGTGCACGCTACTTATTTCTGTTTCTGCATTGAATGATTGATCGCAAGTGCGTCTGCGGAATTGAGTGTTGTAACGCATGTGGATCTGCGTGTTGTTTGGGTCTGCATCAAGTTAGAGCGCAAGTTAGTTTGCGGTCGAAAAATGTTGAGTGCAAGTGAATTTGCACTTGTTGGTGGCGTTGTTCATGTTGATTAGTCTGCGTGATGCGGAGCTGATGAACGAACGTTGAATTGTCAGTGAATGTTTGGTGCTTGGGTCTGCGCGGTTGTTGATGAGTGAGCACAAGTGGGTTTGTGTGGTGTTGATGAGCGAACACAAGTGAATCTGTGCAGTGTTGATGAGCGAGCACAAGTGAGTCTGTGCAGTGTTGATGAGTGAGCACAAGTGAATCTGTGCAGGTGTTGATGAATGAGCACAAGTGAGTCGGTGCAGGTGTTGATGTTGTTCATGTTAATTAGTCCGTGTTGTGGAGCTGATGAACAAACATCTAGTTGTTGAGATTGGTGGTACACTATGGTCAAAATCAGATGCACAAATGTCTGCAAGTGAGTTAGCAGGTCCAGGTACAAGTGGGTCTGTACTGGTGTTGGTGCGCGTCGTTCGAGTTGATGTGTCCCCAGTTGATCAACGAACGTCCAGTTGTTGAGTATTTAGTCGTGCTTGTGCAGGTGTACTCATTTTGAACTGGTGTGATTTCTTCCATAGTGTCGTCAGTGATGTCCGGAAATGTTTGATGAATGTCCGGGAAGAGTTGGTTGTTCAAGTTGTGTTGAAGATTGTTGGTAGGCCTTGAAGGGTGATGTTGTTCGTGTTTGCCTGTTTTGTAGTTTTCTTTTCCTTTATATATATATTTCCAACACGTGGGTAGAAAGGAAAAAGAAAAGAAAAAAAAAGTGGAGTCATAATTTGTTTCACACGAGGAATGGCGTTTTTGTTTTCGTTTGTTTGAATGTTAGTTTCCAAGTAGAGAAAGAATGGCGGCTTCTCTTTCCTTTGTTGTTGAAAAGAAAGAAAAAAAAAAAAATTCGTATTTTCTTTTTTTTGTTTTTTTTTTGTTTGAATTTTCATTTCCACGTGGTCCGAGAGATAAAAAATGGCGTTATTTTAAAAAAAAAATTTTATCAACACGTTGTCCGGAAAAAGATGGCGGCATTTTTGAATTTATTTTATCAACACGTGGTCCGGAAAAAAGATGGCGGCAATTTAAAATTTTTTTATCAACATGTGGTCACGAGAAAGATGGGCAGCGTGAGCGTTTGTTTTCTTTTGTTTTCTTTTTATCTCCACGTGTTCAAAACAAAGGAAGTGGCGTCTTGTAAAGTCCTTCTGTTCGTCGAAAAAGAAGAAAAAAAGGATTGGCAAAAGTTTGTCTTTTTCTTTTTATATATTTTTCCGACACGTATGTGAAGAAAGAGAAGAAGAAAAAATGAAATTGTAACTTGTTTTATACTCGGAGAAGCCGAGAAATGTTTTTGTTTTTCTTGTTTGGGTATTTCCGCGTGGCCAGGAAAAATGGCTTCTTTTTTTTTTTGTTTGTTTGTATATTTCTACCACGTGGGTAGAAAAAAAAAGGAAAAAGATGGATGCGTAATTCGTTTCACCACGAAAGAAAAAACGAGAAATGATATATGTATTTTTTTTGTTTTTGTACGAAATTAATCACTCCGCCACACACAACAAAGCTTGCACGTCGGATCACCAATTGTTAGGATCGAGGGTCGTGTTCCCCCGATTATAAACGTGTTCAGTAAATCAAGCAATTGTTGCATGCAAAGACAGAGTAATAATTAATAAACAAAATGAAGTAGTTCAAATAACGTTTATTGAACGTGTGTGTGTACGTGGAATGATGAAGTGTATGATGTATGCATGTGTGTTGATGGAAAAACAGTTCTTGAAAAGGTATAAGAAGAAATGAGTCCGGCGTAGGAAAAGTCTTTGAAAGCCGTAACACAAAGAAAACGAGTTGAGAAACTCTTACCGTTGTTTGACCACGTGTTGACGGAAGAAACGTGTGTTGGTAGTTGTTTTGCTGGTTGAGAAGAAAAGCGTGAGACGAAACGCTAGAGTATTAGCGTCGTTCTGTCGACCAGAGAAGAGTGAAATGGAACGCTAGTGTCAGCGTCGTCCTGTCGAGGCCAAAAGGCGAATGAAACGGAGCGCTGGAGGCCAGCGTTGTTCTCCGATGCTGGTCGGTGAAAGAGAGAGAATTTCCGTTTTGCACCGGGTTTTTATAGTCAGAAGGGCAGATAACTCTGGTGTCGCTTTACAGCGCCACCTGTCGGTGAAAAAGCGCCACCTACCGGCAAACCGGTGTAGTTATGTTTTGAAAGGAGGAGGTAACTGCTACAGTAGCATTACATATATATAGCAGTGATTGGTCAGTGATCAGACAAGCTTGGTGCTTATTGCCCCACAAGTGACATAGGTTTGTGAAGGTTACCTAGTTGCTGGTGTTTAACACCCCAGGTTACCCTAAATAAAGTTGAAAAAAACTTATTAAAATAAAAAAATATATAATAAAAAAATAGAGTTGATTCACTTAATGATTTGAAGAAAATTATCGGCAGGACTTTTCTACCCCGCCACGGGCCTCCGCTGGGTATTTGGCTTACGTGACTCAATCACATTCATTTAAAAATAGAGAATCGTCTTCATTATGAAAAATAAGCATATAATTGTCATTTTATCTCCCCCCCCCCCCCTCCCGAATACATTTTTTTTTCTTTTCGGTTTATTTTTATTTTGTTACTTTTCAAAATAGATCCGTCACACGCCGCCACCAGGCATTTGGCTCACGTGACTCAATCGCAATCATTTAAAAATAAAAATACAAAGAAAGCTTTCCACAAGCAAAAAAAAAACATTGCAATTTGTTTTTAATAAATGTTTGACTCATTAACACACAAGCTAACTTGTTCTTTTCATTTATATTTTGATTTCTTAAAGAAATAGAAATATATTACAAATCAAATATCACAATAATGGCATATCTAAATAAATAAAAAAGAACTTAAACAATTTCAGCACGATAAAATATACAGGTCGGTAGATAATTAGATTCTACTGCGTTTGGTATAAGTCTTGTTAATGCTATTGTTATTTTTTTCTTTTTAATTTTTCGACTGTTAACTTTTCTGCACTAATATATATATGAAATATTGTTTATTTTTGTTAATTTATAATGGGGTTCTAAATAATAACCTTATTATTTCATCGCGGTCATTAAAGTGCAAAAGTACCTAGAAAAGATTAAGTATAACATAAAAGATAATAATAAAAAAATTGTATTCGGGTAGGGAGGAATAAAATGACAATGATATACTTATTCTTAATAATGAAGACGATTCTCTATTTTTAAATGACTGCGATTGAGTCACATGAGCCAAATGCCTGGTGGCGGGGTGTGGCGGATCTATTTTGAAAAGTAACAAAATAAAAATAAACCGAAAAGAAAAATATTGTATTCGGTGGGGTGGGGGTGGGGGGAATAAAACATAGAAAAGTACAATATATTTAAATCGAGAGCAGACTTAGGAATGTGCGGAAAATCTATCAACGTTAATTCTATTTCGAAAAGTAACAAAATAAAAATAAACCGAAAAAAAAAAATGTATTCGGTGGGGTGGGGGGAATAAAATGACAATTATATGCTTATTTTTAATAATGAAGACGATTCTCTATTTTTAAATGACTGCGATTGAGTCACGTGAGCCAAATGTTCCGTGGCGGCCGGTGGAAGGGTGTGGTGGGGTGGGAAAGTGCTGCTCAAAAATGATTAAACCCATTCTTAACAACTAGTGGGGTGAGGTTAATTGACCCTAACCTTAACCAAGGGAAAAAATGAAAAAGTTTCTTTTAATGTCAGTACTAATTGACTGTTTGGCGACGGTTCGGTCATTTCCGATCTGTTCTGTAAATCGCAATCTGAAACATATCGAACTATACGGGTCCCTTCCTATAAAAGTATCTGGGCATTTTTAACGACAGCTAACAGACGAAAAAGGATTTAAAAAACAAAAATAGGCAACAATTATCCTGGTTAGTAGAAGAGTAACATCTTGCCTTTCGTAACATTTAATTGTTGCCTATTTTTTTTTTACCCCTTTATCGTTCTGCTGTCGTTAAAAATGCCCAAGTACCTTTAAATTTAATTTAACCTTTAAAAACTCATTTGCAACAAGGTGATTTCGAAAACATAAAAAAATGATTTCAGTAAAAAAAAAAAAAATGACGCAGTTAAATGACCATGCGTAGTTACTAATGGTCGAAAATTACGTCCCTTTTTCTTTCTTTCTTTCTTTCTATCCACACGAAAAAAAAACACATTTATTCGAGGCCTTGTTAAAAATAACAGCATTTAAAGGCTAAAAAAAAAATCGGTAAACTATTGATCAAAATACGTAAAAATAATATAAGAGTTAAAATCTCCTACAACAGATTCGTTAAATAATAAAAAAATAAAAAAAGTAATGTTATTTTTACTTTACCGAGTAGGTTTAATTTTTAATATTATATTTATTTCTAAACCGATGTAAATGTCAAATCTTACTCAATAATAGTAAATTTGTTTGTTTTTTTTAGTTTCCAATTAATTACTTTTTTAAAGTAAATATTGTTATTTCACCTTAGATAGGATGGAGTACAATAATAAAAATTTAAAAAAAAAAGCGTATCGGTAGTGAACAAAACACTAACAGGAAATTGTAGAAAAGGAAGTCCGTATTATTATTATTTATTTTGTTTGTCTCTTATGGGACACCTAATCATGTGTCTGTGTGTTTCTAACCTCCACGTGACTTACACAATATTATTTTTATTTCATTTCTGGCTTTAAAATTATTGGCAACTCCTTTAATTAAAAGATTGAAAGTTTTGGATGCATTCAATAATTTTATAAATAGAGATTACAAAAACAACAAAATTAGGCGACTACAGAATTTGAACCGAACTGGGTTTTTTTTTTCTGGTAATCTTAAACTAACCCTAAACCTAAATTTTAGTTCGGCAAAAGTCACTAAATACTGTAAAAATTAAATTTAACTTTCAAAATCCTTTCCAATTAAAAAATGAAAACATCCAAAATTTTGTTTTTAAAATATTTTTTTGAGTATGAATGTGGATAAAAAATAATACCCACTAATATTAGGGAATAAAACCGCTGGTACTTATGCAGATTAGGACCCACGCTAAATCATAAACATGTTACAATATTAAATTTAAAAAAATAAAATTTAAAAAATAAATGCAATCTAAACACGTCAACGTTCATTAATGTGAGACGTGTTTAACATCATGGGCTTGTTAGTAAACAATGCGACACAGAAAGATCTCAACAGGATATTTTTAGAAGCGAAAGTAGAAACAAATAGCATGAGATGACAATTAGCAATAAATAATCAAGATTTATAATATACTTACGTACTTGAATAATATAAGGAATAGTTCAAATAAATAACGAAGGGACAGTAGCAGTAACTAAGAAATAATATTGGCAGCAGCCATCTTTCTTTATAACAGATCGCAGTTTTCTCATTGGAAAGAGGAGTTACCTCCCCTTGGAAAAGCTAATCATTTTTCAATTTTTTAATAAACAACATATTTATTAATTTATTAACCCATTGGTGAGTATTTTTGTATATATATTAGATATATAATTTCTTAGCTTTGATATTAGTTGATAATCATGTTTTTATAAGGATTACAAAGTGAAAGAATTTCACAAAGTCAGAATACATTGTGATGTCATAATCGACCCGACCCCTCTAGGAACCTCTAAGCGCAGCCATAGAATCGTTGACGTCACCGGTTTTTGCGTTCTTTAAGAAATTCATACATTCGAGTTTCATTTATCGTTTTTAACAATCTCCCTAAAATAAAGTTATACTTATAGGAAGTTGTTTTAAAGTAAAATAGTTTATTTAAAGATTAAATTATCTAATTTGGAAAGAAACCCTTCTTTATCTTGCGATACAAGTACAAAATGTTCTTTTTCTATGGCGAGATGTATTGTTTACACAAAAAATACCATTACCATGTGAGACATTGCGAGATGTTATGTACCTATGGATGTCATTATGTTGTAGACAAAATTAACGTTTTTTGTTTTTTTTACCCTCTTCTTTTTTTTTTTAAAATTTTCCTTGAGTTGCACATTTTTTCGACAGATTATTACTTTTTTTACTGAAAAAAAAAAGAATTGCCTAAATAACTTACCTGCTTAAACTAGTATTTACTTTTGTTTAAGGAAAGAATATTAAAATGGATAATTTTAGGATTTTGATATTTACAAATACTATCTATATTTATTAATATAGAAAAATGCATTATTTTATATATATATATATATATATATATATATTGTTAGGTATCGCGCGGTCGTGTTCCCGGGCTATAAACGTGCAAAGTTGAATCAAGCAATGTTGCATGCAAAGACAGAGTAATAATTAATAAACAAAATAAGTTAGTTCAAATAACGTTTATTGAACGTGTGTGTACGTGGAATGGTGAAGTGTGTGATGTATGCATGTGTGCCGATGGAAAAACAGTTCTTGAAAAGGTATAAGAAGAAATGAATCCGGCGTAGGAAAAGTCTTTGAAAGCCGTACACAAAGAAAATGAGTTGAGAACTCTTACCGTTGTTTGACCACGTGTGTTGGTAGTTGTTATGCCGATGCCATTTGAAGAGAAAAGCGTTAGACGAAGCGCTAGTGTATTAGCGTCGTTCTGTCGACCAGAGAAGAGAGAGAGAGAGAGAGAGAGAGAGAGAGATGGAGCGCTGGTGCCAGCGTTGTTCTGCCGATGCTGGTCGGTGAAAGAGAGGTGGATTTTCCGTTTGCAACGGTTTTTATAGTCAGAAGGGCAGATAACTCTGGTGTCGCTTTACAGTGCCACCTGTCGGTGAAAAAGCGACACTTACCGGCAAACCGTTATGTTTTGAAAGGAGGAGGTAACTGCTACAATATATATATATATATATATATATATATATATATATATATATATAATTATTTTTATTTAGACAGACATGTACAAAATCTGCGACACTAGCATGTCGATGTTATTGATCAACAGCTATTATAAACTGAGATCTCATCAGAGTTAGAATCCGATCCTAACCGTAGATCAGATTTTGAAAGAATGAAATGGAGAAAAAAGAAGAGAAATTTAAAATTTAAATTTGGAAAGTCACGTGGTTGGGACCGTTAAGAATCAATATATATATATATATATATATATATATATATATATATATATATATATATATAGTCGGCGAAACGGGGCAGAGAGTTCCAAAGAGTTATAATTCTAGTTCTTTTTTTATTTTATATATAACAATTATAACAATTTGTTGGTTCTTATCAGAAGAATATTTATTCAGTAAAACAGTAGTTATCATTTTTGTCCTTTTCCAAAATATAACTTTAATATTACTTTTACAAATGTTAGTTTTTTTTCACAACTACTAATAAATAATTGTCATCAAATTATTAATATTCTATTTCTTTCAAACTCGACTTGGCAAAATTGTCATATTTTCCATTGACTTTCTGAAGTATTTATAAAAGAAAATTATAGAGATGTAAACATATCTCATTCATATAATTAGAAGTATTTAATGCTAGACTACAATAAAATATTCAATACAGTAAGTCAAAACACAACTTGACTATAGATTCCCGAAAATTCTGAATAGATAAAACTTTAAATTGGAAAAAGAAAAAAGTACAATAAATAATATACATATATAATAATAATAATAATAATAATAACAATAATAATAATAATAATAATAATAAAATTTACACATAATATATATAATACTTACTTTTGTCGATGTGTCATACAAAGAGTTTTTTTTTAGAATGTACACACAAGACCACGCGTGCGTGCGTTTGCAAAAATATCATTTTAACTTTAACAATTGACTTGTTAATCACGGATGTATTGGGCTTCCATAGTTTTGTATCTCCAGCGAAATGACGAAAAATGCTAACTTACTACTAGCAAATACGTATGCTTTTCTAAAATAAATATTATTAAGTTGCAATAGATCACAGTATATTTTATTGAGAAAAGGTAGTAAAAAATTTTTAAACATAATAATATTGCATTTATTTCCACTTTTTACTTGTGCATTTACGGACCAGTTTACCAAATTACGCCACCATAAAATATAATAAAGTAAATCGGATGTTTTTAAAGACTATTTTGGTTTATATAACATTAAAATTTCGACCGACCTGGATATATTTCGTTCAGATTTCATAAAATGAAATAAGGGGGTAGGGGATCACGTAGAAAAAAATATTTTTCCTAATATATTTTACGAAAACAGCATATTAAAGATAAATTAGTCTAATAATGCATAAGTATCGAAAATTTCGTGAAAATCTGACCATTACTTGATTTTTGCTAGATTTATTAAACACAGGAGTGTTAGCGCATAAAAATGTGTTACTACATAGGAATGTTGTTTTAAGACGTAAATACACACGTTTTTAGTTTCTCATTTTCATTATTTTCGTACGCTGAAAATTAAAAAAAAAATCAGCAGTTTATTTTATGTTTCTTCTGTGAAACAGTGATTGTAGCCGACGCAATCTGCCTCTTTAGGGCGCACTAATATGCATCAGGAAAATCAGGCCCTACATAGAAACAAGTGGAGATCTAAGAACTAGTACATATTTCGACTGTCCAAACATTGGCCAGAGTAGGCGCCGGGCTGGCGGGAAAAAGTGTGTAAGCCGTCAGATGTAATCATCCAGATACAATGGAAGAGCAAAGCCAGAGAGAGCTGGAATGTTAATAACGGCCGTACAATTTTGGTCAAGAGTCTTTTGGTCACTCCCCTCCCCCCATGGTAGAGAGAGAGGGAGAATAGGTCTTTTACGGTGACAGGAAAGAAAACAACCCAACCAGAGAGAGAAGGGAGAGGGAGAGGGAGAGTAGGTCAGTATGCCCCACCCTGGCCCCGAGAGAGAGGATAATGGTTTTCTTTGGTGTAGATAAGATCTAAAAAAAACCTAAGCGATGAATTTCGATTGTCGTACCACCCAACGAGAGAGAGAGAGAGAGAGAGGGGAAAGAGAGAGGGAGAGCAAGTCAGTATGCCCCACCCTGGCCCCAAGAGAGAGAGAGGGAATGGAGAAATGGGCTGAAGAAAGAAAGGGTATGAGTTGTACGTTTTTCGTTTTTGTTGGGTGAACGAGATCAGTCACGAGTCAGTTAGAAATTGGAGTTCGCTTTGAACAGACGTCTCCACCCGGGCTCGGGGACGAAGATTCACCGGACGAGAGGCTGCGCGAACAGCTTCTTGTCTGGGTGGTGTTAACGATAGTGTCCCCCCCCCACACCGTTTTCAGTAGACAAGTTACAACTTAATTAACAACTTGGAAAGCATAAATAGAGTTTTATGCAGAGAAGACGGACTAGTTTAGTAAACAAAGCCATTATCGAAAAACAGACTTTGACTTAAAGTTTAATACCAATTGTTTATCTTGTTAAATAATTATTGCTTACATAAAGACCTAACCGATGTTGTTGCATTATTCCTATTGTCAGTTCGTTGTTCGTGTAACTTTGCCTTCACAGCGGACCAGCGAAGCAATCATCATTCATCCGACCGGGAGGAGGTTCGAACCATCTTTCTTTTTCTGCCACTACGACATCACGAGCCCAAGGAGGGTGTTCACAGTCTGGAAGGATTCCTGCGCCGAGGACCAGACGTGTGAGTACCGAGATAGAGGCGTGAGTGGACCACTTAAGTTACAAGTGGTTCAGTGACGCCGGATCAGAGTGAGGTATCTGTATTACTCGGCACTGCGACCTATGTTTACATTTGATGCCGTCACGAAGGAAGGAAGGAGCGTGTGGGCTCCCCGTTACACTTCTTTTGAATGGTAAAAAGTTATGATAATAATATAAACATATATTAAAGTTAAATTGTGTTACATATAGGAGGGGGTAAATTCTATGGTTAGCTTTGGAGGTCCCTAACCCTCTCTCTCTCTCTCTCTCTCTTTCATCTATTGTTTTCTCTTCCCCTTTCGATACCCCTCTCTCTCTCTTCCTTCTCTCCGCTTTTTCTTCTCTTTTAATTATTTACATAATTCCAAGTCAGAATACATTATGATGTTATAATAGACACACACACACACTCTCTGTCTCTCTCTCGTCCCCCTCTCTCTCTCTCTCTCTTCGCTCCATCTTTCTTCTATCATCTCCCTCTCCTTTTTCTCTCCCTCTCTCTCTCTCTTTTAATTATTTACGTAATTCCATTCCTCTCACCATATCGTTTATAATTATTACTTTATGTATGTTATTCGCTCTTCATCTAAAACATTCATGTACAGATGAAGTGTGCAGGGTGACAAGCAAGCAAGATAACATCAACATCAAAGTTTTAGTAATAAATAAATTTATATTCATTTATAAGACTATGCCAAAGACAAAGAATTTAAATAATCCCATTTCAAAATTAACAAATTTCAAATATTTTATTCAAAAATTAAAATTATCTGTAAAATATGACTTTCATCTGTTAGGGAATTTGTATATTTTTCACGATAGAAAAATTATTGTTGTTCCGATTTACTTGCCTTCCCACAAGAGCAGAGTTAGACCGATACAAAACAGTTCGCTCATGAAACTGCTTCAAGTTGTTTTGTCTGTAAGGAGAAATTGAGTATATAGAAATAAATATAGAAATGCTTAGATCAATTTCTATATTTTATTAATATATAGAGAAAAACGAAAACGTTTCACGAAAGAAAAGCAACACCTATTTTATAACAACAACAACAATGAAAGGTTTATTGAAAAAAGGCTGGTGATACCAGATCAGGCTGCCCTGTGGCTCCCTGAGACGAAATTCACCTACATTGAAGTTTTTTTTTTTTTTTTTTTGTTTGTAAAACTTAATTATGTTCTACAAAACCAAAAACAAAAACAACAGCCCTTCTCCCTTTCTCCCTCCCCTTTTTTATTTTTATTTTTCCTACCCTACTCCCGGTCCTGGATATGACCTTAAACTACATCCGATGGTGAGATCCGGCTTACGGACTTTGGGGAATGTGGAGCCTCCTCTTAATTACCATTGCTCCCAGGTCCACCCTGACCCGGAGTGGTAGTACCTGTTAGGGTCCCAACTATGGGTTAAATAGAAACAGATATTAAAAGGGGAAAGAAACAAAAAAGAGAAGAAAACAAGACCAGATTTAATGAAATAACCCAAAAAGGGTTGATATGCCGTAAAACAAAACTACCAAACCAAACCAATTGAAAAAAGGAGAAGTAAAAAGTCTGCTGCCACTTAGTTGATGAATCTATCTTCGGTGAAGATAGCATCATGGGATGTCGGCGACGAAGGCAGAGGAGAAGATGAGATGATCCGTTTTGGTTGGTGCCAGGGAAATGTCTGCCGATCGTCTGCAATTTCTAAAGGGGCTGAAGTGGCTCTTTAGGGAACTAATGATATCAATGCGCCCTGCGAGTTGATTGGCTAACATTTGGTCAAACCACCTCACATAGACATTGATACACATTAAGAAGTAAACATCATTTATGACTGCTACATCACCCCCTGCTTAGGCTGAAAGCCGACACAAAAAGGAAGTGTAACAGTGGGAAAGAACAAAAATACAAAATAGAAAATATGTGAATCTAGTGTACAGAATATTTTTAACAAATGTTTTTGCTTTTCAGTGAAAAGTTTGTTTTTCTTTGTTTTTATTATTTTGTGTTCTTTGATGAATAAAGTCTTCTTGCATCTCAGTGACATATATTTTTTTGTTTTTTGTGAAAACTGTTGATTTGATTTTCAATAAAAAGTATGTTTTTTTAACAAATGTTTGATTTTTGATTTTTTATAAAAAGTGTGTAGTTGTCAAAAATGTTTTAAAATAGAAATTGTTAATGTTGCTTATGTAAAAGTAATAGAGTACAGGGACTCAAAAAAACTTGTTCTATATATATATATATATAGAGAGAGAGAGAGAGAGAGAGAGAAAGAGAGAGAGAGAGGGAGAGGGAGAGAGAGAGAGTCTTTTGAGCCAATGTACTCGTCGAACACTACTTGTAGTTGTGACATATGTATCTTTAGGGGTTTCCAACAGTGCAGGTGTAGTTACAGCTGGTTGATGTACAGTAGGAGGAATATGGAGCTCAAGTCTTTTTGTGTCTAGAAAGAATCTTTTTACCCTGTCAATGGATACAGTTTCTTTTTTGCCACCAATGTCAAGGGTGAAAAGTTTGTCAGTGCATGAAAGCACGTGATAAGGACCAGTATAAGAAGGAGTAAGGGGCTTTCATATTGTCTTTTCTAATAAAAACATGAGTCCATGACGAAATGTCTATCGGAATGGAAGATTTAATGGTCTGTTGCCTAGGGTGCATAGGTGGGAGCTCATTAAAGTAAGCTCGCAGTCTGTTTATGTACAGAGCTGGATCTGTTGCCGTTAAATCTATCGGGGTCAGCATCTGACCCGGCAACAATAGAGGTAGTCCATAAACAAGTTCGGCTGGAGAGTATCCGAGGTCCTCTTTGAGGGCAGCATGACAGCCAAAAAGGACTATTGGTACATACTCACTCCATCGCTGTTGGTCAGGATAAGTACGCAACACAGCTTTCAATTGGCGATAGAAGCATTCTATCATCTGGTTGGAAGCTGGATGATAGCTGGTCGTACGGATACATTTAATCACTAAAATACTGGAAAGTTCCTGAAATAGGTGGGATTTAAACTGCCTACCACAGTTGGTGGTAATCATTGTGGGAACTCCGTAAGGCGATATCCAGCCCAATATAAGGGCTCTCACTATGGATTCAGACGAAATGTCTTTTAAGGGAATGACTTCAGGCCACCGTGTGAAGCGGTCTATTCAGGTCAGTAAATCCCTAACTGACCGGCCATGGTCCAACCAGATCAATATGAACATGGCTGAACCAAACGTCTGGAGTGCCGAATGTTCCAAGAGGTGCACGGATATGCTTGTGCACCTTTAACTTTTAGCAGGATACGCAGGAACGTGTTCAAGCAGTAGTGTCGCATCTTATATTTGGCTAGAAAAATCTAGCCCAAATCAGCTTCACTGTGGCTTTGAGTCAAGTTGTGAAGGGTATCAAAGACAACCCTACGATGAGTTAGTGGAATAAACGGGTGAGATAAATCTGTTGAGGTGTCACAGATAATCTGCGTGTCCGAAGTGGGCACAGGCAGGTATGTAAATTTGCAAATTGCAAACTCAGGGATGACCGATCCAAAGTGTCCAGATGTGGCTGGTCTACGGCCATCTGTTGTAGGTCGATATCCGAAGGTGAGGACAGAGAATTTATAGGAAGGCGGGACAAGGTGTATGCCGCAGCATTCTGTTCACCAGAGATATGTCGAATATCCTTGGTAAATTCCGAAACAAAATCCAAGTGTCGCGAGGAGAATACTTGTCCAGCTTAGAATGCAGTGTGAACGTATGCGGACAGTGATCGGTGTAGATCACAAATTGACAGCCCTCAAGTGAATGCTGAAAGTGTTTCACTGAGAGGTACATTACAAGGAGTTCATGTGCTGTAACGTTGTTCTGCCGGTTCAGTTGTTTCGAAAAGTATGCAAGAGGTTGTAGTTGACCTTGGTGCTGCTGTTGCAACACTGCACCTACAGCTGTGCCCGATGCATCAACGACCAGTGAAAACTGGGCATCGGACACAGGATGTGCAAACAAGGATGTTGTCACTAGTTTTTCCTTCATTCTATTAAAAACTGTCAGCTGAATATCATTCAGTGAAATCTGCTCATTTTTCTTTTTCCTGTTACATAACAGGTCAGGAAGCGGAACTAGGAGATCCGTACAGTGTGGGATAAAGTATTTGCAGTAATTTAATAGACTGAGGAAGTGCCTTAGTTGGCGAAGGTCTTGTAGAGTCTTAACCTTTTCAGGTAAGGAGGATATACCTTCAGGACTGATAATGTGGCCCCAAAAAACTAGTGACGAAGCATCAAACACACATTTACCAGGGTTAATCCTCACCTGGTATTGCTGAAACCGTTCGAAGAGTAGGCGAAGATGAGTGACATGTTCGTCAGGTGAGGCACTAGCCACGAGAATGTCGTCTATGTAGTTATAGACAAAAGTCAAAATCTCACACTACTTCGTCCATGAAGCGTTGGAAGATACTAGCCGCGAAAGGCATAGTAAGAAACTAAAACGCTCCAAATGGAATTGTTACAGCAGTTTTGGGTATGTCGGCTGGATTCACTGGAATCTGATGACCAAATTTAGTTTGGAGAAAGTCTTACAACCGTGTAGAGATGAAGCACAATCCTGTAGATATGGGATTGGGTAACGATCAGGTACCGTCATGGCACTGAGTCGTCGATAGTCCCCAGTCGGACACCAATCACCAAAGCGCTTCGGGACCATATGCAAAGGGAAAGCACATGGACTGGACGAGGGACTATAATTCCTAGCTGCAGCATATGGTTAAACTCCGCCTTCGCTGCCTTTAGTTTCTCTGCAGGTAAACGACGAGGGCGTGAGAATACAGGAGCACCTGTGATCTAAATGTGATGTTTTGTTGAGTGAGTTGGTTTGCTCACAACAAAATTCAAATTCGTTAACTCCGGGTAGGAGTGTAGTAAGGTATGGTATGGGTTATCGGTAGCGGCAATAAAGAATACCGGGCTGAGAGATGGGGTGTTTGATTTCGAACCCGGAACAGAAAGTTCTTCAGCCGTCGTCTACACATGTCCACTAAAAGGTTATAGTGGTGCAGGTAATCCGAGCCCAGAATGGGGTAAGGTAGATCAGACTCATGTAAAATCTCTACATAATTCCAAGTTCAAAGAATGAGACATTTGACCGTACATGGAATAGGGGAGTGATTCACGGCTTGCAGCAAAATGGACGACACTGGTAGCTTCTCAGTGAGGAGTTTCAGTGGCCAAATACTGCAAGCAGCCCCAGTATCAACCAAGCAGTCTCGGGATATGGAGTCTGTGATAAAATAAGTACGATTGATATGCAGACCCAGTGAAGAACATGCGGTTCTCAGATCTCTAGACGTTAGTTTCCCCGGTTCGAAAACGAAGAGGGGTTTTTGCATCTGCGTGATTCCGTGCAAAAGCGACTGTGATAAAAACACAGTCCTGGCCTGTTTGAGTGGCGCCGGCTTGGGGATGGCGAACAACTTTGGCATCGACGTCTGGGCGATTGTGACCTACTCATGCTTAATTTTCTCACCTCTTTGGCAAGCCGCTCTATAGCCTCAAGTATAGCCACATATGTGGCCTCTTGGCTAGTGTCCCTAGCCATGGCAGAATATGCAGACTTCAACTTGCAGGTGAGAGTTAGATGCGGTAGTAGGCCTTGTCGTGAAATCTATCTCTTTATCTGCCGACAAAGCTACTACATCAAGGGAGCTCGTTTCCATCATAGGTGCCAGGATTGCTTTGACTTTCAGTGGCAGCCTTGAAAAGAAAAGCTACTTTATGAGAGCACTATCAGCTGGGGCCTCTTGTGCCAGCTCTCTCATTCTGCGGAGCAATTCGCTCAGCATGCGGTTCACCTAAAAGCTCGCCGTGAACCAACATTTGGAAAAATTTTTCCACTAAGAGCGACGTTCGTAGCAGAACTTCCCACTTGATGCTATAATCAGTGGAATCAAGAAGTGTATCAGTTATCAAGTCCTTGACAACTGGCATCAATGACGCAGGGAATGCACTAAATAGTATGTACAATTGTCGTTGTTCCGCAATGTTGTTTGCCGCGAAATACGACTCGAGTTGGGCAAACCAAACTTGAACGTTGCTGGCAAAAGCAAGTAATGTGCTACCTATTTTTTTTTCATGACTACAGACCAAAAAAATTCACGGACAAAAAAGGAGAAAATGGAAAGAAAAATTGTCAAAGAAACAAATTTCAATGAAAAGAAAATGAAAGGAAAAATATGTATTTGTTGAAAGCCAGAAGAGTTAATAAATATATACTTTCTTAAGCAGACTGAATAAATGTAAAGGAAAAAAATATGTGTGAATGATTGTGTTTTTGTTTTGCTTTTTGTTATGTAAGGGGAAAAACGAATGTAGTAATACTTTTGCAGGGCGAGGGGGGGGGGGGGGGTACAAAAAATATTTGTAAAAAAATGTTGTTTTTTTAAACGGGGAAAAAATAAATAGTATTGATTTTTTTAGTCAACTAAAATAAATTGTTATGTTTTTTTTGTTGTTGATATAAGTGACGGCTAAGAATTGTCGTCTGCTGCTGAACAGTCTCGTAGACTGAATTCACTCAATCCAGTCAAAAATAGTTTTAAATTCAAAATTCTTTCTTTCTTTCTATCTAATGTTTTTACATTTGTATCTGGGAATATTTTTCAATGAAAAAGATTTTTTTTTTTTTAGAAGATAGTAAATTTTTTTTTGTTAAAATTTCTCCGGTAAGAGAAAATATTGCTATTATTTTTTTTATGCAATGCAGTGAAAAAGTTGGCACTTTTTAGTTTAGTCTTTAGTCTACTTCTTTTTTTTTTCTTTTTTTCACAATACGTTTTAATAAACACAGAAGATTCTATTTTTCGTGTTGTGTATTTTAAGAAAAGGAGAGTATATTAAATATTTATTTATTTTTCTTAAAATACATAACACGAAAAAAAAAAAGACGCACCCTATAAGATTTTTGGCACTTCAGAATATGGCACTGCCGCGCTGACTTCCGGTTTACCCTGCAGTACATGTAGCTTCCTTATCAGGTACGGATGATCAAAAATGATTTTAAAAACAACAACTTTTTTTTATTCATATATGAAAATATAATAAAAAATTTGGCACATATTCGTCTTTTCTCACAGTCCGTTTTTCACAACTTTTTACTGACCAGTTTTTTTTTCTTTTTTCGGTGTACACTTACCTATCAGGCTGCTAGAGAATTCCGGGGTTTTTGGAAATTTTTTTTAAATATTTTACATTTTAGGAGGGGGGATCAGTTTCCAATGTAAATTCAACGTAGACTGATCCCCCTCTTTTTGACCATCTCAATTTAAAAAAAAATCTTTTTCGGTGTATAATTACCTATCATGTCAATAGAGAATTCCGGTGTTTTCGGAAATAAATTTTTTTAAATTGAGATTTTAAGACAGGGGATCAGTTTTCAATGTAAATTCAACGTAGACTGATCCCCCTCTTTTTGACCATCTCAAATTTTTTAAATTATTCTTCTGCTTACAATTACCTATCATGTCGCGATAGAATTCCGGGGTTTTTGGAAAGAAATTTAAAACATAAGATTTTAAGACGGGGGATCAGTCTTGTTCGCCTTTTCATAGTCCGCTTTTCGCAACTGTTTACGTCTTAAAATCTCAATTTTTAAAAATTTCTTTCCAAAAAACCCGGAATTCTCTCGCGACATGATAAGTAATTGTACACAAAAAAAGATTTTTTTTTAAATTGAGATGGTCAAAAAGAGGGGGATCAGTCTACGTTGAATTTACATTGAAAACTGATCCCCCGTCTTAAAATCTCAATTTAAAAAAATTTCTTTTTACTGACCATTTTTTTTTTCTTTTTTCGGTGTACACTTATCTATCAGGCTGCTAGAGAATTCTGGGTTTTTTTGAAAAAAATTTCAAATATTTTACATTTTAGGAGGGGGGATCAGTTTCCAATGTTTATTCAACGTAGACTGATCCCCCTCTTTTTGACCATCTCAATTAAAAAAAAAATCTTTTTCGGTGTACAATTACCTATTATGTCAGTAAAAACGTAAAGACGTAAAACGTTGTGAAAAACGGACTATGGTAAAAGACGAACAAGACTGATCCCCCGTCTTAAAATCTCAATTTTTTTAAATTTCTTTCCAAAACCCCCGGAATTCTCTCGCGACATGATAGGTAATTGTAAACAGAAGAAGAATTTTAAAAATTTGAGATGGTCAAAAAGAGGGGGGTCAGTCTACGTTGAATTTACATTGAAAACTAATCCCCCGTCTTAAAATCTCAATTTTTTGAAATTTCTTTCCAAAAACCCCGAAATTCTCTACTGACATGATAGGTAATTGTCATTTATTGTACACCGAAAAAGATTTTTTTTTAAATTGAGATGGTCAAATGTAAAATATTTGCTTTATAAATTACTATTAAAATACTAAGCTACTTTATTATATTTTTATAAAAAATCAAAACGCATATGTTATGTTGCTGTTTCAGAAAATACACAGACATTTCAAAACTTTGTTTATAGCAATAAAAAGAATACATTTTAACATATTTGATTCATAAACTATTTACTTAAACAGAGTGCTCAATACATAAGTAGAGCTAGAAGGATGTTATGGGCATGGCTAAGATCTCAATTCTACCTTTTAAAATAAATCTCCATTTATTTTGTCTGTCGGGATCCTTCAGCAAGAGGCCGAGGTTCTTTTAAGGGCGTATCCACGTGCGGTGGGTATGAAAGAAAGATATTGAAACAAAGAGAAGAAAAAAAGCTGTGTGTTAGAGTTTTTATAGTACGATTTGGAAGTGAATATTTCTTGCGTTTTGATTTGTTAAGAGAAACTGCTGATTTGAGCTTTGTCCAATTGAGAGTCGATATGTAAAAACAACATTCACTGCTGTTGTTACTTCGAACATCCTCATTTGTGGGGGAATGTCAAAGGTTAAGGAAAGTAACTGTATTTTTTAAACTAGCTTGTGGGAGGTGTCTCCACCACACTAAAAACGACTTTGTGTCACATCAACCTTATGGCTATCAGTTGGACACATTCAATCAATTTATGGTATTTTGTTAAATTTGGAGACCAAGTCACATTACAGAACTCAACAGAGCTCCAATGTGACTTTTAGGACTTTACCTCCTCCTTTTGTTAATTGCCGATCGCCTTAAAAAAATGCCTGTTTTATTCTCCTATAATTTTCTTTGTTTTCTTTTTATATTTATCTACCTCCCACAAGGTAAGATGCGACACAAGGTCGGGAAAGTGGGATTAGATAAACCAGCGCTCGAGAGGTGAGCACTCTGGCCATTTAAAAATTGCCTGGGCAGCCCCGTCGGCATTCCCCGGTAGGGGCGCCTCAGACAGTAAGCAATAAACTTACTCCTCCCCAAAGGGGGAAGGCAAAGTCTGGGAGGGTGCACCTCCTAGAACTGCACAGGACCAGTCTTGTGCAGTATCCATCGGAACAGATACTACACTGTGATCTTAGCCAAAAGGATAATTAGTCAGACATGAATTCAGTAATGTAATTATGTTAGGTGAAGGTGAAGTTATGTTACGTTAGCAACGAAATTTTTTGTGTAAAACTTACGTTCATTGGTTCATCGTTACACGCTTGGTCTTGTGACGTAAATTCTATTAACCAATCGGGCGTCATCTTATAAATGTTATTAATAAGTCTTGTTTGTTTTAAAATGGCGTTTGCCCGGCAACCAGACCCTATACAACATTATTGGTTGCTCGTCACCTCCAACCTCAAACGTAAACCAGATTTTTGTTTTGATACCTTCCAAGTATCTGGAAACGACCTCGTAATAATACCATGGGAGACCATGGTGAGGCTGTAACACCCGAAATGCCTGAAGTCGATAATTTACTATTACCAGAAGATGGGACGACAGAGAATAATTCTATGTGAGTAAAAATAAATAAATAATTGTATTACAACAACGAAGTATAAAATTGAAATAACCTGAGCTTTACTATTTGATTTTAAAAGTGCTCATTATGTTTTGTGTTTTGTAAATGAACGAATTGCTTTAAAATAAGTATCGTTGGGGTGAAAAAACAAAACAAATAGGCAACAAATAAATGTTACGCAAGCAAGATGAGTTACTATTCTACCTACCTACCTTTATCAGTTTATTTGCGTTTTATTGTTCAAAACAAACCTAGTGTCCACCTGTTCATGAGCCCTGCACGGAGACCCGTGATAATCGGTTAAACAGCGAAAAATTAACAATACTGTTAGAAATACATCCAATAAATGTCGGCAATCTTGGGAAAGTGTAATGTCGTAGCAGTATTTTGCTTCTTTTTTTTTTTTTTTTTTTCTTTTCGTTCTAACTGAACAAGTGGACACCAGGTTTGTTTTGAACAAAAAAAAACGCTTTAAAATAAGTTAAAACACTAAACTTATCGAGGTAGGTAGATAACTTATCTTGCCATTCGTAACATTTATTTGTTACCTGTTTTTTGTTGTTTGGTTGGCTCTTGTTAAAAATGCTCAGAATCACTCATTTGGAGACGAGTGATTTTATGAAATTACCTTTATTTTTATCAAAGCCGATAAAACACTTCTTTTTCTAGAGAAGTGGTTCACCCCGAGAAATACTACATTGTTACTGTTATTTAGGAGCACACAGGTACCCTGAATTTTGTACGTTTTTAGCATATACACTTTAATACTATCCTTCAAAATCCGCGACAACACCATTTTTATGCTTCAATAAGAATAAAATGCGGTAAAATTGTCGTTTCTCAACCAAAATGGAGGACAGTTTTCTGATTTTTTTTCTCCGTCCTCACAGCTAAATTGTTTTGGAGTATTTAGTAACTGTATGCCCTTTAAAATAATTAAAGGTAGATTTTTTAAAATAAGTCCGAAACAATTTATTTGCGTACTTACTCGTTTGTGAGGTCGGAAAACTACAAACGATTTGTCCGCCATTTTTGTTTGGAAACGACAATTTTACCAAAAATACTCTCGTGAGAAATTCGAATACTATTTTTCTAGCCTTTAAAATGTTAATTCGAAAGTAAGTTGCTTTTCCAGATTAGGACCCGTGCTTGACGTCGTTAGGATCAGCTTGGGTCCTAATCTGGAGAATGGTACTTATCCAGATTAGGACCAACCCTAACCTACGCCAAGTTTATTTTAGATTGGATCCTAATTTGGATAAACACCGGAAGTTTAAATGCTTGAAAATTACTATCAGATTCCGAAGATGGTAAATAATTTTTTTTTTTTTTTCTTTTTTTTTTAATATTATTGGTTATAAGTAATAAATGGTCCCGTACTTTACTTTCTGACGCCTATTACTTTACTCACAACCAATAATTACAGAACTTCAAATGCTTATAACTTGTATTAATTTTTGTTAATTAACACAAATAGGTCACAAATTAATTGCTTTTGTCTAATTTCCCACCTGTATTTTTTTTTTTTTTAAATTGTCTCCGTTTGTAACGTTTACTTATTTTCCTAATGGATATAAATTTTAAATTCTGACCATGTGTTTACCTCGTGTCACTTCGAAAGCAATTTAAAGCCTTTAAACTGACAGATAAAAAGTAATTTCTTGTTTTTAAATTGAACATGCGTCCTACGAAACGAAAACCTATATTTTCAAGAGGCCGCATAGTTTAATTGTTTGTTTGTTCTATGGGCAGGAGGCATATCGGCCCGAATGTTGGAGATTTACAGAACAGATTGGAAATGGTCGAGCCGTCGTCGACTAGTCAAGACATTAAATGAAACAAGTTTTTCATTTTTCCCTGACTTAAGTTTAGGGTAAATTTTCTTCAAATCATTAAGTGAATCAATTGTTTTTTTTGTTTTTTTTCAACTTTAGGTGCTTATATAGACGAAGCACTTTAAAAACGCAGTTACAAAGGTGAAAATCGCAGTTCCAAATAAATTAACCGGAAAACTCTTGGAGATACCTATTTTTGCCTGATACAAAAATTATCGCGTAGAATTTTAATTTAAAATAATCAGTTTTATCGTATTTGACGGATCCGCCATTGATTAGAGCGAAAAACACGTAAAACAGGGACATAAGTCAGTTTGTCATGTAAACAAGTAATAAATGAATGGCGGTCGTCGGCAAAATACGATTAAACTTGATTTTTATTTTTGGCTAATCTTTATTTTAGGGTTAAAAACTAATAGCATTTTCAAAATTTAATATTTTTTTGGAAAAAATTTTCAGCCGAGGACTTTTGGAACCATAGTGAATTATAAATAAAAAAAAAATAAATAAAAAAATTTTAATTTTCGGATTTTTTTTTTTTTTTTTTTTTTTTCCCCGACATAAAAAAAAGCAAAACATTTTGGACAACGCTTCGGCCGATGTAACCCACGACCTTCTTCAGGAACTTTTGGTAACAGAATTTCCAACTGAATCCGTAAAAGTAGATTGTTCTCATTCCGCCAGCCATGATCGGGTAGAAGTGCTAGTGCTAATTTGTTATTCTTAGTTATTATCGCCTGTAGTAAGGATTGAACCTTCAGCTCCCTAAAAACGGTTACTTAGACCTACTGATTGACCGACGCATTTAACCGTTATGCCATGGGGCATGCTTACGGAATCCCGTTGATTAGGATTCATTGTTCGGTTAGAGATTCCGTACAGGTCCCCAAGTTATAAAAGATATACCTGAAGGTTACCTATGTCGAAATGTTGTGAATATAACAATCAAGATGAGAATAGTAGTCCAAATGAAAACAAATGTAAAAGTTTTTCCAAAAATATATATTTTAGACACTGCTATGAGCTTTTTACTTAGAACTTGACCAAGAAGCGGGTGGTCAATTTACGTTAGATTTATATATGAAAGTGATCCCCCCTCTAAAATCTAAATTAATAAACTTAATTTTTTATGGAAATGATTCATTATGGTTCCAAAAGTCCTCAGCTGAAAGAATTTTCCAAAAATATTAAATTTTGAAAGTGCTATGAGTTTTTAAAGGTTCGCCTTATTTTTAATTAAAATTCTACTCGATAATTTTTCCTAATTTTTGTGAGGATACTCATTTTTGCCTGATACGCAAGTATAAACAAACGTTTTTATTTGGAAATGCGTTCTTCATATGCGCTTCTATCTATATAAGCGACCGCCAACCAACTTGATTTTTTTTTTTTTAGGGACTACAATTTTTAACCTAGTGTCGTCTGCCAGCACTTTCATTAATTTCCAGTAATTTTTCAAGAAAAGTTGAGTTGTTTACCGAAGTCTTTTAAAAATATTTATAAAACTCTTATGTTTATAATTTTTAAAATAAATTTAAATCTTGTGAAGTGTTTTTTTGTTGTTTTTTAATATATAAATAACTACAAGACTTCGTTTCTTTAATACTTATTAACGATCTGTTTTTTTTTTTTTTTCGATATACCATTGCTTTTCCAACTTCTGTTTCTTCGACAACTCCATTGTTTTCTACTAGCAATTATTGACACATTTCAAGCGTGTTCTTAAGCTTACATGCGTAAAACTAAATTAGATTTAAACTCGAAATTGTTACAAATTTACTAATATTTATAATCTAGAATTACGGAGACATTTGAAAAAAAACCAGAAATATCCGTTTGATGTACCTGTCACGGAATGAATATATTGTATACAAAAAATCACGTAAATCAAGTTGTTTTTATTTTATAAAAGAAAATCAAATTTTACCGATAAACGGTTAATGTTGATATATCAGCGGCATTATTGGTCATATTCAAGGTAGCTAAGTAAGATAACACCTAAAATTAACAACTTTATTTCTCTATTTCGCAAAAGTTCGTATTATATCCCTTGAATATGATCAACATGGCGCCTTATTCGGTTATCGATAAAAAATTTCTTTTTTATAAAATAAAAACTACTTGATTAATTTACGTGATTTTTGGTAAAGGATATATTAATTCCGTGACAGGTACGTACATCAGATATTCCTCAGTGTGTTTGTTTGTTTTTTTTCGTTTTTTTAATTTTTTTTATTTCAAATGGCTCCGTAATTCTAGATAAGCACCCTAATAGTTAACAAAAACAGGAAACAATATTTATCGCCTATACACATTTTTTACCGCATATTCATGACACTATACTACGCTTTAACCCAATTTTGGTACAGGTTCGGGAAATACAACCAACAATTTACAGGTGTGACGTATGTACAACGAATGTTATGAAAAGGACGAAATACGCCGTTCCGAATGTTAACGGGGCACGGGTGGTCTAGTAAATTATAAGCTTTGTATATTGTACAACTAACTCCATAAAACTATAAATCTTTACTGAAAACTAAAAAAATTACTAAAAACAATTTTCTCTTGTAAATAAATCCTTTTATTTCACGACCGACTTTCTTTCCCTTATATCGTAAAAAGTAAAAACAAAGTAATCCTTAAAATATGACTAATCTTTACTACTTGGTCATTTAATAACAAGGTGAGAAAAATTTCACCCATGCTAGTTCTTATTCAATCATTCCACCTGTTATCTTCACCTAGAGAGGACGCATGTTTTCTCCGCAAACTCACCTGTAATTAGTGTTTTGTTTTGTTTTTGTTTTGTTTTTGTTTTTTATGTTTGTTTTTTTAACTTGCAAAAATTCCACCTGCGTCGGATAGGTGCGTTTTTACCGTGTGTTGTTCATGTGATTTTGTACTATTTAAATTCTTCTCTTGGGTGACTCGCGTAAACATCTCTTGCTGCCTTAATGAATTAAGAGAAATAAAATAGGTACCAACCAGGTAAGATATTCGGTACTCTTATGAGAGGACCCATATTGACCCGAATGCGATTTACGAAACGGACCGGAAATGGCCAAGCTGTCACCGAACAGTCAATTAGTACCGATATTAAATGAAACTACTTTCATTTTTTCCCCTGACTTAGTGTGGGTCAATTACCCCCACCCCGGTTCCTCCGTGTTAATGGATTTAATAATTTTCTTAAATCATAAGTGAATCAACTTTATTTATTCTTGCTTTAGTATTTTTTTTTTTTTTTTTTTTTTTTTTTTTTTCCGGCTTTAAAATCGTAAACTGCTTTGGCCATTTCTGTTTCTTTCGTAAATCGCAATAGAAAACATTCGGGTCGATATGGATCCTCTCCTATAGAAGCACCAATATTTATCTTAAAAGGATCTACTCGCGTGATGACACAAAGGTGAGTTTAAAGTGGCAAATCAAGAGACTAGCCAAGGAAGAACGATGACTCAAATTTATAACTAGTTCTTTAACTAGAAAATTATGAACTAGTTATCTTTCTTCCTTAGCTAGCCTCTTTTTGAACTCCTTTACAAAGAAGGCCTAGTTTTCATTTCAGCATTTCACGTGTATGGTGAAACTTGCTAAAGTGGCTGACGTGTTTATTGCTATGACACTTCGAAAGTAATTTTTTGTCTTTTAAAAAAAAAAAAAAAATTTTTTAATTAAAAATTGATATAGAAAACTGCCTGGCTTTTAAAGTTTAATGTAAAGTCAAATTTGTGTTCTTAAACCAAAGGAAACATTACTGTCGCAGCAAGAAATCTATGAATATACAATTAAACTTTAATATTCGCTAAATGCTTTGGCTTTCCAAGATGTCAATAAAGTTGCGTTTTCTGACCTCGTTGTTAAAATCATTTTTATTCACAATAAAAAGGGTATCGATTTTTTTTTTCATTTCCTCCATACTGAAATTTAATTTGTTTAAATTTTAATTAAAAGCCTAATTAACTACGAATAAATATATGGTAAATCCAATAGCGAATAAGAAAAATTTTGAAATTTAAAAAATCACAAGTATAAGAAAAAAGTGCTCGATTGTAATACAAGAGCAATACGTGACATGTGCTTTATTTCCATCTGATTCAGTGAATGACGTCAGTCTGTGTGCATGGAGACAAGCAAGATCCAGATTGGTAGTAGTATGTTATACTTCATCTAGTAGATGACACTTCAGGTCACTGTTATCATCTAGATAAAACATCATAAATATTTTGTGTGTAATATATATATATATATATATATATATATATATATATAAAATATGCAAACATTGTTAAAAATAACAGAATTCGTCTTTTATACTTTTTTAAAAAATTTTCTGATGGTCTTTTTTATATTAAAATAAAAAAAAAAATTAAATGTTCCACAGGTTTCACGAAAGTTTAATTCTTCGTCGGATTATCCTCAGGTGTCAAAAGCAAATGAACAAAAAAGCTGGAGAAAGAGAATTTTTAAACAGACTGCGGAGAAACGCGCATAGAACGTCTTTCGCATTGTTCCAGGAAGTCGTTGACGATTTAAAATCAGCAACGCCATTTTGACACCTGAGAATGATTCGACAAAGAATCAAAAACGTTCGTGAAACCTATGGAATATTTTGATTTTTTAATACAATAAAGACCATCAGAAAAAATAAAAGGTATAATTAAACGGACAAATTTTTAACGATGTTTGCATATATGATAAAATGCTGCCTAAATACACTATATATATATATATATATATATATAAAATATTCAAATGAATAAATGTGAAACCATTTTCCACCTATCCTAACTATATTAACATCAAAAGTCTTATGCTTATTTCATTCTGATACAACATAACATTTTGTAATGCCATATATATATATATATATATATAGAGTAATCTGCAAACATTTAGGTATTCCTAATTTGCATATTTATTTTTTAAAGTTTCTAATAAATATTCTATAATACATTTGTAATTTTCATTGTCATATTTCTTATAGATACTCAATAGTTTTGACTGTAAAACGTCTGTCGCTGAGAACAGATACACTTTGAATTATCTATTTACACAATATAAAATTTTACATTTAGAACAAATTAGGCACAAGGCCATCAAGTGTGTGTGGGGGGGGGTCGTTAGGTATCCTTGGTCAAGTGATAAATGTCTGTCCTACTCTTGACTAGAATCATCTCGGTCACCACAAAACCACATTTATCCTACTTAAGATATCCACAAAATTTGTTTGGTATTTTATTTTTCATAAATGTTTATATACACAGAAATTCATTGGAGTATAAAGTATGGGAGAAAGGAAAACAAAGACGCTGTTAGTAACACCCTCCCAGCCCTTTCTAAATAATAGACTACCCACTGTTTTCTGGTTTGACCTGCTTGCTTTTGGTTTGAAACAATCTCTAAATTGGGGTGGGATCTGAGTGGAAGAAAAAAGTAAATAGATGAAGTTTTGGAGAATGGTATCCTAAGATAAGTACAATTTGGGGAGGTCGAGAACAAATAAATTTGAAGTGGGGAATGGCCATCTTAGAGGATCTCTATTACCAGGGAGGGGGGACTTTACCCGATGAGCTGAGGTTAAGCTTACCCAAAGGGTTGGGGGGTCCAATAGGACCAGGAACCGCATGCGCCATGCTTAAACAGGGAACACATACTCATACTTGATTTCTTTTCATGCACCCAAGCTTGCTACTTGCATCCATCTTTTTTCAAATACCGAGAAATGTAATCTTTTTTTCCAATCGCATCTGATCTTTATCTTCAGTTGATACTTGAACGCGATCAGATCCATTTTCTGTCGGTTGAAAATAAGTAAAAATCACGGTTTCAACTAACGTGGAGACAAGGTATTTGGAAAATTGGTTTCAACATGAAAGAAGCGCGCCAAAACCAGAAAAAGAGGAAAGGTAGAACTAAGAAGGGGAGAGGGAAGAGTGTTGATGTAAAGACAGTTTGGTGTCCCCTGCCTTACTGATCAAATGCTTAGAGGGAGCGTGTTATGTCTCGATCTGGAGGGAGACAAAGATAGTACGAAGTGCTAAAATGCTGAAAAAGAGAGGCGTTACTGTATTTCCCGTCCCATGAGTGAGGAGGACGGGAAACCAGCCCCAAAAAAACTTTTCGCTAGTACCAGAACAGGTACTACGCTTTGAAATATTTGCACTAAATATTAAAAAAAATTATATTTGGAACAAATTAGGCACAAGGCCATCAAAAGTGTGGGGTAAATTGGGTGTTTGTGATCTTTGGTCAAAAATGATAAATGTCTATCCTACTCTTAACTAGAATAATCTGTCACCACAATACCACATTTACTCTAGGGCCCATCCTACTTAAGATATGCCCAAATTGGTTTGAAATTTTTCTTTTTCTT
Source organism: Sepiola atlantica (assembly GCA_963556195.1). Classification (NCBI taxonomy): domain Eukaryota; kingdom Metazoa; phylum Mollusca; class Cephalopoda; order Sepiida; family Sepiolidae; genus Sepiola; species Sepiola atlantica. Next base: position 30,700,939 of record OY744531.1, on the reverse strand, counting down.
AAATACGGTTATATATACAAAAATTCATTGGAAAGAAAAGCAAAAAAACGGTTAGTGAGACTCTCAAAACCCTTTCTAAATGAGACTGCCCACTGTTTGCCGGTTTGTTCAAGACCGAAAACAAGTAGGTCAATCTCTAAATGGGAGTTGGATCTAAGTAGAAGATAAAAGAAAAGGGGGGGGGCAGGAATTATAAAAAATGTTTTATGAATGAAAAGAAAAACTGACTTAATCTATTACACTGGTCAACATGTATTTTGCTGCAAGGAAACCAAGTGATTTTGGATAATTTGAATATGCTGAATCCAAAAATATGATCAATTTTTCTCATCAGGTCAGATTTTTGGTGTACTGAAAATGGAATTTAACCTTTTTAATGTCTTTTTATGAAATTTGAACTGTATAAATTTTTATTTCCTCAAATTAAAGAAAATCCTACTGTTTCTTTTTTATTTAGTGGTATCAGCTCATACCCTCTCTCCAACAGTAAACATTACTTATAATTTATCATAGATTATACATCAATATTTTTTATTTTTATGAACAATTATTTGTATCTTTCAAATTGACACAACAAAAGTAACGGTCATCGTAATGGTTTTTCTGCTCCCTGAAAAACCATTGGCACAAAAACTATTAAACCGTTAGTTAATTGTCTTAATCCCTCTTTGCAAGCTATGTATAATCTATTCATCTTCCCAGGCATTAATTCCTCCTTTCTGAGGCGGGGTAGTGTTCATTCATCATATCATCCTCTCAACCTAGCAAAAATATACACTCGTATTTGCTAGTATATATATATAATATATAATATAATTACACTATCTATAATTAGAAGAATACTCCTCCCTGAACAGGTAAAATTAATTCCCCCGAATTGAACAGTTTTGCGCAACTTTTATGACCATTACATGATTTTTATTTTAGAAAATGTTTAAAATTAAAGGTTTGAGCTGAAGGGGGTGGGTATTTAAAAAGAAAAACAAACAAAAAAAAAAAGGAAATCTTGCTTAATTGGTGTCTAATGACTATGGATCAAATCCAATGCAAATCTGAAATATTTGAATTTTCAAATAGGAGGTTGTGCTCATATTATGCCCCCTAAAAACCTGTGAAATAAAAATGAAATTTAGAATATTTATGGATGTCTAATTTCCATGATTAAAATGTCATCAAAAACAGAGGTATCTGAATTTTCATGAAGGGCTTCCACCTCCTTTATATCCCTAAATTTAACTAAATATATCTCACATTTGGACCCCCCCCCCTTACGTTTCATTCTGCCTGGTATATTGTTTTTAGATTTTTAATGTTTATTGGTGCTCTTTTTCAGATTTGAATTTTCAAATATCTCTGTACGTGTCGTTAGCTCATTGTGTCGGTCCAAAGTTGTTGCACACTTCAGACGCCAGTCGCAGTTTCAACCATGTGGTCTCAATCGGGCTGCAACAGAAGAATTCTTCCAAATAAAACCTGTATTTTGGGAGGAATTTTCTATACGGACATACTGTTTGATTTTGGATCGACAGGAAAAAAAAACTTTGATTTTTTTAATGTTGCAAATATGTCCAATAGATGTAAAAATTACTTTTGTGCAAAAAAAAAAAAAATGACAGACTTAAGAAATGCAAAACAAGTATGAAAGTATAAATACTCCTGGGCAACGCCTGGTTTGGACAGCTAGTATATATTATAATATAGTATATATTATAATATAGTATATATTATAATATGGTATATACTAACTGTCCCAACTCTGCGTTTTTGTCATCTACAGGGTGTCTCAAAAAAATGTACTCACTCGTAGAATGACGAGAAAACTTTGCTTCATCGCTCCACACAATTTTGTGTGCAAACTCGACATCTTCTGCACATTTTGCCATTGTACTCACTCTTAGAATGGCAAAATGTGCAGAAGATGTCGAGTTTGCACACAAAATTGTGTGGAGCGATGAAGCAAAGTTTTCTCGTCATTCTACGAGTGAGTACATTTTTTTGAGACACCCTGTATATATCAGGCTCGGGAATATTGACCAAAATTTTATTTTCACTCTATGAAAAATCTTTTAACACATCACTTAAGTCCTGAACTTAATATATAGATGACACAACTAATAATAAAAAAAATCTATATGATTTTTATAAAGTACTAACCATCAAACGACACATGTTAAAATGTGAGCCCAATCGGATTATTAGTTTACAAACGAGTTAAGTAAAGCTACTGTTGCAAATTGTGAAAACAATGGAGAAATCTGAATTTTGTGTTAAAGTATTGCTTTCTGATGGGGGGGGAGGATACTGTTCAAGCAAAGCAATGGCTCGATAAGTGTTATTCGGTCTCTGCTGTCGCAAAGAAAATTAAGAGGTGTTATACTGACCTTAAATGCAGTTGTATAGATACAACTGATGCTGAACGCTCGGATCGCCCAAATTTGGCAGTTGTTCCGGAAAACATAAAAAAAACCCACAAACTCGTTTTGATTGATCGTAAGTTGAAGTTGTGTGAGATAGCAGAGGAGTTGAAGATATCGAGTGACAGTTTATTCACTATTTTACATGAACATTTGTCAATGGGAAAGCTGTGTTCAAAATGGGTGCCACGCTTGCTCACAGTTGATAAAAAAAAAAACGATGCATCGATGATTCAGAGCGTTGTTTGCAACAAAAAGTTCTTACATATGTGACAATGGATGAAACATGGATTCACAACTTCACTCCAGAGTCAAATTGACCAACAGTAGCAGGTGAAAGCCGTCCATAGATGTAAACATCAGCAGGCAAGGTTTTGGCCTCCGTATTTTGGGATGTGCAAGGTATCTTGTTCATTGATTATCTTGAAAGTCAAAAATCTTTAATATCAAATATTATATAACATTATTGGAGCATTTGAAGGAAGAAATTGTCAAATAGCACAAATATAGAAGAAAAAAGTGTCTTTTCAAAGACAATGCCGTGTCACAAGTGTCCGGCAAAACTACATGAATTGCACTTTGAATTGCCTCTGCACCCACCCACCCTATTCTTTAGATCTGGACCCTCGTGACTACTGGCTGTTTGCAGACTTCAAAAGAAGATTTGGCTCCACTGAAGAGGTGATATAAAAAACTGAGGTGTATTTTAAGGCCAAAGACAAATATTTCTACAAAAATGGCATTGAATTGTTAGTGTTGGAACCAGTGTATCACCCTAGGAAACTGTTGATGAATAACATCGAATCTTGCCTAAAAGTTGTTTTATTAGTTAAGCTTGGGACTTGTGTGTTTAATGTGGGTATATAGATTTTTGCAAAAGATTTAAAAAAAAAAAAAAAGTCCCAAATTTATTTTGGTAGTTCAATTTGCCACAGTTATGACGAAAGTTTGGCGAAAATAAAAAGTTGCTGTTGTGTGTGCAGAAGCTCATTTTCACGCTGAAAATGCCCTCTTCAAATGTTTTGGTCATCTTGTGAAAATTAATACTAATGGAAGTAATAAAACCAAAACATTAGTCAGAATCTCCCCCCCCCCCCTCAGCACACAGAAAATGGTGCAAAAATGACACGTATGAACAATCAAATGTGTCCTAAGTTTTAATTAAACAGTTAACACCTTGAATCTTCTTATTGATTCATAGCAGAGATCAAGCTAGATTTTACTTTTAATAGTTAATTCATAAAGACTCTGATTTGGGCCGTGTAAAAACGGACAGAAGCAATTTGATGATTAATAGGCCCAAAAAGCAAACATAAATTACTGAAATTGTAAAAAAAATTTGTCTTAATGATATCGGATTTTTTTTTTTTTTTTTTTTTTCATATTTTAATTTAGGCGATTTTTGTAGAAAACTCAAATAGAACTGACAATTTTAAAATTTGTTATACAAAAGGAATCTTAAGCCCTTTATTTTTAAATTTTTATTTAGCCAATACTCATCGTAAAGCTTTAAACTTCAAAGATTTGAGATGAGGGGGGAAAAAAAAAATCTTAACTGACTGAACATTTTCTAGGCAGCTTTAATAGTCCATCTGCAGTTCCTGCCATTTGCAATCAGGTTTTTTAATTCGCTTCTGCTCTAGTGAATATACTTGGAGCACTCAAATCCTACCATCACTTGAATTTGGCATTGCATCAAAATCCTATCTATAAACAAATGTTGACTGCACAATATGATCTGATAAAGACAATCGAAAATAATTTCTACCTCAGTAACAACTTGCTGCAAACTTTCCAAAACCTTGACCAACACCGATGCATTACTTTCAAAGAATTCACCACCAAAAGTACCTAGTCATTTTAACAACTGTGGATTGTTGATCCAGCATTCTAAATTGTCATTTGCTTTATATATATATCATGGAAGTCTACAGACAGCACATGATATTGGCAGATTCTTCCATTGTTGTCACTTTTGAAGCAGATGGGTGTTAGTAGTAGGTGAATTATTTTATTTGTCTGAAGACTAATCTTGATAAGATGGGCTAATTGACTCTGGCAATGGTGAAATTCAAAACTGCTGTAGTTCTTAGTGTCTTTGTCCCTTTCATTTCTGTTTTGTTATTCTCTATTACCAGAGGGGTTTTTTTTTATCTTGAGGATAAATGCATATCGTTGTAATTGGACAACAGCAACTAATTTATTCACATGAACTTGAGATTATCTTTTGAATAATGCTGGAGCTGAAGAACTGCTTAATTGGTCAATTCCTTTGCTCTTTTGACATCTAAGGAATCTGTAAAAAAAAAAAAAATTTTTACCATTCTTGTATCACAGAAGGGAGTAAGAGTATTTCTTAATAACAATGACAGATTTTGTGAAATAACATTTTGTTTATCCATTCAGTAAATAGTACAGGAATTTACAATTCTGTATATATATTATATATATATAAAAATAAATTTATTTTTATCTAGCTATATAACCCCCTAATTGTTTCTTTTTGGGAGCCATATATTTTAAGATTGATGTTGTCATGAATTCAAAATATGCTACTCCACCAATGATAATACATATAATATTTAATCTGTTTGCATTTCTTTCTATACTTTTCTTGGATTAAATAAACCACTGTGTGCTGGGAAACATTCAGAGAGTGGTCAAAATTCAAGATATACGGTGGTTAACGATGCGGACTGAGGACCTGGGTGTGCTGGGTTCTAATCAAGTTCGTTCCACGTAAACATTTTCATCAAAACCCACATCTGACCTTGTGTCTAACTTCCTAGGGGTAAATAAATAATATTTATTTATTTATTTTTTTTAAAGATCCATTTATTTTTACCTTATATTCTGGCTACTGCTCTTGATAATTATATTACTATTTATCTACTTACTTGACTATTATTGGGAGGGGGGGGCATATCATTTAGATTCATTTCATTATATCTGAAATCTGCTTTTTTAATATCAAGAATAAAACGTGTAATATAGTTTTGTAAAGATTGTTTTTAAGATAAAGAAACCATATTTTATTTTTTTTTACTTCCCAATTTGTTGATCATATCTGAATTTTGTCCACTCTGAATGTTTCCTAGCACACAGTGGTTTATTTAATCCAAAAGTAAAGAAAAAAATTCAAACCGATTAATAGTGTACATATGAGTTATCTAATGATAGTTTTATTATTGTTTGAAAGAAATTCAAACCTTTAATTAATAATTTCCCTGCTCTATATTTCTGATTTAGTTTGTCTTTATTTCATTGGACATGAAAACTCAAATATATCACTCTTACCACCACCCCTCTTCGAATGTTCGCATCGCGCATTTTGTTTATATTTCATTACGTCGTTAATGGTTATGATAATGAGTCATATTGTTACTGAAATTTTAGTTTGGCCTTATCACAATTTATTTTTTCAAAAATTTATTTGAAGTTTTTATACAAATAATCCATTAAAGCTTGTTATGAAAGTGTAACTGATTAAGTTTGCAGATCGAATCCACAGTTGAATGCAACAAATTCATGTGTTAATTTTGATTGTTAACAAATAAGACCTGTATGAATTATAATTAATAATGGTTTCACTTACTCCCTTAGCCATCATTTGCATTCACAATCGCTTAGAGTATTTTAGTAAAAGAAGCACTTAAGTAGTTGCTATAAATTGAAAATGTTTACCTACCAGTAAGTTTAAGAAAGGAATGTGCTAATAGCTATGAAAAAAAGAAATATAATTGTTTGGCATCTAATAAAAAAAAAAAATTTAAAAAAATTTAAAAAAAAAAATCTTTTAAATGATAGAATGACATAAGCTGATTTTCTTTTTAGGGCCTTAGTGAAGAATGTGCCCATCTCATAAATCTTCCGGACTGAAATAATTAATTTTCTAAAGAAACCCAAACTAAGTATTTTTAAAAAAATTTTATTTTTTATTTAGGTCAAATAACATGCTACAACAATAAAAAGCAAAAATTGGCTAGTAACAATCAAATATCTCTGTCAGATATATTGCTGTATGAGTTTAAGTTGAACAATCAGACTTATTTAAATTTGTTAATGTATTAATAATACTACCTGAGGTGGTAGTATTTTTTATGCTACTCTTAGTTAAACTCTAATACTTGGGGTCTGCTCTCACTACTTTTGCCAGACATCTATCTGGCGACCCTGCCTCCCCCTTAATGCACATGATGCACATGAATCATGGTGCAACCATCAGAAAAAACGAGTAAACGTGGCTGTTCATTCCTGCAATTACTGTTAATTCTCGTCTCTGATTTTAATTAAAATTAAATAAATTGTTTATTTCATGTTATATTCATGTTTATACATTTTTTTTTTCCTTTTTCATAATATTTGACAGTATTTTAGGCATTATATTAAATTTTTTGGAGAAATAAAATCAAGATTTGTCCTGGGCATTACCAGACCTTTACATGCCACTGACCTACACTTGTTTTTCTCTAAATGTTTAAACAAAAGAAAAGTATATCACTAGATCAAACTTGACTAATTGATAAAAAAAAAAAAAAAAATTAAAAGCAACAACAAAAAACCTCAGTTTTTGGCCAAATTGTTGCTTCCTTTGCCTGGTAAGAAAACTTTTTTACGCTTTCAATGTTTCTGTTCACTTATTCAGAAACTAGAATTATAACAACTAAGGATCGATAAGAATTACCTTGAAATAATCTGTCTTAATCCTCTGGAAGGATTATCTCCTGTAAATTTATAAGTGAAGCCAGATTAAGTGCTTAGGATTTTACAATTCACTTATGCTTCAAGTACAAATTAGAGTTAATTTTGTAAATTGAAATGGTTTGAAAAAAAAAAAAAATGAATAAATTAAAAATGTTATCTAGAATTGTCTAAAATTCCTTGTTTGCAATCTGATTTCTTTTTCAGCTCTTCAAATCTGGCTATGGTATTTGCAAAATTGCCTGAACTGTTAGCCCAAACGAAACGTCATCTTGATTCACCCTCGGCATCTTCCAGTCACAACATGGCGGCAGCTGCTGCCACTGAACATTACATTTCCTGCATAAAGATCAATGGTGTTCCCATCTTACCTCCTGTTGTAAGTAAATACATCTTTAAACATTGGCTAGACAGTTCTTTTGTGAGTTACTTCTTTCTCTGCTGAAAGTTTGGGTGATGTGTAATCTTATCTAATGAAAGTCCGAAAACACCTTTTCTTAGATTTTGTTTTAAAGCATACTAACCCTCTTTTATTTTTTGTTATTTAATGCTGAATTGTCATTTTGCTAAGTTTATTATTCAAACATCAGTAAAGTATATAAATAACAGTTGATATTTGAAAATTACTACATGAAACGATTTACTGAAATTTACACCATGAATACATATTTGAAAATTACTACATGAAACGATTTACTGAAATTTACACCATGAATACATATTTGAAAATTACTACATGAAACGATTTACTGAAATTTACACCATGAATACATATTTGAAAATTACTGCATGAAACGATTTACTGAAATTTACACCATGAATACATATTTGAAAATTACTACATGAAACGATTTACTGAAATTTACACCATGAATACATATTTGAAGATTTTAACTTTATGCATAAGAGCTTTTACCAAAATGACTGGATTCAGCATTAAATAACTGAAAAGGCTGCATCCAAGCTACTTTCTTAATGGAAATACTAACTACTACAGGAAAGTAACAATTTTACCTCCAACCCCCCCAACCCCCTTCCATCCCCTACCCCCCCTCCATCCCCTACCCCCCCTCCATCCCCTACCCCCCCTCCATCCCCCCCATCCCCTCCCCCTCCATCCCCTACCCCCTCCATCCCCCCATCCCCTCCCCCTCCATCCCCCCACTCCATCCCCTACCCCCCCCTCCAAAAAAAAAAAACTGACAATATCCATAGCACCCACCAGAGTATGCAATTGAATAAATCATTGCTTTGCTGCCTCCCACTCCCCCCCCCCCTTTTTTACACACCTCTGCCATTTTGTTTGTCTCTTTGGAAGATGTGTATTCATCTCTTTCCAAAGATACAAAGCAATTAAAATAGACTTTAGTTTGATTTGCAAATTTGATCTGTCAACCGTTATGCCATCCATAGCACAAATATAAATCAGTGTTAGTCTCTCCAAATAAGTTATTAGTTCGTGGAGAAACACATGTGCCGCAAGCATAATTAAGTTCAATAAAATGGTGTTAAAATAACCTGCGTCCATATCAACTTGCTATATAAATAACGAGCTAGGATACCCGTGCTCGGATGGGTTAATTATGTTAAGGCACTCTGGGTCTATTTGTTCATATCCCAAAACGCTTTGACTATCATTGCAACTTACACGCCTGAAGTTATGAGCTTTATTTTTAACTTTGAGAATTACCATAATTATCTTTTAAAATCTGGGATTAAACAGTTTTAGTGATATGGTTCAGAGATCCTTTTTAAAAATGTCAATGGTTTAGATCCTCCTTCCCCTGATATTTCAAATCAATCAAAAATACTACTATAATGAAAACTGAAAATACAGCTTACATGACTGAAGTTATGGGATTGGAAAAATGTAAATTTTGTGGTGTTGAACACTTTTGAATTTAAAAAAAAGTCAATTTTATGTAATTAAACTAGATTTTAAATCTCATTGAATCATAAATAAAAAAATTGTCTGGTTCTAATACACTTTTTGGGACCTTTTCATGAGATTAATATAACCCTCACCCTCCTTATGACAATCTGCATGGTGATCGTTCCTACAAAATTTCAAATTCCAATTTCTTATGGCCTAAAATATTTTGTAGATGCACATCTCTCTTATTTTGTAGACTTGAAAAGAGCTTTATATTGGCTGTTTATGAAAAAAAACAAAACTTTCTGAATTAAAAATTTTAATCTTAACTTTTTCTAGCTTGACGAACATTCTAAACAGGAAATGCGGATGTACAGAGAGGAAGCGATAAGACGTTCAAAAGAAAGGGAAAAACACAAACAACTAATATCTGTAAGTCATCTGTTCCATTTATAGTCACATCTATGCAACAACTATTTTCTTGTCCTCTCCGTCTCGGCCCTTTTTTTTCCCTACAATCTCTCTTTCCTCTACCCGCTAGGTCTCTCCTCCGCCAATCTCACCCCTATTTTCCTCGCCCCCACCAGCTGCATTATAAATCAGTTTATATCAAAAAAATTTTCAAAATAACCCAGAAAATAAACGATATTACAAGTTGAAATTGAATGTAACTTCACTATATTTACCCCTTTTCCGCACTCTAAACTAGGCTGATTTGTGATACTTATTACTACTGTTCGAGAAACATGAAGCTACAATTTTCCTCTCAGCTATGGTTAAAAATAACAACTTGTGTTCAATTAATCATATATCACGGCTTGTTGACAATTAGTTTTGTGACCGTATTGAATAACCCAAAATAAAGTGTTCATTTGCTGTTAAAGAAGCAAATCTAAAATTTGGTTCTAATCTCCAACCCTAAAAATGTATTTTTTACAATTGATGCTATTGAAATAATTTTTGTTTGAAATTTCAGACTCCTGAACCCTCCGTCTCAGCACATTCTCCGCTTGGAAATGAAAGCAAAAATTATAGCCAGGATTCTTTGGAATATTCCCAGCAAAATACTGCCCTTGCTCAAGCCCTTGCATCTAACATCAGCCCACAAAGTCATTCTACCACAGGTAATGACCAAGTAACTCCTCTTGAAATGCCTGCTGGTTTCCTTTCTGATTCGAAACATGTAGATTCCATCTTAAATTCCCTCTCTGACCTCGGTTCTCTTGATGACGGTTCTCTACCCACGCAACTGCATGGAATACCACTGACCTCAAAATCTGAACAGCAAATAACTCGTGACCTTTCCACATTGAACAAGCATCTGTCGGAATCTTACCGGTCTGCACACCCTGAAATCTGTGACTTAAGCCTGGATTTAAATGCTCGCCTCCCTGCATGGTCTCCTGCCATTGATACAGTTGAGAAATGTGCATTTTCTTTTTCTCCCCCTCCAATTTTTCTTACATCAACATCCTCGCCAGTAAACGATGCAAACTCTAATCCGGACCATGCTCTAGAAGCGGATCCAAACAATTCCCAAATCAATTCGTCACCTATTTTCAAGGCTCCGATTTTTCTTACTGAAAACGATGGCTTACACTTGACTGTGAAGAAACAGAGCCCTACATCTCTTGCTATTTCTCCTTCGTTAAAAGCAAGTCCCGCTGTGAGTGAACAACAATGGATAATGAATTCTCCACTGATTGCTTATGTGACCAAAAAACGCCCTAAGCCTGTCGGCATGCCTTCGCTTTCGGTCAAGCCAGACCCATTGACCAAATCTCAACGTGTAAATAACGCCACTTTTACCATTTTTAAAGAAAAACTGGCTGTCCAGAATGTCTGTGATCAGGACGACGATGATGACAAACTACTTAAGAGACCTGTTATCAATACAGAACAAAGATCTTCGACTCCGATTGCAGAACTCTCCAATAATTGCAATAATTCTTCTATCTCCGCTGAAAAAAAGTCTAGCCCCTCAAAATTGACAGCTCTTTCTCCTTCCAGAAAGAAATGTCAGCCTTGTTCACAGTCTGACTTGTCCAAATCCCCTCCTGTTCAAAGGCGTTATTCTCTAAAATTAAAACCTCCGAAACCAATAGATAAGCGGAGGTACACATATTCCGGAACTCCCTCGCTAATTAGACCGTTTGTCTATCATCGTCACACCAATAATAATGACTGCAGCGTGTCTGATATCCCTAAAATAAATTTGAACGATGCCATCAGCCTTGCTTCGACCTCCCTGTCCACCTCTCCACAAGATTGCTACACCAAAGAACATCTTGGTGATGACTCTTTGGATGAACTCATTCTCGGAGTTGAGAATATTGGCCTTGTACCTCGCATTGATGGTGATGGAAGTGATGTGCCATCACCATTGTGCACATCGAAGGATTTACCAATTTCCAGTGGCCAGAAAGAAACTAAACAAGCCTGGCAGAAAGATTCGGTGAGTAACAAACCAAAAATTGTATTTTTTTTTTTTCTCTGCTTGCATCTAAGATTGGTTTGGTTTTAACTTGTACCTGTGAATTTGGATTATTCCACCTACTGTTCTCATATTGGATGTTATTCTTACATTTTAACAGATGGAAACTCTGACCTTCTTCAAGTGCTTCTTGTCAAACTCGGGAATCCATACAGAATTTTGAACTAAACCCATTATTTAATCCACAGAGGTAGCTTGCTCTCGCTCTGACAGCTATGACCGGGTAGAAGTCTTAAGTAATTGTACATGTTAAATTTTAAAAAATAAATCTAAAAAACTGCAACAAAAAAGGCCTTTATTTTAAAAAAAATAACAGAAAAACATGTTTGTTTTTGGGTTTTTTTTGTTTTTGTGGGGTTTTTTGTTTTTTTTTACTTATATAATAGAATTTGTTGATTAATATAGCACTAGTATTTTCCTAAGTCTGTGCAAATTGAAATAACCAGATTTTAAAAGCAGTTTTTTCTTTTTTTAAAACTTATTTCAAACATTTTTGGTACTTATTCATTAACTGGACAAGTGAAAAATTACACAAATCAATTCAAACATATTTTCCAAAACCATGTTACCTAAGAGTTTTATTTTCAAATAATGCCTTGTAACTAGTCCTCATCCAGCCCGCGAGTTATTTTGAAAATGACAGTCCTCTTCTTCCATTATTTATCAACCATATCTACTTTTAACAGTTTGGAATTATCGGCAAAAACCTTAAGTTAGTACTTTAACTGTACATAAAGATTTTTTCTAATTTGTCATTTTTTTAGTTGACATTGTCTGGTGATCAGTCTTACTTGTTAAACACAAAGACAATAGTAATGGGCAAAGAAAGTAGTTTCGAGTTAATTTCATTGTTGAATGGTCTCTTAATATACTTATGTATTTCCTATTTAATTCTATTAAGATCAGTCCAAAAAACGGTGCCAGAAGGTCGGTAGCTTCCCTGAAAAACTCCTTTAAAATTCACACCCAAATAGATGATGATCATCAACCGGTTTATTTGTTGAATCAGGCCACAATTAATCCTATGATGAACATAATCTTTTTCCAAGTCAGTCAACCAAATTTAACTTTGAATTTGTTATGGCTCTGACTCCACAGCTCTGTTACTGTCATGTTTGATAAGTCGCCTTCATGCATTTATTTCATTCTTTTTTTTTTTTTGTTATTCTCTTCCAAAACTAAATTTTTTTTTTTTTTTTTTTTTTTTTCTATTAAAAAAAAAAATTATTCAAGTTTATGATGCTCACTATCAGCTAGGAAATAACTGGAATAAAGATTTTAAAAAACGATTTTCTAGGATGAGATTTGAACTTACGATGGTATCAAATATTGGAACTGAAGGTTATCCACAAGGCCACCGATCTAACAAAAACATCTTTGTCTTTTTAACCTACTCAAATGAGTTTTGCGTAGGAATTTATTTTTACCTCCCCACATAGAACTAATATAGTACAATTTTCTGAAACAAAAAAACATTTAGAAATTAAATTAAAGTAAAAATATATTAGTTAACATTTATCAAATATTTTTAATTTTTAATTAAAAGTTTTCTCTTCAAAGAAAACAATACGTACGATGACTTGACATGAAAAGTAGTTCTGTCAGCTAAAAGGGAATGCTAAAAATGTCTGAACATTTGTTTCTAATGTTACTTTTATGTATTCATTTTGAATGAGTTTTAAAGAAGGTTCAAGAACTTCTGACAACGATAAGGGCATTGGATGTAAGGTGCCGATTCCAAATCTGCATTTAGTTTGGCTCTTAGATTAACCATTTAACTCTGATGCTATACACGTACAGACATTGTTGCTTTATTTATTTATTGTTGCTTTATATATATATATATATATATATATGGGGTAAGGTACACGATAAGTCATGAAAATGAAATGCCGTGGTAGACAAAATGTGTGAAAAATGACAAACGGAAAATAGGTTAAAGTGCAGGAGAAAAACAAAAACAAGAGATTTGACCGGTTTTGTTGTTTTTCTCCTGCACTTTAACCTATTTTCCGTTTGTCATTTTTCACATATATATATATGTAACGTTATAGAAGTAATCATCAGTTGGCAATTCTTAAGTAGTTTTTCAGCCTCCTTGCTCGAATATAATAATGGCTAAAAGACTTATTTATTTTGTGTGTATATTTGGCAAAAATCTACAATATAAATCTTATATATATATTTTTTTTTTTTTTTCTTCAGGCTTTCCATTCATCAGGGTTAGTTCGTGCAAACTTTTCACCGGTTGGGACTGATTCTCCACATCATTTGCAGGTATCTGTTGCCGCAGTGGATGTGACCACTAGCTCTGGTGTGGCCAGCCTCTCTGATATTTCTGACTCCCCAGTTACTTGTATGCCTAAACAGCAATCAAAGATCTCGAGTGTTGCCTCCGATTCGAGCGCTCATTGTACTAACTCTGGAATTCGACGTGGATCTTACACGCTGTTGGAACCCTCGATCAACCTAACTAAGCTTGCTCGGCTTACACCATCTCCAACCAGAGATGATCATAACAGCTCCAGTATTTCAGAAAGAATTCCGTCCTATGCAGATTTTGAGATTGACCTCCACAAAAGGATCCCTTCTAAAAAACAAAGTTCCAAATGTGGCACTCCCAGTAAATTGGTCACCCCGGTTAAGTCCATAAGTGTCCTAAAGCCTTTTCATTCTGATCCTAAATCTTCTCAGCAAATGCAACTCCTTGATAGCAAATCTCCATTTCTTAAAAGATCTAAAAGTGTGAATCGTATTAAAAGGACCAAAGACTCCTTTCACCTGACTCCACCCACAAAGAGAAATTTTTCCAAATGTTTCCAAAATGAAAAATCTAAGAAAAGTAAATTATCCGACAGTCCACAGCCGACTGTTGCTAAAAAGAAATCTCCAAAAAGTTTCCGAGAATGGAGATTGTCAAATATTGACTGCAAGGTTTCTCCAGATTTTCCCAAGAAGGATGTTGAGAATATGAAACTTAAAGATGAGCAATCTCTCAATGGTGAGTTAGTCTTTCTGATATTTCTTGCATATTGTATTCAAAATCATGAATTCTACATACTCATCATGTTCGGTTTAATATCTGTTTTACATTCTAGCATGTGTTGGGCGGCTTTTAGGAATTGACTTTCGTACTAACCTATCTTTATTTATCCATCTTTCTCTTATCACTTCCTTCCATGTTTTCCTCGGTCTTCTCTTATCAACTGACCCTCCTACCTCAACTGTTCTACATCTACTAACCTAAGCACTCTCATCCATTCTTTCAATGTGACCAAACTAATGAAGTCTCCTGTTTTCCATACATCTCCCTTTACTGTCCAGATTTAATCTTCCTCTGAGGTCATCTTTAAAACTCTCATTACACATCCATTGTATCATTCTCATATCATTTCTCTCCATGCAACTAGTATCCTCAATCCACACTGGCCAGGATTCACTTTTATACATTACACTGTGTACACATGCCCAATACTCTTTCCTTAGAAAACTCCATCTTAATCATTCTAACTTACAAAACTACGTTTTACAACAAGGTCTATACCAAATACATGTATTGAATCAAAAACTAAAAACAATACCACACCCCAAAATTCCATAGTCAACTATCCCAACTATAATCACGATGTAGATTGAATTATTTTTAATAAAAGTTACTTTCTGCCTTTCACAACATTCGATAGATTTTTGTTTTGATTAGTGTTGGGAAAATTAATCAGAATCGGGAATCAGAAAAATCAGAACTCTTTGGGGAATCGGAAAATTTGTGCTATTTTTCGATGCCAAAAACGATTCTTTAAAAATATTTTTCATTTTCCATTGGTGGTACTAATGATAAATATTTATTGATTTTTAAACTACCAGTAAAACTAAAATGTATAGATCCCCCCCCCCCCAGTGTATTTTTATGTTTGCAAAAATGTATGCACATATTACATGGGTTTTTAAGGTAATCCAAAAATTTAAAAAAACAACTTTATAGATAAATATTTAGATTTTAAAACAATCGGAATCTGTAATTGTATCTGAATCCGGTGGAGGAGGGGGGGGGGGGGGGGGTTATTAGAATTGTCCCATCACTAGTTTTGATATGGAAAAGTTAAACATTGAAAGAATATTTTGCCGATCACAAAAACAAATCTAATGACACAAAACTCTAATAGATATATTTACTTAACACTCTCCACCCATCTATAAGATGGATCCCACATAATGGATGTAACACATATCAATCAATATGTTGTGACAGAAACTACGTAGATAATTTTTGGTACTCATGCAGTTTATGAACCGCGTTTTTATCGGCACTTTCCGGCAGGTTACGTAAACCGCCAGGTGGCGAGCGAAAATATTGATTTTTTGTTTTGTGTCAAAACGCTTAGCTGACGAAAATAGCAACAGCTGACAGAAGAGTGTAGCTTTAGCCAATGAAATTTGCAGCAGACGAGCACATTGCCGAAGTATACCCTGTCGAGCAGCTTCCTTCCACATCCTCTAACCCTTCTTCTACTTTACCATCGTCTGTGCTTAAGTCCACAGAAAATGTGCGAGTAAAACAACCTAACCCTAAAAGAAACGTTAACTAACCCTAAAAGAAACGTTAGCTAACCCTAAAAGAAACGTTAGCTAACCCTAAAAGAAACGTTAGCTAACCCTAAAAGAAACGTTAGCTAACCCTAAAAGAAACGTTAGCTAACCCTAAAAGAAACGTTAGCTAACCCTAAAAGAAACGTTAGCTAACCCTAAAAGAAACGTTAGCTAACCCTAAAAGAAACGTTAGCTAACCCTAAAAGAAACGTTAGCTAACCCTAAAAGAAACGTTAGCTAACCCTAAAAGAAACGTTAGCTAACCCTAAAAGAAACGTTAACTAACCCTAAAAGAAACGTTAACTAACCCTAACCTAATAGGTAGGGTAGAAAATAAATTTGTCAAGAAAAAACATTAAAAAAAAATTGTTTGCGATAAGTTAACCCTAACTTAATCGGTACGGTTAAAAATAAATTGGCAAGAAGAAAAAAAAAGATCAACTTATTTCTTCGACTAACAAAAATAAATATTTGTTCCTGAAACTAACTTACCACACACGAGTGTTTTGTTCCTTGATTTTTATTTAATCAATATTTTTTTACAATTTTCCATTGAATTTTTCTCATTGAAATTAACATACGATGCCTGTTTCTAGCGTTTTCATATTGGCTAGCATTCTCAACATAAAAAAAACCCAAAGTTTTTGTTCGCCATCTTCCGGCGGTTTACGTAACCTGCCAGAATGTGCTGATGAAAACACAGTTCGTAAACTGCATCGGTACCTAATTTTTTTACAGAAAAGGCTACCGAAACAAGCATTTGTTCGAAAGAACGTACAGCCATATATCACCTAAAGAAATAAACATATCTTCAGACAAGAGAATGGACACTACAAAATATAGCATTAAAGCAGGACTACAGCTTCATGATACTAATTTTTAACCTTCCCCCTCCCCCCCAAAAAAATTCTACAGATACATAAAAAACAACCTATACAAAAACTTAGTCTTCACACAAAAACATCATTGATTCTCGCATCCCCATCAATCCTACAACTGCCATATTTTATTACACGTCTAAAATATACAAACTCTCCAAACTTATAGAAAATTTCTAACTCCTCTACATCTTAAAGAATTTATTACATTTTCTGGGTAATCAATCAAATACAAGACTGATAAAATATAATACAGTTAATCTTAACGCATAATTTTCCCTTCAATAACCAACGCTACCTTCAAACCAGGAACTAAAATGGTGCCTAGCTATGCAAATACATTAATGCACATTTAGAGACAAAATTAATTAACTCCTTTAAAACCAATATCCTACTGTAGATATATAGATGACATGTTCTTTATATGGATACATAGACGAAACAATCAAATGAACTTTGACCACACAATAAAATTTACCAAAGAGCATTCATACACTTCAATTCTATTTCTAGGTGTAATACTCTGATCCCAGAATAACATTATCTGCTTCCATATACATTAAACCTATAGACAACCACAAATTCTTAAAATCTTTGATATATATATTAGTTGCAGCATATGCATTTGCTCAGACCTTCAATATTATTTCTACCATCTAAATAAATTAATGCAACAATTCAACCAGAACGACTACATTTATAAAACTAATCAAATCAAGTATTAACAAGACAATGTCCCAAGACTGACAACTTAAATATTAGCACAAATGACTGCATTTAAATGCTTTTTAATCATGGTCAATACATGTACAAACTCACCCACACTAGAGATTTTACCAATCTTTAATTAGATCTCTGAAACAATTAATAGACCACCTATTGATATGAAAAGACGACCACCCAATTAACAATTCTCACTTAAAAAGAAAAAGGCATTGTTAAATATTAACAAACTAAACATTTAAAAAAGAAAATTGCTAAAACCACATAACCTACTTGCAATAAACTTAGATATTTAAATATTTAACAGTAGATTCTTCCTTTCATAGTCCTAAACATTCAAATCGAAATATAATTGACATACTTCACTAGTGATAACCCTTATGTAATATATAACATCTTTTATACAAAATGTGAAAATAGTGGATACATAAGTGAAACAAACTTGCCTATTAGACTCTGATTCAATCTTCACAAACTTACTATCAGACAAAAAAAAAGCACCTTACTTCAAAATAGCTAAACATTTTAATCAAATCATGTATTAGATGTGAAATGCATGCTGATACAAACTAAATTCCTGTCTACATGTGCACACAAACAAAAATGAAAAAAAATGGATAATAAAACTTTGGCCTTGTAGACTCCAGTCCTGAACTGATTCCATGTGCCATCAAATTGCATGCTCTCTAACCCCCTATGAGGATCCCTGCATACACTAGTCCTGCAGTTTTGATATGTGAATGTGCTTGGGTACTTTTACCCCCTTGAGTGAAATTTACACATGATATATGGAGCTTCAGTTTACTATGCACAATTAATGGTTCAAACCACATTCTGCACATCTCATGGTGCACACATTTTGATGGTCTCTCTTGCAAGTTATAACTTAATCAAAGCTATGACTGTGCATGTATCTTTATGGGCAGTTTTTGATGCGACAAGGTTTTGCAAATGATGAAACCAAATTCAGTACAAAGCTGCTAAAGGCCATTACAATTCATGCTCCCAATGCCATATTTATCTGGTACAGTCCACATTCCATGATATTGCCCCACCTGAGCATTGAAATATCCTAGAACGAAGATTTTATTGGCTTCTGGAATGGAAGTTAGCACTGTTCTGAGATTTTCATAGAGCAGAATAGTCTTTGTTGGAGTTAAAATGAAGTAATAAAAGTTAATCTTGTTTTTTTTGTTTTTTTTTTGTTATTGGAAACTTTGGTCTTTTTTTTTTTTTTCCATTATAATTTATTTTAAATATAATTTTAAAACGGTGCATGCATGCAACCACTGAAACTTTCTCACAGATGCGGCTTTCGGTATCTGTTCTGTCTTGTCTGTGAAGGGGCGTCCTAGGTTAAGGCAATTTTTATTTTTGTCCCAATCGATGATTTTTCTCATCAAAAACTAATTTTTTTCTCTAGAGTAGACAAGATTAAAAATTTAAGACAAACAGACCCTTCTGAAAGGTCACTGGAAATCAATTTCTCCCTTTCCTTTAATCATCTTTTTTCTTTTTTTCTCTCAAATAGCTTTCTTTTATTGCATTCTCTACCTTGTCGTACATGCAGCAACCAAGTTCTTGTAATCATTACAAAAACATTAAAGTTCACAAATTGTTATGCATACCTTAGTTGTTGGCGTCGTTCCTGCTTGATACACTTCTGTAATGATCCTCCTAGACTAAAGGAATACTGTCCTGTAATTCATACCTTCAAAAAGACGAACTCTAGGCAAAACTGATGGACGACAGCAAGACCTTTATTCAACGTGATCTTCATTCCAAATCACTGATCAGTGAGGGAGGGAAGGCAGATTAAAATCACTAATTATGTTGTCGATCCGTGTCATTCCACATCCGAATTCCCAATCGACTTCCTTTTCCTATCACCCTCTCTCTTTGACGTCATATCCGTTTCTAATACATTCCCACATCCTAATCAACTTTTAAATCTGGAACATCAAGTTGACCTCAACTAACCTCTCAGCGTTTTTTTTCCATTTCTTGTTATTCTCAACTAACTAAATTAGATAATATGGGATCTACCCGCTCAATATCTAATACCTTATTCATTTGTAATGCTTTCTCTGGTGGGAAAATCAAAATAGAATCTCTTTAAAACTCAATGTTTTTAACATTTGTTAACACATGTTGAATTCAATTCTATGTAGAATTAATGAAAGTTAACTTCTGTGACCTACTCTTTAGGTGCAACATGTTTCCTACTGTAAAGCGGAATGATGCAAAATAACTGTTCAATAACAATGGTGATTTGTTCCATTCCTATAAAGTTGATTCTGAATGCTTCTTTATTTTTCAGTTTCTGTGGACTCTCCCTTGCTTTCACCATCGCTCCCTTCGCCATCTCTTATCAACGAAAATCCATTAGACTGGGACAATAAGATTGTCGACCAAATGAAATGTTTTTTTTCCGAAAAGAAAGATTCTTTTTTCAAACTAAAAAGGGATTTTAATGACTGGCAAGGGCAAATTGTTGAAGATGAAGAAAACTTTAATAAAACCTTTGAAAGCATCAAGCTGTTCAAACAATCCCTTGAGAATGGAAGAACAGGCTGTGACTTCTTGACCCCTGACATCAGTTTTACATCCACAGAACCAGGGCAGATGGAAACGCCGATTAAGCAGTTATTTGTACCACAAACGCCAGTCGTTTCTTCTGATTCTTCCCATGTTTCCTTGCCTGCTGATAATGTTAAAAAACCTAAGGTATGGAGAGCGAGTGATTTTTATAATTGTTTATATACTTACTAGCATTGCAATATATATATATATATATATATATATATATATATATATATATATGACTATATGCAATGCAGAAAAAGAAAAAAAAATGAACAAAAACAAATTAATGAAGACAATATATGCAATATTTTTCTTCAAAAACTTATCTATTTTTATTTCAATAAATTATTCACTTACTGTAAATAGAATTCCGAGGTAGTAGAAAAAAATTTTTGAAATTTTAAGAGAAATCTTTCCTTCTCAAAACAAACATGCTTTTCATTTACTGAAAAGAAATGTCTTAATAGAAAGAACGTTTGGCTGTGATAAATATATTTTTAAAGAAAAATATTGCATATATTGTCTTCATTTGTTTTTATTCATCTTTTTAACCATTCCGGGTATAGTTTCCATATTGCATACAGCCTTTTTAAATACTTATTTCCCAGCCATGGTTTAAACAAACTACCTTAACGGGGGTGTGGGTGAGAGATGTCAGTCAACAGAAAATCATAAGTGCACAAGTTGGAAAAAAAGTATAATAATGAGAAAAAAAAAGGAAAAAAAATGAAGAAAAAAATAAAATAAACGTGCAACTTAACAATTTCATGCCAAATTTATTGGACGAGTTTAGAAGCAAAGTAAAGTAAATTCTCAATTTCAGTTTTTGTATTTTTTTTTAGTATAGTCTGTAGGAAATTTTAGGGAACTATTCCCTTCTTCAGGCTTTCTATGAGGTGTGGACAGAGTTCTTGAAAATGGCGAACTAAAACTTATATTTTTTTATTTCACAAACCGGCCACCAGGAGTCGCCTTTCAAGGTCATATATGGGGGTTCTTTTGTGTTTTGTTTTGGGTATACATATATCGGGAAGGGAATAAGAAAAGAGAGGAGTCTATAAGTTAAAACTGTCTGCTCGATGTGTGTGTGTGTGTGTGTGGGGTGGGGGGGGGCGTCATTTAAACACCTGCGGCTGGTCTGTCTGACACACATCCGGAAGGAAAATAAAGACAAAACATGAGGGGAAAGAAAAGAGAATAGAGAAACTAATGACCACAGGATAAATGCAATTATCTGCTGATTTAAGTCTGTCTGATAGGCAATGTTTTTAGGGATCTATATCTAAAATTCAGTGATTAGCAGTGAGTCTATAAATAAATATACACACGCACATACATACACATTATATATATATATATATATATATATATATATATACACACACACACACACATATGCATACACATACAAATATATGCCAATGAGTCAATTTATATATAAATTGCACGGTGAACAATTGTCAATATACAGCTGAGACAGCACGTGTGTGCCTGCGCGCAATGGAGAAGTCAAATTAGCCGTGTTTAAATCCAACTGATGATGTGGTGTGTATATCTCAGTATATTTATTGGTGGTGTGGTGAAAAAAAATTGTAGGGATTCAAAATTCAGATACCTAAAGTTTATCCGCTTGGTATGAGTGTTTAATTTATGAATTCATTTTATTTGTTTTTCTGCAGTGCTGTGTGTAATGGAAACCTGTCTGTAGTAATATATACTGTATGTGATCTATTGTGTGGTTTGCTGAGTTGTAATGTCTTGTCACTGGAGAGTGGGTATTGTTCTCCCTGATCGCTTTCTTGTGGTTATTGAATCTTAAGCGGAACGGAATGCCAGTCTCTCCAGACGTAACCACCCTTACTGCAATATGTGCAGTGCAAGTAATAAATCATGTTCTCACTGTAGCATGTTAGACCTGGTAGTTCAAGTTTAACATGTGAGTTAGGTAGAGTGATGGCAGGATCTGTCACTATATGTTGGCAGATCTGGCAGTGAAGTTTATTGCATGGGAAATTACCTTGTTGGTTGCTGGATTGTGGTTTGGTGTAGGATGATGCGAGGAATGTCAATAGATTGGCTGTTTGCCTTCTGGCATTAATTGGAGGTGCGTTAAACAATGAGGCGATGTCTGTCTGTTTTGAGATGTGGGAAATATATATATAATATATATATAAATAAAACCAGAAATTTATGTTCAACATTTTGTCTTTATTGTTCAAAGACTTTTTCAAGATGGCTGATGTGAAGAAATCATCAGCCATCTTGAAAGTATTTGAACAATAAAGACGAAAAATTGATGAACATAAAAAAAAAATTCTGGTTTTTCCTTTTTTCATTGTTGGATTAATTACATAACAATCATATATATATATATAAAATATAATTTATTATTATTTAATGCATAGTTGTTTTGGAAGAATAAAATCTGCTCAATTATGTTTGTAAGAGTATAATATATCTCATCTTCATAAAGTTAGGTATGTGTTTATATATTTGTATGTACAGGATTAACTCCTAAACTAATTAACCAATCATTAAATACAGCTGTTAGGCGTAAGGGGTCCAAATGTGGGTGATGTTTACTTTTATGCAAAAGAAATAAAAAGGTAGACCTTTGTGAAAATTCAGATACGTCGGACTTTTGAAATTTTAACAATTAAAGGTGTTAGACATCACTTAATAAATATTCACTAAATTTGAATTTTTTACAGCATTTTAAAGGGTTTTTAGGGGAATAATATAGCCACAACCTCCCATTTAAAAATTCAGATATCAAATTTCCATTGAATTTGATCCATAGTCGTTAGACACCAATGAAGCAAGATTCCCAGATTTCAATTTCTTCCTAAGACTTTAAGCTAAACCATAACGTTGAGCCATTTTCTAGAATCAATATCATGTAATGGATTTTGATCAAAATTAGAATAAGGATTCTAGACATAAGGTTTAAAAATCATATCTTGATTTTAATCTTTGTAAGGGACATAAAAGTGGTGCTAACTGTTGTGTTTGGGGAATTAAGTTTACCCATCTGGGGCGGGTATTCTTCTAGTTATAGTATAATAATATATATATATACACACACTATACTATACAGTGAACATTTGATTAGACGTTGCTACAAACGGTTTCAGGAGGGATGGGAAATCCTGCCCGTTTTATTAAAAATAAATGTGCTTCTTTCTTCAATCAGTAATTTAATGATGGGACAGTGAAACTCTTCATAAATTAAGATAAAAAAAATGAAAGAAATAGATAAATATAAAACATTAAATTAAAAATCAAGGAATTAAAATAATTTAAAGTAATAACGGTGAATAAAAAAATAAATAAATAAAATTTAAAAAAAAAACTTATAAAAACTTAAAGATTAACCTATTAAATAAATCGATAAGTGAATTTACAAGGAGTGCTGAATTTCCTCAAAGCCTAAAACTGGGAGTGGAAATGGTAATCATGAATATTAAAATAAAAATGAATTTTTTTTTTTTTTTTTTTTTTTTTTTTTTTTTAATACTCTTTGAAAGGGAGGTAATTAAATTTAAATTATTAATTTAAATTATTAATTTAAATTATGGAGTAACTAGGTAAGTGAAATGTGATAACATGAAATTAAGTAGGGTGAGTATTGAAACATAAATCATTTAATTAAATATAAATGACTCTAGAATCAGTCTGCTAGAACAACGCAAAACAAACTGAATAGATAAAATGAAATATTGAACATTAGATTAAATGTTAAGTTAAAGGTTTGAAATTAAATTTAATTAAATGAAGCAGAATAAGATAAAAGATAAGTTAAACTTAAACAAAGCCTAGTGTCAAAAATATTGAAATTATGAAAAATATTTAAAATAAGATAACTATAAAATAAATATTGGCATAATAGATGCATAATGATCTCAAGTGTGGGAAAGACTAGTTACATATTTTTTTTGGGGGGGGGGGGGGTTATTCACTCGCATGTTTTTTTGCAGTCACAGGTCTACATTGTTCTATCAGGTCCCATAGATATCTCCTACATAACCACATCACAGGGAAAAAACTAACAAGATTAACAGGAAGAGAAAGAGTTTGACTTCTTAATGTTCCCCTTAAAATTAGAACAAATTAAGTAGTTTATTCTTAAAGCTGTTAGATCAGCATTTTCCTCCAGAACATAGCCTACATAAATTATTTAATAGGAACTTCATTAAAACCAGCTACTCCTGTGGTCTACAAATGAAAACTAAAATCACTGCCAGACCTAAACTCCAAGCCACATTCCAGTTACTGCAGAACTGGGGAGCAACTGCCTTCTGGAGGGTAAATGTTGCATGAAATCTATTTATGAGGTTAAAATTTCACCCAGCATCTTTTTGTATCTGTTAAACGTTTCATAAAATAAATCTTTTTTTCTTTTTAAACATTCTAAGTTGGTTTACTTCAGAAATACTTTCAAACTTTTACAATTACTTTTTCAAAATAGCCAAGTAATGATTGAATTCAATTTTATCAAAAATGTGCACCAGTTCAAGAACAAAACAATGTCCAGATAGAATACAATAGAACTTTTTGTTTTGAATTTTACTTTAAGTAGGTATTTAAAATATGACCATCCTTTCTTTTCAAAAATAATTTTTTTTTTTTGTTTTATTTTTGTTAATTTAATTGGTCCCCCGATTTATAAAAATGTTTTGAGGCATGTCCGTCCGTCCAGATTTTTCTCCGCAACCATCCATTGAATTTCTCTTAAATTTTGCTTGAAGTTGTAACTTTGGTCAGGTTAGAAAGTGACATTTTCCGATTTAAAAAAAAAAAAAAAAAAAAAATCTGGTTGACCCCCCCAGGGGGGTCAAAAGGCCCCGAAATGGCAAAAAATGACATTTTTTGCCCCATAACTTTTCATCCATCCATTCAATTTCTCTGAAACTTGGTCAAAATGTGAAGGCAATTGTTCCTAATAAAAAAAAAAGTATCGCTAACCTTGGAAAAAATCTGGTTTGCGCCCCCAGGGGGTCAAAAGCCCCCAAAATGGCAAAAAATTACCCTTTTCTCCCATAACGTTTGATCCATCCATTCAATTTTTCTGAAACTTGGCCAAAATGTAGAGGCAATTGTTCTGGATATAAAATGAGCATCCTTGACCTCAGAAAAATTCTGGTTCGCGCCCCCAGGGGATCAAAGGGGGGTAAAAAATGCCCCAAATTGCCCAAATTTATTGCATTTTACACTCATCACATACAGAGGGGGACCACGCACGCGCTGCTTGTTTTTATGTAAGTTTTGTTTATGATAAATACTTTTTTAAGCAATGTTTTTGAGTATAATCGTTACTCTTTTCTACGTGATCCCACTCGGAATGTTTGATTTTCATGATTTGTCTATCCTCATTATTGAAAAAAATGTTTTGTTCTTGAACTGGTGCAGGTATATCCAATGGATGTTATCTGAATTGTAATTGATAAGGTCTATATGCTGATGATGAAAATTATAAGTTTTCAAGTTTTACTCTGATGAAATAGTGATAATAAAATGATTTTTTTTTAAATGTGCATACATATGGATAAACATTAAGTGTTGATTTTCAGAGCTTGATAATATTTAAAATTTTAATTATGGTCTGTTACAATCTACCGAATTATATGAAACTCCGTTTGACATAACCTGTTAACCATTGAGCTTATTTTTATCTGCAGTATTTAAATATATTCAGGGAGATTCATAAGATCTAATTTGTTAAAAAAAATTAAAAAAAAAAAAAAATTCATATTTGATCTCTTTGGAATGTCTTTAATTGTTTTGGTTCTTTTAATTTGAGTTTTTCTTATATCAAAAATGCTTTTACTCCATTAAACATACTTTATTCATTTATAAGATTTTATCGCAGATACCTGAAAATCAAACGTTATGTGTAACAATTACCATTATTGGATTCCTTTTGAACTTTTTATTCTAGAAAAGTTTTCTTTCTTTTTACTTTAGTTACAGGTCTTTGTTATAAAATATTCTTCGCTGTTTATGCATATCTCGCATTAAAGTAGATCCCATATTTACAACAAAAAAAAAGCAAACAGACCCTAATACAAAATTAAAACCATTGGATTTTTTGTAAAATCTTGAGAGTTGCTTGATCTTAGTATAGGGCTCTGTTTTAAATTTAATCCAAAGACAGATAATACAAATATAATATAGATTGAGGGAAGGGGGTAATATTTACAGAATTGTTTCCTGATTTTGACACAAGAATTTAAATACCAAAGATTTTTTGTTTGTGAATATTTTATTTATTTTTGTAATAAGATATTTTATTTCGAAATTTCATTTTTAAGTCAACAAATCCTGTTCTTGAGAGAATCCCAGCTGCTGCCAAGGGCTTTCTCACCAGAAGACTATTGTCTTGCCCTAAAGTCATATCCTTGAGAAAAACCATGACGGTAAGCAAACAAATTTAAGTTTTTATTTTATTTACAATATTTCTCGTTAATAGATAAATCAGTTAATTTAATAATTTTCTGAAAATAGTTCCGAAATGCTTCCTGCTTCGCGAGGAGCGTTAGACACAGTTAATGTCTATATAAGATATGTAGCTGTATTTAGATGTGAGAGCGTAAATGGTGAAACTGAATCAAAGAATGGAAAATTCCATTAGAACTCAAGACGGAGGTTAGAGGTCATGTCAGGAGATGACCTCATGGATGAGATGTGGAGGAAAGAAAAGATCTGCCTTTTTGGCCTGTGAGCTGATTGCGTTCGGACATTGTTTTTCGAACCTTTATCTGGGGAGCCGGCTAGGAGAATCTCATGTAACAGAATAAAACCTCAAAAAGCATGCCGCCATTGAGCAAATGTGTTGGGCCCCCCCCTTTTTTCTTTCTATTTTTTTTCTTGTTACATTAATAATGCAGCTACAAGGAGGGGGGGGGGGGCATAAGTTTTGGCTGCTACATCACCACGAGACGCCACCCACTACTTCAGAGAGAAGAATAGCTGTTTCTGCTGAGATCAGAAAATCTCCCCCTCCACTGCAACGTTACAGATCTCAAGTTTCTTGAAAAGGGGCATTTTTGACATAAATAAAACTTTGCCCAGTCGTAATGATAATTGGAATCGACAATTTGAATTCTTGAGGACGGTTTATGGCAAGTATTTAATATTTGATTTGAAGACTACCATGTTGTAGTCTGCAGGAAAGCAGTCACATGGTAATGTGTTCCACAGATGAGTTTCTTAGAAAGAAGCTGTTCTGTACGAGAGTTACACGGCTACCGAAAGTAAACTCAGTTCACTTTCTACTATTATATATATATATATATAATGGGTGTATATATATATATAAAAATTAGCTGGTTGCAAGTTATTTCTAATAACATGTTTTTTTTTTTTCAGGACTTTCATAGAAAATTGAAATGTATTTTTTTTAAATTCTGTTTTAGGAATGCCAATTGCTTTTGAAAGAAGTTGATTACAATACCAATATAGATTTCATTGACAGGATACATAACCAGGTGAGTCATGTTTTAATTTAGTCTTCAAACTAACCCAATCTGAAGTAAATGCACATTTTGGATTCTAAAATAAACATTTTATTTTTCAGTTGGAATCTTCACGGCAAGAGATTCATGCTATTTTCTTTGAGCAAACAGTTGCAGAAAAAATGTCACTGATCAAACAATCCCGCGAGTTACGAAACAAACCTCTGAAGGTAAATCAAATTGTAAGTCTTGTAGAGAGTGAGATAAATGAAAATTATCTCACTTATGAGACTTTTTTCTTTTTATTTAAATTTTTTTTTTATTAAAACTTCAACATTTGAGCAGCAAAGATTGTATAGACTCTTTCCATAATAATTCTGTTTGGATAAAATATTAATTTCTTGTCATGCCAGAAATATGGAATTCTGGGAGAATTTCTCTACCGTGACAGACTTATTAGTATTTCCTTTTCTATCTTTACAGTTATCTTTTCTTAAAACGTTTTATATTATAACAAAAATGGAGGCTCATCTAAACTAATTTTTATTTTTTATATTTAAGATTAATTCTCTTCACTTGTAGGATTCCTGAAAAATCTGCATTTAAATTTACATTAATGTTTTTTTTTTTTTTTTTTTTTATTTTTCAGGAAAAGGCTCCGCAATTGAGCTATGCCACACAAAAATATCTATTGCGCAAGAATACAGAGTATCCTTTTTCGTTTTAAATTCTTTCTCTCCTACAGTAAAAGGTTGAAGTGCATCGGGTGGTGAGGCCCTAATTTGGGAGCTTTAGTGAGTGTGGAACCCCCCACCCACCCCTTAGTGACCCTTACATCCAGGTTCACTCTGACATAGAGTAGTAATTAGTCTTTTCCAGATCATTTTTTCTCTTTCTCATATTTTTATATTTTTTTTTTCTTCATCCATCTAGTTAAGAGTCTCACAAAACTGCATTCAATTGTGAGCCCCTAATTTGGAGTGAAATCGCCCTTTAGTTGCCATTGCTTCCAGACTTACTCTGACCTGTCAAGGTCCCATCTGTAGGTTAAATAGAATCTATTGTCTACAAAATATATGCCTACAAACAAGTCACATGAAACATTTACTGCATGAATAAATATTTTAAAATAGTAATTCGAGGCATAGAATCTTAAAACGACTGGATTCAGCATTAATGTGAAAAGGGTTGATATGCCATAAAAAAAACAACCTACAGTAAAATAAAGGTTAGGTTTTGTTAAATACCACAAAAGAATGTTATTCAAATTTACCCGCTGTCTTGAAAGATTTCTGCTTGATTCTTATCTACCGAAGAACAATAAACCAAATTTTCCATTTCTAATATATAAATTAAGCCAGCCGGATTTTCCAAGTTAGACCTTAAGAGCAATGCATCTGACAATTGATACTTGATTCTGACTAGCCAGTGAAATATTCTGTTTATAAATTGAAATCTTTTTATCATTTTTTGGCATTCGCATTTCGAAGATCACTTAACACTTCAAAATATAGTTTGAATACCCAAGTACTATCCTTCAATCTCACATGAAGTAGCATAAAATAATTTTTAACACATTGACACACATACCAATGTATGTAACAAGTAATAATCGTAATTCCTTTGTGACTGAACAAAATTTGAAAATGTTTTTGATGCTTTTAAATTGCCACTTGGAAATTTTGTATCCCATATTTTCATATCCCATATTTTCATATCGATAAGATTGCAAATAGATGAACTTTACAGAATCTGTTAAATTTTTATTTTTTATTATACTTAGGTGTTAATTTAAACATTAAGGGCAGTGCTATATTGTATTTATTACATCTTAATTTGATTAAATACATTTTCAAAATAAATTAAATTTTACTACTTCTGCCACTACTAAAAATAATAATGTTCATAATTGCTGTAAAAGTTGAACTTCATAAGCTTCACAAAATCTCTATGGTCGCTAAACAGTTTATTTAATAGTGATACAAACATTTGAAGACAAAAAAAAGACAAAACTAAGTGAAAACTGCTACTGCTTATGAGAGAGACCCTGATTGATTAAACATCTGTTTACTTTCAGATATTTTTAATCCACTTTTTTTTTTTCTATAACAAGTTGTACCTACATTGTCTTTAAGTTTGCCTTTTTTTTTTTTTCTTTTTTTTTTTTTTTTTTTTTTTTAATTTCTTTTAAAGAAAGATTTTAATCTTTTAAGTCATAAATTTTTTGCAAACTATTTTCATTTATTTTTCCGAAATGAATTCAATCCATTCCTTTCTTTATCCTCGGTTTTACATTTTAAAGAATTACTCAGAAATTGGCTATCTCTCTAAATATTGCTAATTCACATTAATTTTGAATTGGTTAATTTCTCAATTTATTTGGGGTGTTGATGGCTGTTTGTCTCCGCATAAGGGTAAAGATTATGACCTCAGCTTCTTTTATTCATAAGTATAAATAAAATACTCATAAATAAAATATTACTACGTTAGAGATATATTCGTTTCACTGAATCTGCAGTAAATTAGTACTCATTGGACTGAGAGGGGAGCAAATGACTTTAATTTCTTCTCTGGATTCTGAGTAGAAACTATTATATTTGCTATAGATTTTTCTGTGATTATTTTATTAGTTATACAGTTACTAATGGTCTGCTTTTAATTATTTAGATTATGCATCTAGTTTAATCTGTTAGTTTATCCTGCCTAATTTCTTTCTATTGATGTTGCATTAGGCTAAAACATAAGTTTGTTAAAATTTGCCTATTTGATAAAACTGGTGATACCAGATCAGGCTGCCCTGTGGCTCCCTGAGACGAAATTCACCTACATTGACGTTTTTTTTTTTTTTTTTTGTTTGTAAAACTTAATTATGTTCTACAAAACCAAAAACAAAAACAACAGCCCCTCTCCCTTTCTCCCTCCCCTTTTTTATTTTTATTTTTCCTACCCTACTCCCGGTCCTGGATATGACCTTAAACTACATCCGATGGTGAGATCCGGCTTACGGACTTTGGGGAATGTGGAGCCTCCTCTTAATTACCATTGCTCCCAGGTCCACCCTGACCCGGAGTGGTAGTACCTGTTAGGGTCACAACTATGGGTTAAATAGAAACAGATATTAAAAGGGGAAAGAAACAAAAAAGAGAAGAAAACAAGACCAGATTCGGCATTAAATAACCCAAAAAGGGTTGATATGCCGTAAAACAAAACTACCATACCAAACTACCAAAATTTGCCTATAATGGCCTTGATGGTAATTCAATCCCTTCCCAAGATAAGAGTTTACGTTGGTTGAAATTTTGATTATATAATCAAACTGAGATATATTAAAAAAGGGGGGGGGGCAAAGAGAGAAGCCCCAAAAGGACAGTTGTAGGAGAGCTCTCTGGGAAATTGGGGAGGCAAGCGGAAGGGAAGTTATGTCACTTACGTTTAAAACCGATTTCGGTTTCTTGTTCCTGACAGCTCGACGAAGGTTGGGTGAAAATTGTCTCCTGCTAACCCCAAAGAGGGGGGGGGGGGCAATGAACACATGGCAGTGAATATCTTCGCTCAGTAATTAATTCCCTTTCTCTCGCGTGCAACCGACAAACCATCCGTCTGTCTGTCAAATAAATATTCGAAAATCCATACACAGCCATCGGTTTAATTTGTGCATGACAATGATGGTGGACATCGGCCAACCCAACGAATCGAGGAAAAACTGATAACCGAAGGTAAGCGAATGTTGGAGATTGGACAATCACAAATCTAAACTTTCCGATTTCTAAACATTCCAAAATGTAAAAGTAGCTTGAACCCCTATCCAATGATGGGTTCAGAATACTGAAATACTCTTGGAACTTTCAATAACTGCAATGGTTTGCCCCCCTTAAAAAAAATTTTTTTTAGGCGGTCACAATCATATTGCTATGATGAATACTGGAGAAAATAGAGCTTACACAACTGAAGTTATGGACTTAAAACAGTTTAAATCGTAAAACTAAGTTATTTACTCATATATTCAATCTCCTTAAAATCAGTAAGAAAAACAACTCTTCAGTGGGTTTTTTTTAATGAAAATCACGACAATAGGACTGGGATGATATAATCATGTCGTGCTTACAATTGTTATGTACGGGACGGGAGATGAGACTGGATACTGTTTACACTATCATCTGCTTTCTTTCTTGTTCTCTCATGGGGGCCACAAATTCGCGGACTGCAACCCCCACCCCCACGGAGCCACATGCTCTTTTCTTTTCTTTTTTTTATGAAACAAATATCAAATTTCTGTAATAGCCTGAAACTAGGTAGCAAGCACATCTCTTATAAATATAACCCTTGTTCATACAGCATATAAACAAATCCTTTTTTTTTTTAATTCCTAGATTCTTAAATCCCCAGTTTTGAAATTGTTCTATCTGTCAGGGTTTTTTTCCTTAACCATCCTTTCTTTTAGAAAAGCTTCAATTCCAAACAACAAAACTGTTTCTCTTCGTAAGGTACCATCTGTGAAACAAACTGCAGTTTCCCAGTCATCGGTATCACCAAAGTAAGTAAAACTACCTTCCCCTGTTTTATCTGCAGCTACTGTTAAAATTTGTAAATTTTTTATTTCAATTTTTAATTTTTTTTTAATTAATCTTTTCTTGCTTTGTTGGTGTCTGGTAAGATTATCAGCAATTTTATAGAATCACTCCTGTAAAAGAAAACACAAAAACGCTAACCTTAAGTCCAGATGGCAATCCCCCACCCCCCAAAATTTAAAATAAACAATTTATCAGTCTAAGTTGATTTTTGTATAACCTTATTTACCCTCTTTCTTGTCTTGTTCTGAATATGACATGAAACTGCATCTGGTGATGCGATTTCAATGTGGAAGTTTTGGAGTGTGTAGGGCTTGACCCTTTGTTAGTATTATTCACATTCATTCTGACCTGCAAGGGTCCCAACTACGGGCTAAAGACACCTGCAAGGGTCCCAACTACGGGCTAAAGACACCTGCAAGGGTCCCAACTACGGGCTAAAGACACCTGCAAGGGTCCCAACTACGGGCTAAAGACACCTGCAAGGGTCCCAACTACGGGCTAAAGACACCTGCAAGGGTCCCAACTACGGGCTAAAGACACCTGCAAGGGTCCCAACTACGGGCTAAAGACACCTGCAAGGGTCCCAACTACGGGCTAAAGACACCTGCAAGGGTCCCAACTACGGGCTAAAGACACCTGCAAGGGTCCCAACTACGGGCTAAAGACACCTGCAAGGGTCCCAACTACGGGCTAAAGACACCTGCAAGGGTCCCAACTACGGGCTAAAGACACCTGCAAAACTAATGAATGACCTAACAAGGATTGACATGCCATAAAACAACCTTTTTAATTGTGATTGCTCATGTTCCCATCAATGTAATAACCTTCACATAAAGACAGCAAAATAATTTAGTTTGTTTATCTTTTTATTTTCAGAAAAATAGTAAAAAAGAAAAGTATTCAAACTAAAAAAGAAAACCAGTAAGTTTTTTTGTTTTTTTTCTCCCCCCCCCCCCCTCTTAAGTTGTTGCTCAATCTATTGATGAGGTCCCGATTTGGGTGCTTTGAGAAATTATCCTTTTAGTTGATTTTACTTCTGTTAATGTTATAACTGGGCCTTAGATTTCAGTTTAAAGTTTAGCCTGACTCCTGAGGGTCAAAAAATTACATGCGGGTAATTCGATAATTTATGAAGATTGAAAGATGCCTGTGCTGGAATTGTTTATATTTAGAGGTGGGTTTTTATGAAAATCACGACAACATGACTGGGATGATATAATTATGTCGTGCTTACAATTGTTATGTACGGGATGGGAGATGGGACTGCATACTGTTAATACTATTATCTGCTTTCTTGCTCTCTCATGGGGGCCACGTCAGTTGGCCCTCTGAACGCCTCAGTGAGTTGGGTTTTGTTGGCATTCAACGGACAGTTGAGTTTGTGTGCCTCTCGGAAAGAGATGGGCCCTTGGGCTCTAAACTATTGGACTCGTTTTGATTTGGTCAGGCTAAGATTTCTCATTCGCAAGTCTGTTATTCAGAAAATCAGTCTCATTGTGACCTTAAAAGAAAATAAACGTTTGTTACTTGTTTTAAACTGGAATTTTTGTGGTTTAGCTATGAGGGAGAATTCTTCTGTTACAACACTAAGACCACGCAATTGACACTGCGACCGGTGTCGAAATCTAGCAATGATTTTAGACCAGCACAATGAGAAGACGATCATGGTCTGTACAGTGAACGCATGCAACTGTTATTTTTTGCATAGACAGTAATCTTGTGAACAAGTATCGGCCACATCCTGTGAGAAAGCCTATTATATTGTTTTATAGTTACTTGTATGAACTGCATTTATTTCATTTTTCTTTGACCAATTTTAGTGCAGTCGATAAATAATGAAATAATTTGCATATAATAAACTTAACTCTGACATCATTCACCTTTTTTTATTTTTCAGATCCATCCGTAAAATTGCACAACCGAGTGTATCTAAACCAAAGCCAAACAATGTAGGTGAGTAGGTTTAATATGCTCGTTTTAACCTTTTGAAGCTCGAAAGCTAAAGACTTTTTCTTTTCACAATGTGATCTGATAGGGACGTTCTCTAGATGGTAAATAAACATGTAAGATGTTGCTAAAATAGGCTGACTTTTCCCCCTTTCAGACCGGAATATTTGATGCAGAAATGGGATAGTGTGAAGGCCTGTGCAAGATTCTAGAAAGTATTAAAATGCTCTGTGTGTGGTCATAAAATTTGAGGGTATTGGTCATAAAAATGGTATCTCATGGACCGTAGAAAAAATAAAATCTGTGCCATGTGTTTAACACCTGACCTAGAGGATGGAATATTTAAATTCTGTGTTG
Source organism: Sepiola atlantica (assembly GCA_963556195.1). NCBI lineage: Eukaryota > Metazoa > Mollusca > Cephalopoda > Sepiida > Sepiolidae > Sepiola > Sepiola atlantica. Next base: position 30,666,354 of record OY744531.1, on the reverse strand, counting down.
AAAGAATGGATGAAAGTTCTTGGGTTAGATGTAGAACAGTTGCAGGGGTAGGTCAAGGAAACCAGGAAGGAATTGATAAGGATGGACTCGAGAGATAAAGACCTGGCCAGAGATAGGTTGTTTTCGAAGTCAATTTCTAAAAAGCCAGCATGTAAAATCGACGTTAAACTGATGATGCAGTTCTACAAATGATCTGATGGTTAAACATAGCAAGTCGAGGTTTATTCATCCTTTCTTTTCTCTTCGAAAAGATAAATCTAATGTAAAATTTATTCTTCTAATTACATAAAACTTCAGCATTCAGTACATATGTTCTTTCGCCTTTTTATGTTGTTCACCCTTAAGGGAAACCAAGGTTGATGTAGTACAGATACTTCCGCTTGAAGAGCTAGCTGGAATGCCTGAAGACCAAAATAATTCAACTTTAAACGATATGTTTTATGTACATAAATATGGATCCATTTCGGCATCTCCAAAGAGGTCTCAATCAATCCGTCAATTAGATCTAGAATTCTTCTTGGATTCTAGTGACTCGCTCCCCCCCATCTGTCACCTCTCACTGTTGATAGATCCTCCAAATGGCATCAAGAGTCTTTTACAGGTTCGTCAGTTTGAGTTTGATAAGGTCTTCCAAATGATATTTTGCCGCATAATGGATTCTATAAAAGGGTGTCACTCACAAGTTCTGACTTACTTCTCCAAGATTAACCAGTAAGCCGAAGCCTTCTCTTTTTTAGCGAGGCTAAAATAGAAGGAAGGTGTCTATTTAGGCATTTCTTGGTTGGATGTTTCCTCAAACTGATGCAACCCCTAACACCTTTGTGTATATTCCATCAAATGATGCTTAACGTTTCATCAAGCCATAGAGCAAGACGGATTCCACTGTGACCCCTAAAAAAAAAAAAGCAGATAGTATGAAGTCCATCAAGGACGCCCCAGGACTTGCCTTTACGGATTTTGATGTCTCTTTCTATTGACTCGATGTTACTGATGAGGTATACAAATTCTTGGGTGGACTTAATGTTCTTGCCATTATTTTTATTTTTTAAGATTTTTTTTCAGTTTAATTTCTCTTGGTTGCAACTGATAAACTTTTTTTTTTTTTTTTTTTTTTTTTTGGCAGCATTAATGTAGAGGCCAATCTCATTGGTCACTTTAATGAAATGGAAAGTGTGGGGGGGGGTCTAAGTGCCTTATCCTTATTACACATCTTTAAAGTGTAACTATTTAACTTCAAATCCTCTTTAATCAATCAGATTTCTACCTTTGTATCAGGTGATAGATGGACATGGGCTCAAACCTTATCACACATTACTTAAAAGGGTTAGTATAAAATAATTTGTTAAATATCAAAAGTTATAAGTAACATTTACTTTTAACAAATTTTTTGTCATTAGAAAAATGCAATTCATAGTACAAATGAATGTTCTCTCTCACCATGTGAACATCAGAGTTGTCTTATGATCCAATTTACACCAAAAATAAAACACAAATGTTATGAATTTGAAAATCTCAAGGAAAATAGTTTTCATTCGTGCAGAATAACTTGAACAGACGAAAGTATGTTCAGACAGAAAAGCCTAGAATAAAGATGTTAATCAAATTAATGAATCTGCAATAATGAAGGGAGATAACTGGAAATATTAAAGCTAACGTGCAGTAATACTTCTTCCCTCCGGAAAATGCCTGTAAAATAATTTATTTTTTGAAAATTAGTTTATTTTGGTTTGCGATTTTATTTGAACTATTGTCATCACGGTTACTATTTATTTTGTGACTAAATCTCATCAGATTTAAGTTCATAGGAAACAAAAATAATCTACAACATTGAATATTGGAAAAACATCACTGGGATAAACGAAAGGCCAGAAAGGCCAAGGATACATTGGCTGAAATGTAGTGGAAAAATAAATAGCAATTTTTTTTTTCTTCGTTTTTGTTTGTCTTTATATATATATATATATATATATATATATATAAAAATTTATTTCGTTTTCTTTTTTTTCTTTTTTCAGTTTCTGTTCCAGGTAAAATGACTGCCACTCGTATTGTGGCAACAAAAGCAATTGCCAGTCCCTTGAATAATAACGGTCACAAACCCTGGCGTTGAAAAAAATAAAATAAAATAAAATTACCTACTTTGGAACAAGGACTTTGAAGGGGTCAAGTGTTGTGTCCCTTGTCCAACAACTAAGGACAATTCCAATTGGCTGTGATCTTTTTATTTTGTCGTCTGTAATGACTTTCTAACTATTTATTTATTTAACAGATATCTGCTCACATTACATACTTGAACAAATTTAATTCATAAAATTAGAGCTTGATCCGTCTTTACTATTACTGTTGTTCTGAAAAGTTTTGGTCCCAAGCTTTTGTTACTCATCAGCAAAATGCCTTTAAAGCTGCACAATTGCCTTTTCTTTTTTTTTTTCTTTTTTTACCCCCCTCTATTTTTTTTCTTAGCGTCATTCTATCATGGATATTTTAAATTAAATGGCTTGTTTTTCATTCTGTTTTTGAGGCTTTCATTTTATCCACTGCATTAAAACCCCAAATTGCATTATATTTATTTAATATAACTTCGTTCATTCCAACTGTTTTTCTCAACTACTTGAAGATTTTTTTTTTTCTAAACCTTCTCATTCAGTTTCATTTGTTTAAGATGTTCTTCAACTGATCATGAAAGTGTTCTCAATTATTTAAAAAAAATTTAATTAAGTTTAGCAGTCTTGGGAAATTACTAAATTTCTTTGTTCTAGAAGGAAAAACTAGTTTCCCTCCATAATGTGTTGCATTGCTTAATGAGTATTTTTAGTGAAATGAGAAATGTCTAAGACTTCCCACAATTTGTGAATTATGCTAGCTAATAATTTGAAGAAATCTGACATCCTTGCATCTTTTTTACCATAAAAAGGGAACCTTTATTTTTAATATGCCAATAGTCATAAACTCTAGAATCTGAATTTTGATAAATTTTTTTTTCATTCAGAATTTGACTTATTACGATTATGGGTGTTTGTATTAAATGATAGTAACAAAAACGTTCACTTTGTGCACCTAAAATGTCAAATATAGTATCGCAAATAAAGTTCCAGACATCAAAATGTTGAGCATTTTACGTTGCCATACACACACAAGCAACATGGCAGCAACTAAAATCATATTATGTAAAAATTTAATGAATACAAAAACTAATTGTTTATCGAAATGCAGTTTATGACTATTGAAGTATTTACTCCAAAAAGTAGCAGATTCAAAAAAAAAAAGAAAAAAAACAACTTTTCATGGTGCAGTTTTCAAAGATCAGCTAAATAAGTAAATAACTTATTAGAATTGATACTTTATTTAACTTTTTCCATGTATATTTCCTCAGGATGTTTACAAAATGATTTCTTTCAAGAAATCTCTAAACTTCTAAAACCCGTCTTTGGTTACATTCATATTTTAATCTCTTGACTGATTTCTTCTTGAACAGTTTCTCTGAATCAAGTGTTGTTCAAAAATCTTGATTAAATTGTCTTATTCTGTATTTTAGATCAAATAAATGAACAGTTCAAAATTCAGCATGGATAACAATATCCTAGTTTAAGTGTGCTTTTCTTTTTCTTACTATTTTCACTTTAACCCCCACCCCCACCTTTCCTCCCAACCTTTCATTTTTATTGACTTCAAAATACAAATTCGTTTTTTCCTGGATTAGTTTTTTTTTTTTAATTATTGTTGCTTTTGAAAACGAATAGGAAGTCATTTTAATGTTAGCTTAAAAGTTAAGCAAAGTTTGTCATATACAAAAAGTTGAACTGGTTTATAATCCCCCCCTCCTCGAATTTTACAACCAAATTTTCCTTTTTTTTTCTTTTATATTGTTCATTTCCCATTTATTTTACCTATGAAGTTCTCCAATTTGTTTTCATTGAGTATTGATTGGATTTGTTGTTTTTTGTTTTGTTTTTTTAAAGCTATCAAACTAATTTGTTAATTTGTTTGACAATTTCTATTCAAACATGTTTGATATATTTATTAATCAATAATTTAAAAATAATAAATCAAGGAAATTGCCACAATATGTTAAAAGAAAAAAAAAAAAAGTTCAATTATATACATACTACAAAGTTAATGGAAACATTTACTTTGTTGCTGTCCTATCTAAATTATAATACATTGAGGCAATTTCGTGTTCATATGTATGTTATCATTTTTTCAGTGGAAAAAAAATTAGATTGTCCAATCAGTAAAGATGGTGATTAATCTGATATCGCTATGGTAAACAATTCTGACTTTATCTATTTTAAAATTGTTTCAAAATCAAATTATGCCATCCCATTGACTAAAACAGTACAATTTTAAATAAATTAATTTCAGAAAGTGATATTCATTTTATTGAGTTGAAAAATATTTATCTGACAATTTTTTTTTTTTTTTTACGGAAAAGCAATTTTTAGAAATAGAATTGATCGACACATTTATTAATTCAAAAGGAATATGAAAAGTAAATTATACAGATTGATGTAGAAAGCACTGTGGAATTTTCAGTTGTTTTGTTTTGTTTTCTACACAAAACTTTAGTTTTCTATCAAAAAAATTTCACTTTTCTCAAAAAAGCTCCCAACTCTGCTGCTAAATTAAAATAACAATTTTGGCATTTTCGTAATTCACATTTACTTTCTCTTTATAGAATGTTTTTTAAATGTTAATAAAAATAATTTTTTTTTTTTTTTTTTTTTAAATTCATCCACTCTAAGTATGTCGATCAGTCCATCCATTGGTCTGTCACGCTCAAGTTTGAAATAGCATTTTCAACGCTAAACACTGATTGAATAAATTTATCTGAAGAATATCTGTTATTTGAAATTCTAATGATAAACCTTCCGTATTATATCTCGAGTAGTTGAATTCCCATTCTGAAGAAAAGAAAATTCTTGTTTTTAAACCTCCAGGCTTTAATAAATAAACCATTGTTCTATGACATTTCATTATTTTTTTTTTTTACCCTTTTCCTCCGAGCACCTTGGTCATGGTCAGAGGTTCCGTCATGCTTCCATTTGGAATTGCACTTTCAATGCTAAAGGGACGGATGGATTGAATTGTACATGTCTCCAGTCTCTCTATAAGAGGTTCTATCGGTCGGTTTGTCACATTTAATTTTGAAATAGCATTTTCATCGCATGGTTTCAATGGACGTAACCTAAGTTCTTCTTTTTCTTGAAATTTGAAATATTTGATCAAATGTGCAAAAGTTTCTGGTGTTATTTTGAGACGAGAAATTTGAAGATGACGAATCAGAAAATGATATCAAACAAGTTTTATTTGTAAAATCTTCCAACTGAAATAAATTCATTATATACAGTTTTTGATTATTTGAACTACTATTCTCATCTTGGATGTTATTCTCGCATTTTGGCTGATGTAACTTCTGGCCTTCTTCAGGCGCATTTTGTCGAACTCTGGAATCTGTACAGAATTTCGAATGGAAGCCTTTATTTAATCGACAGGGATAGACTGTTCTTATTTCGTCCGCCATTACCAGGTAGAAGTCTTAAATACTAAATTATAGTTTTAGTATTGCCTGTACTGAGAATTGAACCTTCAATCTCCAGTAGACTGCTACTTAAAACTGATTATGTCGACCTGTGGTGCAATGGATAAAGTGGTAAGTATCTGGTCAGTAACCTAAATTGGGATCTGTGCAGCGAGATGTCTGTTCACATTGGTTTTAAATTTCTGCATATTAGTACTGTCGGGGAGGGAGTTCCAGAGGCCAGCAGCACGAGGAAAGAAGCTATTTGAGTAGAAAGCTCTCCGGCATCTGGGGACCTTTCAGTGAATGGATGGGATTTAGTTGATTGTCAAGTTGGTCTAGTGAATTTACGTCGAGGGGCCACCAGAGTAGCCAATTCCTCAGAGCATAATCCACAAGGATGCTACATTGCGGCAATGGGACAAGAACTGGAGCTTGGTTGACAGTGAGGGACCTATTAGGTTGGCGACTCTTTTTTGGACCTTGTTAAGGAAGGAGAGACTAGATGATGCACCAGCCCAGGTGTGGCAACAATACTCCATGCATGGGCGGATGGTGGCTTCGTAAAGATACAGGACAATGACAGGTGTGAAGGGTTTACTAGCACGGTAGAGGGAGCCCACATTCTTTGCGGCAGCCTTGGCAATGTCTTCAATGTATTTGTTCCAATTCATGTTACCTGTGAAGGTTAGGCCGAGGAGTTTGAATGATGAACTCTTGGTGGTTGGAGAGGTTTCTTGTAGTTATTGAAGAAAAGGAGCTTTGTCTTTGCGGCATTAAAAGTTACCAACCATTTATGACCCCAATCACTACAGCCTGGAGGTCATTTTCTAAGGATTCAGCCATTGCCTCGGATATGATCACGTCTGTTTTGCCAACATGGCGAGAGTAAAGCGTGGTGTCGTCAGCAAATAAACCAATCTCGGACTCTGTCATCAGGGAGATCGTTTATATAGATCAGGAACAAAGGTCCAAGAATAGATCCCTGAGGTACACCAGCATTTATGTCATGTTACTTAGATGAACGGCCAACGAGGACAACCTGAATTTTTCTTTTGTTTAGGAAGGATCTAATTATATTAAGTAATTGCCCAGTAATAAAGTATGAGCATATTTTCCGGAGAAGCCCGTTATGCCATATCTTGTCAAAGGCCTTGGATATATCGAGCGCTACTGCCCTAGCTTCACCTGCTTTGTCGAGTGTATGATACATGCATTCAGAGATGACCGTTAGGATGTCTGCAGTAGATCATGCTTGTCTAAATCCATACTGGCGGTCAGAAAGAAGTTTAGCATTAACTAAGTGCCATACTATCGCTAGATTGATTAAGGATTCAAAGATTTTAGCAAAGATCGGCAGACTGATTGGGCGGTAGTTCTGAGGATCGGTTCTATTACCAGAACTCTTGTAGACTGGTACCACAGAGGCAATTTTCCAGCTATCGGGGAAGCAAGATTCAGCTAGGCATTTATTGGAGAGGACAGAGGCCAGAGCATTTCTTTATTACTATTACAGGTATAAGATCAGGCCCACAAGCTTTGGAGGTGTCAAGGTTTTTTATGATGTCTCTGACCTGGGATGGGGTGATGACCAGGTTATCAAGTGTGGCTTCGGTCCACAATGGGAATTTAGGGGAGGGGGTGGTTATCTGAGTCCAAAGTGAAGTTAGAAGCGAAACGCTGGGCAAGTAGTTCAGCCTTATCAGTGGCCATGCAAACGACATCATTGTGGTTTGATAGTGGGGGAATCATTGATTGACCATTGTTCACTACACTATTGTAGATTTTCCAGAAATCACAAGTACCTAGTTTCTTTGACTGAATGCGTTTTTTTGTTAACTCATTATACCTTCTCTTCGCTTCAGCCTATCACGACTGTACAATTATTTCTTGACTCTATAAATTTGTCTATTAGTAGCTGACTTATGGCGGCCGAATTTATGGAATGCTAGTTGCCTCTCAGCAATGGGCGATGTGAACCATTGGGGAGAGTGGGGCTTGCTAAAGAATTTTCGCATGGGGACATAGGCTTCAATGCCTGCTTTGACCCATTCAGTTCATTTGCACACTGGTCAGCAGGGAGTGAGAAGGTTTCCCTCCATGGGGCGTCGCTGATGTGATCATTGACTCAAAATACAGGAAAAGAATTCCAAAGGCAAGTAGTTTGAGGGAAGAAACTATTAGAGTAGAAAGCTTTCTGGCGTCTGGACATCTACATTGAAGAGGTGCGATATTGCTGCTTATCAGGTTGGTCGATAATTTTTAGTCAAGGGGGCACCAGTGCTGCGAGTTCATCGGAGCACATTCATTAAAATACTTATAAAACAAACACAGATGCAACATTGCGGCAATGGGTCAGGAGTTAGAGCTTGGTTGACAGTGTGGGACCTATTAGATTGAAGACTGTTTTTTAGACCCTGTCTAATAGGGAGAGACTAGTGGTTGATGCCCCACCCCAGATGAGGCAACAATACTCCATGCATGAACGAATGGTGGCTTTGTAGAGATATTCGATACTGTCAGGTGTGAGAAGTTTTCTAGTGCAGTAGAGAGAGCCCACTTTCTTTGCAGCAGCCTTGGCAATGTATTTGTTCCAATTTATGTTACCTGTGAATGTTAGGCCAAGGGATTTCAATGATGACCTCTCAGGTAGGATGCTATTAGCCATGGCTATCGGTGGTTGAAAAGGTTTCTTTTAATTGTAAAAAGGAAAGGATCTTTGTCTTAACATTAAATGTTACCATACATTTGGAGGTCAATTTCTAAGGACTCCAACATTGCGCTGGATATGCATGCATTCGTTCTTCCCACATGTCTAAAATAGAGCATGGTGTTATCAGTAAATATAGATTGTTTATGAATATCAGGAATAATAAAAGTCCGGGGATTGACCCTCTGGGGCACAGTCACATTTATGCATGTTATTTGGACGTACGGCCATCAAGGACAACCTGGATTTTTCTATTAGCTAAGAAGGATCTTATTGTATTCAATATTCATTCAGTAATACCATATAATTTAGTCTTCATAAGACCTTCATGCCAGACTTTGTCAAAGGCTTTGGATATATCGAGAGCTACTGCTCTAACTTCACCTGCCTCGTCCAGTGCATGGCATATGCGTTCGGAGATGATTGTTAGGACATCCGCAGTAGAATGGGTTTGCCTAAATCCATACTGTCAGTCAGAAAGAAATTTAGCATTTATGAGGTGGTGGACTATCGCTAGATTAATTAATGATTCAAAGATTTTAGTGAAGAGAGGGAGGAGATTGATCGGGCGATAATTAAGCGGGTCAGTTTTTTTTTCACCAGAGTTCTTGAACAATGTTACCACAAAGACAATTTTCCAGCTATCTGGGAAGCAAGATTCGGCAAGGCATTTGTTGTAGTGTTTATGGAGAACAGGGGCTAGGTCAGCAGAGCATTTCTTTATTAGTGTAGCAGGAATAAGATCAGGCCCACATGCTTCGGAGGTGTCTAGGTTTTTTTATGATATCCCAGACATGGAAAGGGGTGATGATCAGATCGTGTGTGGCATCTGTCCGCAGTGGGAAATTTGGGAGGGAGTAGTTTGTGGGGTCTAAGGTGGCGTTCAAGGCAGACGACTGGGCAAGCAGTTCAGACTTCTCAGTTTCCGTGCAAACGACATCATGGTGGTTGGATAGTGGGGGAATTGTTGATTGCCCATTATTAACCACACTATTATGAATTTTTCAGAAATCTCGAGTTTCTAATTTCTGCAACTCGATGCGTTTTCTGGTCATTTCGGTATACTTTCTCTCTTACAATGATTTCTAGAAGCCACAAATTTTTGCCTATTTGTATCAGACTTTATGGCGGCTAAATCGGCAGAATGCTTGCTGCCTATCGCAATAGCAGCTGCACAGGTTGAAGTGAACCATAGGGGAGACTGGGACTTGCTATAGAATTTTCACATTGAAATATGTGCTTAAATGCCTGCTTTGACCCATTCAGTTGTCTCATTTGCAGGACGAGAAAAGATTTTACTCCATGGGCCATCTGTGATCTCTCATGGATTCTCAATCAGCCCATTTGAAGTATCTCGCCATTTTGAACAATGGCTCTTCAGTTTAGGGTGATATCTACCATCATCACAATGATCAACATTCCTGAGTAGGCTATGGGCATTCGTCACGAAGCTTTGGACAACCATTTTCTTTCTTTTTCTTTAACTTTTAATGGCCTTCTCATATGATTAAGCACTAGTTCAAAGTGGGTGAAACCCAGAGAATTCTAAACCAATTTTCTGGCAGCAAATAAAATGAGATGAACATAATTGTCCCAATCTTTGTAATATTGGTAGCAAATTATTTTCATCGTGGATTTTAAGGATGAATGAAAGCGTCCAAGAACTCCCTGGGATCAGCACTGGACCTGTACTCTTCAATACTCGGCTCTTACATTATTGGCTGTAATACACCAAACATAAAGTTAGGACCTTGGTCCGATTAAAATGAATGAAGGAATACTAACAGAATTGAAGAACCTTGTAGGCGTCTTAATAGGTCCCAAACTGGCCTGTTTTTGCTGTGTAAATGGGTAAAAACTAAAATTTTTGTAAAATTTAACTTACGATATCTCGGCTATTTATCAAGTTATATCTATGAAATTTGTATGTTTATTTACATACAAATTTCATAGATATAACCTGATAAATAGCCGAGATATCGTAAGTTAAATTTTTCAATCTTTCCTTTCTAATATCATTTTCTTTTTCTTGTACGATGATCAGTTTTGTTTTGTAGGTGGATTTGAATTATGTAACTATTTTAATGACAAATGCGTTTAGTTCCGCGTTTTTTCTACAATTTTCTAGTCCTATTTTTGAATGTCTGTGCCGTTCACGATGTTGCTTATTCAACTTTGAAAACTCATTCCATCTTAAAGGTTATTCTTCAATTTGGTAGGCGAAGTATAGAATTTTAAATTTTTATGAAAATTTCCAAGTTGAAAACTTTACTGAATAAAATATAAAAATTAACAAAAACTTGTCATTTATACCATTATATAAAGCAGTTTACCCAATAATAAATAGAAATAATTTTAAAAAACGTTACACATCACGAATGTCTTGGATATAAAGAGCTTGTTTTGAACGTTTTTGTCATTTCTCGAATGAATGCACTAAACTGAAATTCAACTCCCTCCTGCCAGACGAAAATTAACGAGCTACGAGCTATAGTGGACATGTCAGTTTCTAGGTAAGTTGAATTTTTTTTTTTATTACTTATTTTATTTATATAATATTGGTATAAAGTACTTATTCTGTGTCTTGTTGAAACTGTTTAGTTACCACCAGACATTCTTCATTTATTGTTCGTTTAACTTTGTTTTGTGTTTGTCAATGTTGTATTGTATTTTTTCTAATTATTGAGATTTGAACAATCATATATATGTATATATTTGTACAATTCTGTTTTTAATAGATATATATTTGTAATAAAATTCTGAAAATATTCATTCGGCGACCATATGGTTCAGAAAAAGAAATAAAATAATAGTTTTGTTCGTTTGTTCACAAGTTTAGCGAAACTATTTTGTTAAAAGTTTGATAACAACGAAAATAACTGTTTTGTAATTTAAAAACGGTAGTTTTTTTTATTATTATTATTTGTTTGGAAATTTGGCAAAACGTTTTGTTTATAATAATGCAAATACTTTTTTTATTCGGCAGTTTAGTGAAACTGTTTTGTAAAAAGTTCCGTAAAAAATAACGGTAATTTCCGTAAAAAATAACGGTAATTTCTTTTATTTGTCCAGAAAATATATATTTTGCTTAAAATACCAATTATAATACTTTTTATTTATTCAGAACTTTAGCAAAACCTTTTTGGAAAAAGTTTTGAAAAAAGTTTATTAATTTCTGCAATGTGTTAATCTAAAAAGAAAATAATGATTTTTGTAATTTAAAAAAACAAAACTACATTTCTTTTATTTTAATAATTTTCGGTAATAAAAGAAATACATAGACATTTTTTTTTCTTGGATATAAATCAGAATGCATACTTTATAATATTTTCAGAAGTGAAACTTATTTATTTAAACGATTAAAATACTTTTTATTTATTCAGAAGTTTAACAAAACATAATCAATAACACTTCTAAGCTTTCCGGAAATTTACCATATTCGCTGAAGGTAGTGTTGAATAAGAACTAGAATTTATTTTTATTGTAAATTTTAAGCTCATAATAACTCTTAAATGAAAATATTAATGTTTTGGCCAGTGGCCTTGTCCTCAGAAATAGTTAATACTTGTACTTTTTTAGTTTGAACTTCTTAAAACCTAGTGCTTTCAAATTAATTGAATCAATTTTCATTTTATGGAAACTTTAAAACTTATGACTTCTAAACTATTTCTCAAATAGCTATTTTCAGTAGGTGTGCTGGTTTGGTGAGATAAAATGGCACAAGGAAAAATATAGATGAAAATCTCAACGTATAGTTGCAGTACACATTTTTTTATTCCCCAAATTTCTTACTTGGTAATTAATATTTACATATACTTTGGAACATTTCTGTTTAGTGGATGACCAACTCAATACTCTAAGAGATTGCTTACTTGGAAGAGGCAGACCAAAGAAGATCCCAAATTCATTGCAATGTACAAAAAGGTTGCTGATGCAGTTAAAAACACTGAAGCGAACAAAGGTTACAATGATGTAAGTTAATGAAATTTGAATGTTATTGACCCTGTAGTAACATACTAAGTCATCTGGATATAGTTCTGATGAAGTCTTGGTTTTGTCTATTTTGAGTTCAACTTGTTAACTTCATGGTTTTATGGACACTAATGAAAACAACAAAATCATTTACATAGGCAAGATATCAGGTTGATAGAACAGTTCTTTAAAAAAAATCATGAAATATTTTGAGATTCTTTTTTGACATATCTTCAATATTTCTTTTTTGATAAAAGAATTGTGAATTTTTTAATTTCAGGTTTTTGCTTGGTTCTGCAAACTCTTTCCAGATATGAAGATGGAACAGCCAAGATTGATTGGACAAATTCAACGGACCTTTACAAAAGCTAAAGTAATTTTGTCTACAAAAGGAGAAGCTGAATTGAAAAATTTTTTTTAGATGCTTCATATGATGCCTATTTTGTAGCTGAAGAACTGCAATTGGAATCTAATTGCAAGAACTGGAAGATGCAGCACTATTCAAAAGTGTTCTTAATGACATCACTCTGACAAATGGGTCAGTTCTTCAACTTTATTATTATTCAACTAAAAAACATCTAACGTTTAACATAATGGTAATGTAGCTGAATCACCTTCTGTCTGGAAATTATAATGAAAAATATTTGTTTGCTATAGTAAATAAACTTTCAAAAGAATGTAAAAAACTACAGGGCTATAAAAAATCCTGAAAGACTGCAACAGTTTTTAATGTCTCCATTTCAAGAAAAAACTCCAGATTATCCTCAGGATAAACCTCCTAATTTAGCCTCTCCAGAACAACCATCCGTTGCTGCTAAAATGGAGATGACACTTGAACAATCCCTTAAAGAATCTCAATATCAGCTCTCCAACATGGTTGTTAATTTCCAAACAAGAGAACAGTATAAAATGACTTCTCAGGAAATAGCTATCTAAGCAAGGAAAATGTTCAACTCAAAGTATCAAGAGCAAGGTTTCTAAAGAAACTTTCTAGACTTAATAAATCAGTTAAGAGACAGAAAAATGTCATTCAAAACAAGATGTACCAAAAGATTAATATTTAAAAAAATATAATCGCAAAATACTTAGAGAATGAGGGACAAAAATTAAACAAGGAAAAAGTATTTTTGCAAAAGACAAAGTTTCTTGAGAAAAAAAATTGAAAAATTGAAGAACGAGGCCTCTCTAATTGATGACTTACTTGAACCTGTATCGAAGGAAAGAAAAATCACTTTTTTTACTTTAAAAAAAAAAAGAAAAAAAAGCCAGCATTATATTAACATCCGCTGTTTATCCAGTAGAAGCGTCTATGTGACCACTAACTAAGGGATGGTGTGAACGTGTGCTGTGTGCGTTCACTCGTGTCGGTCTATAGTTATTGCTTGATTCCGATGCCAGTTACAGTATCAGCCGGATGGTCTCAGTCAGTGCTGCAAGGGAAGTTGTCTCCCTCCAAATAAAACCACAACTCCAGTTTAAAACAAGTAACAGGTTTATTTGTTGGAGGTTACAATGGTACTCGCGTCTTCCTTTGAATATAACAGACTTGCAAATGAGAAATCTCAACCCGATCAAAACAAAAGTTCCGTAGTTTAGAGTCCATCTCTTTGAAAGGTGCACAGATTCAACTGCCTGTCAAACACCAGAAAACCAAACTGATTGTGATGCTCAGGGAGCCCAAGTCTAACTCGCTTCCCTTGTCCATCTAGATATATGTATTTTCGGCCGCAAGTCCTACATACCAGTCTTTCTCTCAGTCATCCCCATTCGACCACCTAGGACTACCAAACTATCCACTTGAGATAATGGATAGCTATTATCCACTTAAAAAGGCCTATTTGCTGACAATCTATGAACGTTATTTCTTCATCTTTCAGCATGAACTCTCGTTTAAAGAGACACTCTTTTTTAAGAGAAATCCAATTCTGTGTGGCCTGTTTTCTCTTAGCCCAATATCTCTCACCTGCAGCAAGTCTGTTATTAACATGCAACCTACTAAACATGCTAGTGCATGTTTATAGTGGAAAGAAAAGTTTCTTGGGTTACACAATTTTCTTGGGCAACGTCTAAATGTGGGTCCCACTAGTATATTAATAAAAAAAAATTTAAATATGAACTAAGTACAAGACGATACATTCTTAGATTTGGTCAAATGAAAATGAACAAAATCCTGGGTGAAAAATGTGCTTTAAATGAAAGAAAGAAAAAGGCTGTTTACCGGTAAAGACTTTCCTCGCCAGGGAAGCAAAAAAAAAAAAAAAAAAAAATCAGATGTGCTCTTCAAAGACTATGAAACTTAAAATTATTCTATACTTTTGGAAGGGAATCATGACCAGAATCTATGAATGTACATTTGTAAGGAGGGAGGGGGCAAATAGGACAGATGAATGGGTGAGTGGAAGGTTTTAAACAAGGATTGAACACTGGATGATTGAATAGATTTTCTTTTGACTATTCTATAAATCCTAAAATTCTATTTTTAGTAGTCAAACCAGAGATTCTGGCATCACTAGAAAACTAATTTGGGGATAGGCCCCCATTATAAAAAGATTGACAAAAGTTTTGGAAAACCTGAAGGGGTCATTTTAAAAAAAAAAAAAAAAAAAAATTTTTTTTTTTTATTACAAATTACAAACAAGAAAATGCTTCTCAGCTCAGTTGGTAGAGTGCCAGATGTCAGTCACTGGGTTTATTTATTTTTTTTTTTTAACAAACATTTTTTGCTTACATCCTGCAAATGCATCAGCCATAACATTGTCCTTTCCTTTCTTTTGATATTACGCAGGTTCATCTTCATATTAAATAATAAACAATTTTTACTCGATACACTAGTTAAAATGGTAAATTAAGATTGTAATGATTTGCTTTTGGCAATTAAACAAGGAAAGGAAAATATTGCATTTTTGTACAATTACTTTGTTCTATTTCATACGAGCAAAAAAAAATATCCGCCATTCGGCACCTATTATCTAAATCTAAGTATTTAAAAAAAAAAAATTTTTTACGTTACATATCTTTAATATAAATCTATTGTAATTAAAAAAAAAAAAGAAAAAAAACTTAAAATATTAAGTGCGCTAATTTTCAAGGGAGCTAAAACTATTAATGTTTTGGTAACTTATCTTTTTTTTTATTATTAAATCACTTTAATATCGACAACTATTTCATGATTAGACGTATGATTTTCTAAGACTATTAGGAATTTTTTTAATTTTTACTTTTTAATTCCAATGTCTTCTCCAGCACCTTTTACAAAAGATTACAAATAGAAGTCAAGCAGATAGGAAAATAGGACAATAAAATTACAAATGAATAACACCAAACATTAATCTTCTATATGAAGTGAAGACGCTTTTCCTCTGTACCTTTGATGCAGGTGAGAAAATAACCACATGCATCATCGGCTATAGAACTCACCACTCTATTCACCTTATTCATTTGTGTGTGTGTGTTCAAGAAATTTATGACTATTTTCACCATCTAATAATAAATATTACTTTTTTTCTTTTTTTTTTTTACACAATGCTGCCAGTGCAAATTCACACACAACACTGGTAAATTGTTTCAATTTGTACCGTCCATACTTATCAAATATTATTTAAACAATCGCAAAACCTCAAAAGAAAATTATTTTTAGTACTATTAATTAATATTATTTTTTTCCTCTATGCTTTTTTTTCCTTTACAATTATCGAAAACAGTCCAGATTTTACAAATCATTTCTTTTCGGTTTACTTTTTATTTTTTTACTAAGTGTTATGCTAATATACTTATTCTTTTCTATCCTCGGTCAGTGAAAAACACTTTAAAATAAGTTAAAACACAAATAAACTTATCCAGGTAGGTAAGATGAGTAACTTATTTTGCCTTTGGTAACATTTATTTGTTGCCTATTTGTTTTTTTGTTTTTTCACCCCTTTTTTTTGTTCTGTTAGCTGTTGTTCAAAATGCCCAGAAATCCTCCTTTCTACACTGCTGCAATTCTTATTTCTTCTCCAGATATTGGACCCCCCCCCCCCCCCCCCAACGTCTCTATCTATTTCTCTTTATTTCTTATTACAATAAAAAAAAAAGATTAATTTAGTTTTTTTTTTCTCATTTACAATTATCGAAAACATCGACTTGGGGGATTTTAATTTTACGTGATACGTCTTACAGATTTACAATTCATTTCTTTTCGGTTTGTTTTTATTTTTTTCTAAGTGTTATAATACAGTACTTATTCTTTTTTCCTCCTCAGTCACTGAAGAATAAATCCTTCTAGACTGTGGCAAATTTAAATTTTTTTTCCCCAGGAGATGGATTTGGGACACCCTCTCTCCGTCTCTTTATTTACTTATTACAATAAAAAAAGGTTAATTTAATTCGGTCATTTTCATTAATTAATTTTTACTTTTCAAAATATATTTAACCTTAAAGTGTAGTATCTGTTAATTAATCTCTTCTCAGTCAGTGAAGGAGAAATCTTTCTAGACTGCAGCAATTTTCATTTTTTTGGATTACTTTTCCTCAATTTAACTCTTTGTCGATTTTACAAGAAATATTTTTAAGACTACGGAAATTTTAATTTTTTTTTTCCCCAGGAGATGGATGATCAACAAATTAAAAACCACAATTGTATAACTCTCCCTCCCTCCTGGGGAGGAAACTAAATAGCATCAACATAGTCAATGGTAAAAGAAAAGATTAAATAACAGTCAAGTTGAGAAACTTCTTTTTTACAAATTTATACTCTAATACTTATATATCTCTCCCGCACAACGGCGGGCCACAGGTCCTGCTAGTTCATTATAAACTGCTTAAAAAATAGTTATTCAAATTAGGCATACAAATAGATGTTTAGATCTGTGCCCTCTATAATATATAAAATATTTCTAAAGACTGTTGTATTATTGATTTTTAAATAACTTAATGGTTTAGATGGCAATATAGGTGTGATAAATGAAAAACTTTTGCATTTATTCACTTAGATAATTTGGGGTATTTCTTTTTTATTTATTGAAAACATGAATTTGTTTTCTTAATTTGCACTGTCACCGCTAGGTAAATCGGACAGAACTAGTCGCTAAAATTTGATACGCTTTTTCATGAGTAATCGTTAGAATATTTTAAATATGGTGCAATTTATCTAAACGTAATATTTTAAATAAAATATACTTATAAATATTGAATTGAATAATGCAATGCTAATAATAAATGTTATTTTTCAGTAATATTGTAATTAAGACTAAGATAATATTTCTTTAATTTAGTTTTTTTTTCTACTTTGATTTTTCTATTTTTCTATTTTATTTGAGAATTTAAAGCAAAATATATTGCACACATTTAAATGTATTTATTTTTTCTCGCGTCATCTTTGCATTTTAATTACAGTACTGTATTTAACTATTCTTGTGAAAAAAGCGTTTGAAAACGGCTTATACATTTTAATTGATGGTAATTGGAATCTAAAAATTTCAGTAATATAAACTTGAATGAAAAAGAAAAATGTCTAATTAATGGATGTTTCACGTAAGTGATGATAAAAATTAGTTTTATATTCTTGAATGAAAATAAGACACTGAGATATTAAAAACATTGTTTGTAAGTTATTAAACTGTTAGAAGTAATAAGTTAAATCCAGATTGACTTGGCTTCACTCCCTGAGAGAATATGTTTGAGTTTTCACACTTCTTCATCTGTGTTGCTCTCATCTTCGTCGTTGTCATCATCCTCTCCTTCGTCGTCATCATCCTCCCCTTCATCCTCTTCATCCTCTTGAGGTCGTTCACCCACAAGAACTGTAAACAGGGCCTCACAGCTGAGATTGTCTTGTAAGTCTTCAGGTAGAGGATTATTATAGAGATTCACTTCTTCCAAATTTGTCATGCCACGAAGTAAGTCGGCATCCACGGCTATGTGAAAGAAAATTTTTTAAAAAGTTAGTAAGGAGTGGAAAACTTTTATCAACATTTGATTATTTCGAAATGCAGTGGAATTACTGATAGGATGAGAGATGGATGAGAACTCGGATGTGGAGAAAAGTAAGTTTGGATGGCGAAGCGACTGGGGTTGTTCAAAAGTTTGTGTTACCTTGGTGATACCATTGAAGCAGGTGCTAGTGTCATTGTAAGGAGTGGATGGAGTAAGTTTCATTACTAACCAGCACAGTGTTACCACTGTTGACCATGTGTACGCAATGTGATGATGTATGGTAGTGAAACCTTGGGAGGATTAGGGACATGTGTTGCATGGAGAGAAATTATATGAGAATGATAGAATGGATGTGTAACGTGAGTCTTAAAGACAGGTTTAGATCTGGAGAGGATAGAGGGATGTGTGCAAAACAGAAGATTGTGATAGTATGGTCACATTGAAAGAATGGATGAAAGTTCTTGGGTTAGTAGGTGTAGAACAGTTGAGGTAGCAAGTTCAGTTCACAGGAGAAAGCCAAAGAAAACATGAAGTGATAATAATAGAATTGAAAGAAAGAGGAATAAATAAAGACCTACCAGAGATAGGTTAGTTTGGAAGTCAATTTCTAAAAGCCGTTCAACACATGCCAGCATGTAAAACAGATGTTAAACTGAATATGATGATGATTCGAAGTCTTCCCTTTCACAAGGTGTCATTGACATTCATTAAAGCCTTTTTATAGATTTTGTATATTAAAACATGATTGAATACACACCCTATGTCCAGCTTTGATAGCAAAAGCAGCTTATGGTATATGTGCACCTTTCTCTCCTAGAATATGTTGGCTCACATGAAAAGTTCACAGGACTTGAAAGACTTAGACAGGTAGTACAAGGCTGTGAATTTCATTTTATTTCTAATCTTAATTTGGCATGCATCTAATATTCCTTGGTTTATTGTGCTGTAATAGAATATTTTATTTTTCTATATGGACTTACTAATACAGAGAACTATATATAGTGAACACTGCATTCACTGCTATCTTGCTTTGGAGATTAGTAATGTCTTACTTATCTGTCTATGCACTTACTCCCTATTACAATAAACCTTTCTTTTTTCATTCTACTATTGTGTTGGTGGTTCTTTCCACTATATTGTAAGCTTTTTCAAGGATTCGACGTATTGATAATTTGTCAGATATATTACAAAGAGTTTTCAACATGATCTTTTTTTTTTTATTTAAAAAATAAAACAAAAACAAAACTTCTGTCCAATATTAGTGTGACATTCGTTTCTTTGTTTTGTTATGGCCTGCCACTTATGAGCCAGATATGTGGTTGACACCTGCTGTCACATCTTCATTAACGAAAACCATAGCACCTCGATATAATTTAAGTTTATTTTCTCTGGGTTCAGAAAGCAAGTATCCATGGCAATTACGATATGACTTAAGATCTTCTTCCAGCTGATAGATTAATTAATTCAACTTTCTTATGACAGATCTCTTGATCAAATGGGCAATCTCTGCCTTCTGATTGGTCAATTTCTTATGACCAAGAAAACAATACACTAGCTGGCTCCTGCTGCTGCTTTAACATTTGAAAGCAAATGAGGTGACATTTAAAAGTATGGACAAAATATAAATCCACTGTGTGTCTGTAAACATTCAACATCGATTTTTAAATCTGTTTTAAACTTTTTTCCAACAATAATGCTATACGAGCTGAAGTACCGTCTGAGGTTATGCGAATCACATAAACTCTGATAACTCAAAATTGCTTTGAGACTATTTTTTAAATTTAGATATCAAAACGAAGCTTGTGAGTTGTTTCAAAATGTTTTATTAAAGTTACTGAATTGATTATAAAAAAAAAAATGCCGTCTGAAGTTAATATGCAAAACCAGAAAATCATTTGTATTATTTGGACTACAGTTCTTATAACATTTCGGCCGATGTAACCTCCAGCCTACTTCAGGAGTGTCTTGTCGAACTGGGGAATCTGTACAGAATTGTGCAACAGATAGAACTGATTATTACTTGTCACTTATAAGTGACAGTCTTCTGGGGGTTTCGGGGTTCAATACGGGCGATACTAAGAATACAATTACGAATTACTTTAGACTTCTATCCGATCATAGCTGTTAGAACGAAGGCAAGCTACCCCCGTGGATTAAATAAAGGGTTCCTTTCAATACAGACTCTTGAGTTCGACAAGATACACATGAAGAAGGTCGAAGGTTACATTGGCCGAAACGTTGGGAGAATAACATCCGAGATGAGAACATTAGTCTGAATAATACAAATTATCAATCCTCATCTCAAAGATTCCGAAACCTAACGAAATCATTTTTTAAATTTCAATCACAACGTAATAAAATCAACAATTAAGTAAAACCTATAATTGATTCTGTGTATGTGATCGACGGCCTAATGTTTACTAATTTGTATACTGTTTTGCAAAAGGACATCTCATTAATTCACTATTTATTCTTTTCTAATTCTATGATTTTCATTTTATTATAACATAGTTCTATTTTGCAGTCAATTTACTTCTGTGGATTGTGGTCCAGTTTTACATTGTAAATTAAAAACAAAGCTCCCCCCAAAAGCGCGCACACACACATGCATACCGATCAAACAAGTCAGTGAGTATACCTCTCCACCCACCAATATTTTTAAAAATTTCATTACGAAATTATATTCCACCATAATGCATTTCGGTTCATTCGTAAACAAGTCGGCCATTTTATTCTTTTGTTAAATTGTAAATTCAAAACCAAGCCCCCCTTCTCCCTGAAAACACAAGTCGGTGATTATACCTATTTATAACTTTTTTTACAAATATCTTATATTGTGGAAAAAGGTATAGCATTTGGGACAAAGAATTTTTCCAGTCTCTTCTTGTCGATTTACTAGCGAAGAGTTGTTTTCTCCATTTTTCTGGGCAACACTGGGACACGAGTCTTGCTAGTTAATATTTTCATCGGGATAATCTCAGACAGTCCATTTTCAATCTTGGATAATAGCTGTTAAAAGTGGCTGGAAATTTAGTTAAGAATTTTAATGGGTGAATGGATACCATCCACCATCTAAACGAATAAATGCAGAAGTTGGGGCCATGTCTCTCACGAACGGTAAAGTGAAAATGCCCTATTTCAAGTTAATTCAACTTTACACAGTAAACACACTTTTTTTTTTTTTTTTTTTTTTTTTTAATATATATATATTAAAAAAATATATATTTATATATATATACTTTTTTTTAATATATATATTAAAAAAAATATATATATATATACTTTTTTTTTTATATATATATATATTAAAAAAAATATATATATATACTTTTTTTTTTTAATATATATATTAAAAAAAATATATATATATATACTTTTTTTTAATATATATATATATTAAAAAAAAAAAAATATATATATATGTTTTTTTTTAATATATATTAAAAAAAAAAAATATATGTATATATATATATACTTTTTTTTTTAATATATATATTTTTTTTTAATATATATATATTGCTTATGTATATGCGATATCAGTCAAAGGTTAACTAGTTTGCATATTGGTTTTGAAAAAAGACATTTTATTAACTTATTTATTGTTGTTGTTTTTTAAATAATGATTGTTTTGATTTTAATATAACAAATAGTTCCATCTCGCAAAATTATCCTTTCTTTAGCGGGACCTATTTTCAACAAGTTGTAATCTATTTGTGAATTGAAAGTGAAGAGGCAAATTGATTTCTACTTTTTTTTCCATTTATGCAAAAGATAAATAAATTTGCATCTAAATTACCAAAATGTTAATGTTTATCTATCTATATGAATAAATGAGAAAGATTTTGTTTCGGGTTTACAACAAAGTTATGAATGAAATGTCTATTCTTTTAAATTAATGTTTAAAGCATTTCACATTGCAAAGCGATAGCGAGCTGTCAAATCCAGTTTATAATAGGTTGTAAGAGAAAGTCTAGCTGACTCCATAGATGACAGCAGACGACAATGGAGTTTACATTTTATACTTTTTAATTGGGCTGTGCTGAATAAGAATGGCTAAGAGTCAATCTTTACCAAAATCCATGGCACCCTTTGTAGAGTTGACAAGTTGGGGGAACCAACGAGATACAGTTTGACCAGGCGAGAACAGCAGATTGCGTAGACGTTGTAAGAAGTAGTCCAACAAATTCCTGTGTTCTTGCGCCAATTACTCTGCTGTAAATTGACAGGTGTACAACTAAGGAAAATAGAACATAAAAATGTGTGACTGCTACAAGTGGTAATTGAATAAAGTTTGATTTTTCAATTGACTGTGTGCGCTTGGCCTAATGAATCTATGTTGAATTCAAATCATATTTATCTATTGTAGTCTGTGCACTAATACTGTTGGAAAAAGTATACCTCTCCCTCCTAGTAAAAATAACAACTTTTCTCTCATTTATCATATACATATATATCGGGAATGTGTACACAGTATGATGTATGGAACCTGGCCAGTGAGGGTTGACATGCGTTGCATGGAGAGAAATGATATGAGAATGATACGATGGATGCGTAATGTGAGTCTTAAAGACAAGCTTAGATCTGATGACCTCAGAAAAAGATTAAATGTAGACACTATAGCGAGATGTGTGCAAAACAGGAGACTTTGATAATATGGCTGTGTTAAAAGAATGGATGAGAGTTCTTGGGTTAGTAGATGTAGAACAGTTGAAGAAGCAGGTTCAGTTCACAGGGGAAGGCCAAGGAAAACATCGAAGGAAGTTATCAGAGCAGAGATAGGTTTGTTTGGAAGTCAATTTTTAAAAGCCGTCCAACACATGCCAGCATGTAAAACGGATGTTAAACCGAAAATAATGATACTGATTTACTAGAAACGTATGCATCCCAGGACGGGTAAAGTTAATTCCCCAGAGAGAATAGTTTTGCACCACTTTTAGGTCGCTTAACAAAGATTAAAATCAAGATATAATGATACAAAACCTTATCTCTAGAATCCTTATTCTAATTTTGATCAAAATCCGTTACATGATTTTGTTTCTCGAAAATGTCTAAAATTTAAGCTTAAGAGGTTTTAAGAAATTGAAATTCAGGGAATTTTGCTTAATTGGTGTCTAATTAATATGGATCAAATTTAATGTAAATCTGAAATATTTGAATTTTTGGACCATATAAAGAATAAGGACCCCAGAAATTGAAAGACGAAATTCGGTCTACACCGATTGACCTTGATAATAAAGCTGTGTTCGTCAGAAGCTTGCAAGAAATATTTATTAATGTAAAAAGTTTTGTAAATAAAGTAAACATTGCATAATTCTCGTTCTAAAATGTTTTCATGTCACTATTTACTTACCTCCCTACGAAGGCATAATAAAATAAATCTTATAAGATGCATTTTTTTTTTTTTTTTCTACAATACGTTTTAATAAACACAGATTCTATTTTTCATGTTGTGTATTTTATGAAAAGGGGGGAGGATATATTAAATATTTAATTTTTCATGTAGGGTGCGTTTTTTTATTTTTTTTATTTACAAAACTTTTTAATAAATAAACGAAATATGTGCAGTTTTTAAAAATCGTCGGAATTGAGTAATCTTCTAGGGTGCCTCCCCATGAGGGCCTTATCCCTACCTTTGCCCGTGTATGGAGACAAGTAAATAGCGAAGTTTTTAGTTGTTTTTTTTATAAAAACTAAATTATAAAAAGATTTGTAAATAAAATTATGTATTTATTAAATTTTATTTCGTTTGTTTATACTTGTTGCTTAAGGAAAAAAGTTTGTAAACTTTAAATTGCCTCAATTTGGAAACTTATTTTTTAAGTCTAACTCTGCCCTCATCGAGTCCGTCGTTTTTTTATGTATATATTTCGTTTATTTATTAAAGTTTTATCAAATAAATAACGCACCCTACACGAAAAAAATAAATATTTAATATATCTTCTGTGTTTATTAAAACGTATTGAAAAAAGACGCACCCTATAAGATTTTATTATGCATTCTGCCCTCGTAGGGAGGCAAGTAAATAGTGAAACGAGAATTCTGCAAGGTTTCGTTTGATTATTAAAAAGTTTTGTAAATAAAAAAAAATAAAAATTAATTTTAATTTTAAAAAAATTAAAAAACGCATCCTACATTAAAAATAAATATTTCTTAAAATAAATATTTCCCTATATTAAAAAGCAAGCTTTTGAGGAAAACCGACGTACACAGCTTTATTATCAAGGTCAACCGGTGTAGACCGAATTTCGTCTCTTTTTCATCTTTCAATTTCCGGGATCATTATTCTTTATATGGTCCGAATTTTCAAATGGGAGGTAATGATTATATTATGTCCTAAAAATATTTCAAGGAAGCTGAAATTTGGAGAATATTTATTAATCGATGTCCAATACCTATTGTTAAAAATTTTACAAAAATCAGATCTATCTGAATTTTCAGGAAGGGCTTCCACATTTTCTTTGCCCGCTTTGCAGAAAACTAAATTAAACTAAATATAGTCCACATTATACACCCGTTCGCCTAGCAGCTGTTAAAAAGTTTGTAAAGAATCAAAATCATGTAATGGGTTCTGTTAAAAATTGGAATAACGATTCTGCATTATATCTTGATTTTTTTTTTTTTTTTTTTTTTTTTTTTTTTTTTTTTTTTAATCTTCATAAGACATAAAAGTGGTGCATAACTGTTCTGTCTGTGGAATTAATGTTACTCATCCTGGGACGGGTATTCTTCTTGTAAAGGTACTTCAAAGATTCTTTACTTGTTATAGAGTTGTTTTCAGCATTCAGAAATTGGAGTTTTGAAAATTTGTACGTGACACTTGGTAGTCGAGTAAATTTGTTGTATGAAATGTCCAGCATCTCCAGATTTGTCAACTCCTTCAGTTCATCCGGCAAATTCTTAAAGTTGTTTCTTTGTAAGTACAATTCTGAAAATAAAACAAATGTAAATACTTTAAAACAAACAGAATAATTGACAAATAAAAATTGAAAGAATTTTTTTTTTTAAATTCATTATCTCTTTCATCTTAATTTCAATTACTTTTTATTATAAAACTTAAATTCAGAGTTATCTCCCTTCGAAAACGCCCCATTTGTAATGTCTGGTGCATCAAAAGAACCACCGCCCCGGCCACCTAACAAAACCAGCTTAATAATATCCACTTCTTTTTGTCCTGACCTTTGTAGAAGCTAGACTGTTCAATATTGCTAGAAGAGATATTTAACACACATGGGGAATAGGCTGGGCAGGAGCAGCAACAAGAGAAGCGTTTAACTCAAGGCATTTTTCACTCAATCTGTCTTCAAAGAATTATACAAAGAACTCAAGAACTGTTACTTAGACGAAAACATCCTCATCACAATATAAGTCCTCTTGACCATCAGCTGATGCTTGAAGAACACAATCAGATCTCGATAAGCAAAAAATTAAACACCTTGGTCTTCTCTAAGATGCGACTTCCACACCACTATTTGCGCTACGGCCAGGTTCACAAGAAACACCATTCGTCTCTCCCTGTCCCACGCTGGCCCGACGTCGATTACATAGAATACATTTAGCAGCAGAGGCTGCCTGGGATACGAGCCATCACCTCGTTGACATATCCCGAGAACCACTGGACTTTGTGACATTGGAATAAAGCGTGAATGGGCGTTTCTTCTTTGAGCGTGGTGCAGCAAGGACACTCGGACGAGTCCTTCATTCTGGAACTATGTTGTATGGCATTGAGGAGTAACGCATTCCAGGCTAATCACCAGGTCAGAGATAACTGGCACCCAACTCCATTCGGAGCGGATCTCCTCCTCCGACCATCTGAACTGCTTGACAAACGGATCTTCAGCTGCTTCCCTCACTAATCCCGTGTGGAGTTCCTTTCTAGAAAACCGAGGAACCTTTTTGAGCGTTGCTCTGCACTCTCTGAATAACTGCGATTCAGCCTTCAATCGTATGGTTGAGAATGAGGTCGGGAAAGGTGCTATCGACCACGTGGTTCTACGCCGATTCCTTTGTCAAAGTTTAACTCAGGAAAGTAAGTCTCTCGGCATGTCAATGACACGTCAAGTCGGGCATCCCCAAGTCTCCCTCATACAGACGTTGAATACAGATGTGTCTGTGAACCCAGTGCCTCTTTCCGTCTCAGAGAAACAAAGACAGAAGGTGCCGGAAGACCTTTAGGCAGTTTGCAGGCAAAGGAAAAACGACCAGTCCATAAAGGGTGAGAAGAAAGAAGTATCGCACGCATCGACTCTACCCTTTAAGGAGAGTTTCCTTCGAAGCCGAGTGTTAACCGATGCTCGGATTTTTGACTGTACCTCCGATCAATTCCTCTCGAGCTGGAGGTTCGATCCCAACCACACGCCGAGGATTCGAACCGGGCCATCTGTCCAGTAGAAAGTAGCCAGAAGGATGGTGTCATTGCTCCAGACACACAATCGCAGGCCGATTGACTTGCTGCGGTTTATTTTGGCCCCTGTGATCATGTCATAATGTGTGAGCGTCTCTGTCACCCTCTTGATGTCTCGGAAGCACGACATTAAAGACGGTGATGTCATCGTGAACGCGGAACAAAGATCCATTTGCGGAAGTCTGGTTTAAAACTGTCGGTCTCTAAAACAGATTACAAGAAGCAATGGTCGACCTTGTTGAAAGCTTTGGAGTGATCCAAGTTGATCAGCACGGCCTCCGCAAGTTGTTCTGGATCGATCTCCTCTTCACAACGTAGTTGTACTTGAGTTTGATCAATTTTATGATAACACCCTGCAACCGGTTCAATAAGATCTTGACCAAAATCTTTTGTATTTAGCAGAGTTATGGGCCTGTAATCGTCTAGTTCCTCTCCACCATACCTGTCCCGCTTCTTCAGCAATGTGATAACTCCCTTGGTGACTTGACCCAGGATAGAACCCTTCTCAAACCAATGGTTGAACACATCTGTCAGAATCGGTACAAACATGTGCGACAGCCTCAAATACAATTCGTAGGACAGATCATCAAGTCCCAGATTCTACATTTTTATCTGAACCAAAAGGCCAATTTATTTAGACAAATAAAAATTACAATAATTTTCTTGGGCTTAGGCATGACGCCCTATTTGTTTTAGGGGATACGGGGGTGGGGGGGGGGGGTCTAATGTCATTTTTTTGACAACAAAAACTTTTGCCTACTCTAAACTAGACCCTATCACCAAAATACCGCATTGACTCCATGGTTTTAATCCTACTTAATAGATCCCCAATGGTTTCAAAAATTTTTTTTTCTTTAACTATGTACTTTATTTAGCGCTTGTAGAAAAGATAAGAAGAGACCGTAACGTTTATTCTGGGAGGTGGCTGTAACGAAGCGGATAACGACGTGTCAAGTCTGAATCCATTCGGTTCCATACCACCACTTTTACGACATAATCACGTTGATACACCAGTTCTCATTAGATCATCGAAGTTACACGACATTATCAGATGGGTTATCATTTACAACTGCCAAGCCCTGTATGTGGGAAGATGGCGACACCTTCCTGCTAAAAATAATGTTGTCATCTTCTCTGATCGAAATATACATGTGACTGGGAACCACTTGTGAATTTAATATTCCCTAAAAACTTTCTCCTTCAGAGGAAGCCAACTCACTCACCAAGGGTAAATGCTGCAAAAAAACAAATCCCAAATATTTCTAAAACTATATAATACCTAATTTAGTGAAATACCAATACTATGTCTACTTTTTCATTCTCATTTTATAATCCTCCACTCTATAATGAAGACCAATGTGTATTTATTTATATATAAATAAATATATGTACTTCCATCCTGTCACACAAAAGTTAGGGAGTTAAACATGTGCCTTTTCTCCCCTCCCCCCACCCTCCCGGACGAATTCATTTCAAGTGGTGAGGGAAAGTGAGAAAGAAAATAGGTCAGACAACCACCTCAGACTAACATCCACAGCCTTAAATAAATTTGGAAAGAAATCCCCCACTCTACTATAAAAAAGTCAACAGCGGGTGTCTTTTTTCTTTAGATCATCAGAAATGGTAATAATTTGTATATGAAAAATGAAATTACAGACGTAATTCTATGATTTTTATAAGAATATTTTAGTAATACAGGTGGTCGCTAGAAAAGTAGGAAATTTGTCAAACGGTCATTTATTTTTACAAAGAATAACTTTTATAAAGTGTTTCAAACACTAATATTATAATGCACTCAATATTATAATGCTCAAAATGTCGTCCGTGCAAATTAAAGAAGTGAATAAGCCAGATGCAATAAAATTTAAACAATAAATTTGGGAAAGTTCATTTTTTAAGCATCTTTTGAATTTTAACATAAAGATAGAGGCAAAATGCCTTCAAAGAAACCATGTGTTAGATGCAGATATTTTTTTATTAAATCAAAATAAAAATCAAAACATTTTTTTTTTTTTTTCAATCAAGATGAAGAAAAAAAATATTTTGATTTTTATTTTGATTTAATAAAAATATCTGCATCTAACACATGGTTTCTTTGAAGGCATTTTGCCTCTATCTTTATGTTTAAGCAATAAAATTTACAACCTCAACTTTCCCGCTTTTCTAGCAACCATCCTGTATATCTAGATAAATAGCTAGTACGAATACTGGAGAAGCATTTTCTTGATTTTTTTATGGAGAGTGTACACTGGTCATTAATAAAACAATCCAACATTCATTTTGTAAATCGAGAGAAGTTGCTTTCTTTTTGAATTTCTGTTTCAGACGGTTATCCTAATTATGATTGTTATTTTTTTTTTCTATGCGTCTTTAGTGTTTTCTGGGAATTTTGAAGTGAACTCTTTATTTAATCTGCTCAGAGTCAACTATTGAATCTCGTTCCATTCATTCAGATATATTGTATACATTAAAATTTACTAAAAAAAAAATCAGGCAGATGATATTACATCAAAAAGTACGACATTTTCAAATGAAAGTTATTGGCATGAAAATCTGAAATTAATCAGTCATTGCCAGCCAATGTTTGGACAGCGCAGATCACAAAGAACAGTCTATGACTGTTGTAGTTGCAGATTGGTAGACGTGTAATAATATTTAAATGTGGGTGTGCAAAGATAAGTTTAGTATTGTAAATTTCCACTTGAGAGTAAAATTTAGGTAGAGTGGAATTTTCCCAGTAGAAGTCGTAGCAGCTACGTATCACGGCAGTACAGTCATAGAGACAGAAAGCCACTAGTCTTACATAGCGATGAGCAAGGAAGACCTTTCTCTTTCCACTGAAACCCTAGAGAGAGAGAGCAGTTGGGTTTAGATAGCTGCTTTCCCACCACGAGGGAGGGGTTGGTTGGTTGTTTTGTTTTACGGCCTATCAAGCCTTTTCGGGTTATTTAATGCCGAATCCGGTCATTTTGGTAAAAGATTTTTATGCTTCAAGTATTTATTCATGGTGTTTGGTTGAGTGAAAGGGCGGATGGGAGGGCAATTGTTGTTTATGGTTTTGCAGAACATGATTGAGTTTTGTTAAGAAAAAAAAAAATCACATCAATGTTTGGTGCATTTTGGGTCAGGAAGCCGATATCTTCAGACAGCCTGATCTGGTAGCACCACCCTAGGGAAGAAGTTGGATGTTTTATGTGTATGGATGTATAAAGAAAGAATAAAATCCAAAGTGAGTTTTAAAACCCAATTGCATTTGTGATGTTTCTTTATTAAAAACGTATATGAAATCTGTTATTGAGAAGAAGAAGACATCTACAACGACAGAGTTGACGAGAAGATCAAAGTGTAGTATCTGTTCCGATGGATACTACACCCTATAAACCGGTATCGTCTTGGCCTTCTGGCCTTGATTCTGCCAGTCTGTGGGTTTGTCCTGTGCAGTTCTAGGAGGTCCACTCTCCCAGGCTTTGCCTCCCCTCTTTAGGGTGGAGTAAGTTTATCACTTACTGCCTGAGGCGCCCATACCGGGGAATGCCGACGGGGCTGCCCAAGCATTTTTTGTAGGCCTGAGTGCTCACATTCTTGGGCGCTGGCTTTTCAAATCCCACTTTCCCGACCTTGTGTCACATCTTACCGCTGTGGGAGGAAGATAAATAGCTTCGGCTGTCACTTCACTACTATTTGTAAATGCTGTTGAGCTAATCCAATAAATTAGAATCAAGAGCAGACATGTCAAATGCAGGCTCCCCCAAAGACCATGTGTAATAGTATTTAAATGCAGGTGTGTAAAGATAAGGTTAGTATGGTAAATTTCCACATAAGATTAAAAATTAAGTAGAGTGGAATTTTCCAAGTAGAAGTCGTAAGAGCTACATGTCCTGGCAGTGACTTCATAGAGACAGGAAATGGTCTTACGTGGCGAATGAGCAAGGAAGATCTTTCTCTTTTCCACTGAATCACCAGAGAGAACGGTTGGACTTTTGGGTAGCTGCTTCCTCCCTCTCTCAGGTGGTGGTGTTTTATGTGTATACATGTATAGTATAAAGAAAAAATAAAACTCCAAAGAGAGTGTGCAAATCCAAGAAATTTGTGCTGTTCTTTTTTTTTTAATAACGTTTATGAAAGATGTTAGTAAAAAGAATAAGATGTCTACGACAGAGAGAAGAGGGAAACCTTGGCTGCCACCTCACCACTGCAACTACTGAAATTTGACCGACTGATTCTGCCAACAAAGTGAATGCACTGTAGAGATAAAAAAAAAAATACACATGCTATAGCTGGCCCTGAGCTTGCAAACTTACTAGGATCAGGTTTAACCTACAACAGCTGGCATCCTTGAATGGTCATCCATCTAAGAACTGGCTAGGCTTAACGTTGTTTAACTTCAGTGTGTTGACGTGATCATAGCAGTCATATATAGTTATCGGCCTATTTCCAGGAAATATTGCCAATGCTTTCTCATACTGTGAATAAATTGAACCAGCCAGAAAGAACTTTGGAAACGGGTCAAAACGGCAATAAAAATGTGCAAATATTTCTCACACAACAAAATGATTTCTAATGTGCATGGATTGATGTGACAGCTGGAAACAGTTTGGTGAATAATAATCACCAGAGCTATAACTGAAAGTGTCACTCTTGCAAATTAAACACTTATTTTGTCTTCAGCCAGGTAAAAAAAAAAAAAATGTTTTCTTTTATTTTTATGAAGTAGAAAAATTACCTTTTCATATTGATCAGGTCTTTCATTTGTTTTGTTTTTTGTTAATCTTTCTCTTCTCTATGCATAGTTTAAATGTTATTTTTTACAATATTTTACCACTGAATGATCACCAGGGTCTTTCGTTTGTACTTTATCTTTTCCTTCTTCAGGCTAATTCTATACCATCTTATGTCTCTATTTATATAAAGTTAGGTGTGTGTATATGTTTATGTATTTGTATATAGAAGATTCACTCTTAAACTAATAAACCGATCATTATGAATTTTGGAACACAGTTGCTAGGCGTAAGGTGTCCAAATATGGGCTATATTTAGTTAGTTTTATGCAAAACTGGTAAAAAGGGGCTGGAAGCCCTTTGTAAGAATTCAGATACCTCCAATTTTGGTGAAATTTTAACAATGGGCATTAGACATCAATTAATAAAAAATCCCAAAATGTCAATTTCTTTGGAGTATTTTAAAGGGTTTTTAGAAGGTATAATATGGGCACAACCTCCCATTTGGAAATTCAAATATTTCAGATTTGCATTGAATTTAATCCATAGTCATTAGACACCAATGAAGCTAGATTCCCTGAATTTCAATTACTTTGTAAAACCTCTTAAGCTTAACCCTTAAATTTCAGACATTTTCATGAATCAAAATCATTTAATGTATTTTGAACAGAATTGGAACAAGAATTAGGTTTAGAAGCTTTATATATTGATTTTAATCTTCATAATAAGACATAAAAAGGTGTGTAGCAGTTATCTCCTCCTTTCAAAACATAACTGCACCGGTTGGCCAGTAGGCGTCGCTTTTCACCATCAGGTGGCGCTGACGGTGACCAGATTTATCTGCTCTTTTCTCGATATAAACGAAGGCACAACGAAAATAGTCCTCTTTTCTATTCAAGCGGCCTCGCGAAACGACACTCACTACAGATGCTCCATGTCAACATGTGTTTTCCCAGTAAGAGATTCTATTTCTTTGTATAGACACTAAAAGACTTTCTACTACATACACCTTCTTGGAAAATAACTATTTCTCCGTATACGCACTCAGAGGCTTTTCTACTTCAGACTTTATTTCTTCGTATACGCAATTCAGACTGTTTTCTGCTCGATATATGTTCTAAATACAACACATATATACACACAGCACATCTCATCATTCCACATACACTCGTTCAATAAACGTCTTATTTAAACTACCCTTTTTGTTTGTAAATTATTACTTTGCTTTTGCATGCAACATTGCTTGATTTTATGAACACATATAATCGGGATACAGCCTAGAACCCCGACAGGTGCAAAACTATTTTGTTTGAGGAAGTAATTTTACCTGTCCTAAGACGGGTACTTTTCTAGTTGTGCACATATTTGTTTGATTCAACCTTTAATTCTTACAGAGTTTCCCCAAACGATCCTAGTTTGGTAACATCTTAGGTCATAAACATGTGCTTATTTATTCAAATTTATTTATAATTCAACTTGGGGAAACATCTGTTGGGGTCTCTTTTTCTTAGTGTGATTACATGATCATGGAGCTGTCAACCATTGGTCGATTTAGTCACATGATCATCGATATAAAAAGCATTAGTCAAAAGTTTCCAACAAAAAGATTTAAAAAAGGAACTTAAATCAAATTTTCCCAACATTTATTTCTGAAGATTTAGAAGTGTGCTCAAAAGCATTCTAAATTTAAAAAATAATGTACAACTGATTTTTAGACTAAAGACAAGAAACCCCAAAGAAATAATTGAAAAAAAATTGAACCGGTTAGAAAAAAAATGGAGTTCTAAGCAAAACAGACGCTCATGCTTGAGCGAGTCCCACAGTTTATATAAGAAAAAAACAACAAAATTCAGATTTGTGCCACTTATTCAACTGGACTAAACTATTGCTCAAAATCTTACAATTACACATTACTTAGTCCTTAAGATATATGTTCAAATTTAAATGGATGCATACGTACATATATCATCAGAAAAAGAGGTAGCAAAATTATTAACAATTAACACACACAAAGTAGTACCAAGAATATTTCAACAAATAATTTACGCAATGTTGAGTGACTTGAATTTGGCAGTAACATATCTCAACGATATTTTAATAAAAAGCATAAATTGAGAACAACAGTCTGAACATGTGAAAATAGTATTTTAACAAAATTAAAGAATACGATTTTAACTTAAGATAAATATGAATTTTTTAATAACAATTAGATACTGTGGACATATAATTGATGAAAAGGGTCGAAAGCTATGCAAGACCAACGAATGGGATTTATTACTTTATTTACTTTTTGTAAATAGTTTCACAAAGTTATCAAATGTAGCAAAAACAAAAACTTTTTGCACAAAATCTTTGCGAGATTTGGTATTCTTAATATAGTTGTGTCTGATAATGGAACTCAATTTATGACTAAAGAATTTGGAGATTTCTGCAAAGAATTTTCAATTACTCATGTGACAATCGCTCCATACCACCCAAGATCTAATGGGCAATCAGAATGCTTCATAGATATGTTTAACTGAGCATTAAGAAAATCAGACATAGGTGAAACAGAAGATGAATTGTTACAACAATTTCTCAGAGTGTATTGGATAAATTCAGGAATGTTATCGACTGAATTTAAGTTTGCAAGAAAAATTTGATCAATATTTGATAAACTAATACCTAACAAAATCAAAAAGTTTGAAAAATATAATGCCGATAAAACAAATTTTTCTACCCCAGCAAAGAAATCTGAAATGAAAACGTTAGCTAGAAAGAAGGCATTATTGCAAAACATGTTGGTTGGTTGGTTGGTTGTTTTGTTTTACAGCATATCAACCCTTTTCGGGTTATTTAATGCCAAATCCGGTCATTTTGGTGAAAGTTTTTATGCTTCAAGTTCTTTGTATGTTCAAATATTTGTTCATGGAGTTTGGTTGAGTGAAAGGGTGGGAAGGGATGGGGAGAAGGGGAAGGGAGGGAAATTGTTTTTTGTTTTGGATTTTGCAGAACATGATTGAGTTTTGCAAAGAAAAATAAATAACAATAAAACATCAATGTTTAGTGCATTTTGAGTCAGGAGGTAAGAGGTAAGATATTGCTTAATGGCACATCAACCCTAAGGGTCATTTCATGCCATGAATGTAGAAAGAAATATCCTTCATTTGAGTCTTAAGTCAGTGGGTGATTTATAGTCATTAGTTAAGAGCTTTGGTATTTTGAATTGTTGTCATTTTGGTGAAGGTTTTTATGCTTCAAGTTCTTTATATCTTCAAATGTTTAATCATGGTTTTTGGTTTGGTTGTTTTGTTTTACGCCATATCGACCCTTTTCAGGTTATTTAATGCCGAATCTGGTCATTTTGGTGAAGATTTTTATGCTACAAGTTCTTTATATGTTTAAGTATTTATTCATGGTGTTTGGCTGAGTGAAAGGGGGGAGAAAGAGGGGAGAGGGAAGAAGAGGGGAGGGAGGGAAATTGTTGTTTTTTGCTTTGGATTTTGCAGAACATGATTGAGTTTTGCAAAGGAAAAAACAATAAAACATCAATGTTTGGTGCATTTTGAGTCAGGAAGTCAATAACTTCAGACAGCCTTATCTGGTAGCACCAGTATATTGCAAAACAGATTAAAAGACTAGTGTATATCATCAAACATCCAATTAAAAGACACTATAACCAGCTTAAAAAGAAGTATACATCTGAACCAAATCCTCGTAGGGAAAAGCCCTATGATGGTAACTTATGACTTGTTTTAAGTTCCAAAATCTTAAGTAGAACAGGAATGCTTTAGCAAGGAGAGTAGAAAGTGACTAACTTGGGTTTACTTTCGTCAGCTGCTTAACTCTCGCTTCCCTTATTTTGTCCTTTAGTCATCACATTCCATGAGCGATGTTTCTGACAAAGGGGGAAGAATTGCTGTTTTCTGGGTCGGAATCTATCCATCTAACACTTATCGTTGGCAATTTTTTTTACTTTGAAGTACTCGATGCAAGCATACTGGTTGTGTATCCCCGTCCAAGCAAGGTGATTGGAATCACCCTCTTTGTTGTAAAAATATAAATTTTATAATTTTTTATGATTTGCATTATAAAGGACCCATGCTAAAATCGACTTGGCGTTGCTAATTTCCGGATGTTTACGTAAATCGCCGGAAAGTACCAAAGCAGTTAGACAATAAAATTGCGAGAAAATAATCAGACGACATGTACACATTTTAACTGATTGAAACGCAATTGCAACTGATTGAAACATGAAAGTACTGCAACGAATTTTCACAAGCTATCACTGGCTGTTGTGTCTCTCGAAGGAGTTATTAATGTTTGTCAGGAAGAAAAATTGATCGCAAAAGAAAAAAAAATGTTCAGGCAAAAAAAAACACTTTAATGCCTAACCCTAACAAAACCCAAAATAATTTTCAGTAAAAAAAAAAAAAACCTAACCCTAAACCCAAAACCTAATGATGCCATTTTTACCTGATTATAAATCAAAAATAATTTTCAGTAAAAAAAAAAAATCATTCAAGAAATATAATTTATTATTTGTTTATTTTTATTTCTTTGTTAAAAAAATAAATATTTCTTTCATACAATTTGACTAAATGTATTATTTGTTTATTTTTATTTCTTTGTTAAAAAAATAAATATTTCTTGCATACAATTTGACTAAATGTATTATTTGTTTATTTTTATTTCTTTGTTAAAAAAATAAATATTTCTTTCATACAATTTGACTAAATGTATTATTTGTTTATTTTTATTTCTTTGTTAAAAAAATAAATATTTCTTTCATACAATTTGATTAAATGTATTATTTGTTTATTTTTATTTCTTTGTTAAAAAAATAAATATTTCTTTCATACAATTTGATTAAATGTATTATTTGTTTATTTTTATTTCTTTGTTAAAAAAATAAATATTTCTTTCATACAATTTGATTAAATGTATTATTTGTTTATTTTTATTTCTTTGTTAAAAAAATAAATATTTCTTTCATACAATTTGACTAAATGTATTATTTGTTTATTTTTATTTCTTTGTTAAAAAAATAAATATTTCTTTCATACAATTTGATTAAATGTATTATTTTATTTTTTATTTTTTTGCTTTAATTTTTTGCTTTAAATGTTGATTAATTTTTGTTTTTTTTCCACTTGTAAATCCAGCCCTGTTTTTGATTTTTTTGGACGCAGTTAGGCCAACCAACTTGGCATCGGTACTTTCCGGCGGTTTATGCAAACATCCGGAAAGTACCGACACCCAAATCGATTTTAGCATGAGTTCTAATCAAAGAAAGCACTGGCAATTTTATAATGTTGTGCCCCTAAAAAACATAAGTAAACAATAAAATTAAAATAATCACGAGTTGAATCCGTGAAAATTAGAAGCTTAATTAAATTTCTTACATGTTTACTTTTTATTTACATCTATTACTTATGGAGATTTGGTATCTGTCGGTCAGAAGCCGAAACTATACTATTAATGTACTATTATACTATCTTTCGATGCTCAATTCAGGAGGTGGATAGTGTAGTATCTGTTTTGCTGTCATGAGACCATTCTCCCAGATATTACCTCCCCTCGTTCTGTTGTCATGTGACCATCCTTACAGGCATCATCTTCTCCTTTAGTGGGGAGGTAGTATATTGGGAATCCATCAGAGATCACATTAGAGACGCCCCATGGAGTGAAGCTTTTTCTCTCCCTGCTGATCAGTGCGCAAATGAGTTAACCGAATGGTTCAAAGAAAGTATTGAAGTACATGTTCCCATGCAAAACTTCTACAGCAAGTCCCACTCTCCACAACGGTTTACCTTGAACTGTGGAGCTGCTATTGCACTGAGGCAGCAAGCATTCCGACAATTCAACCGCCAGAAGTCAAATACAAATAGACAGAAACTTATAGCGTCAAGAAATCATTGTTAGACTGTGATAGATGAAGCAAAGAGAAGGTATACAGAGATGACCAGAAAACTCATTCAGTCACAGAAAATAGGTACTTGTGATTTCTGGAAAATCTTCAATAGTGTGGTGAACAATGGGCAATCAGCAATTCCCCCACTATCAAACCACAATGTTGTCGTTTGTACGGCAACTGACAAGGCTGAACTACTTGCCCAGCGTCTTGCCTTAAACTTCACTTTGGACTCCACAAACCACTTTCTCCCAAATTTCCCATTGCGGACTGAAGCCACACTTGATGAGCTGGCCATCACCGCATCTCATGTCCAGTACATCATAAAAACACCTTTACACCTCCAAAGAAAGTGGGCCTGATCTTATACCAGTAATAGTAATAAAGAAATGCTCTGCTGAACTGGCTCTTATCCTCTCAAAACTCTACAACAAATGCCTTGCCGAATCTTGATTCCCTGATAGCTGGAAAATTGCCTCTGTGGTACCAGTTTTCAAGAATTCTGGAGATTGAACTGACCCTCAGAATTATTGCTCCATCAGTCTACTCCCGCTCTTCACTAAAATCTTTGAATCTTTAATCAATCTAGCGATAGTCCAGCACCTCGTTAATGATAAACTTCTTTCATACCATCAGTATGGATTTAAACAAGCAAGGTCTACTGCGGATATCTTAACGGTCATCTCTGAACGCATATACCATACACTGGACAAGGCAGGTGAAGCTAAGATGGTAGCGCTTAATATATCCAAAGCCTTTGACAAGGTCTGGCATGGAGGTCTTTTCATGAAAATTAATTCATATGGTATTACTGGACGAATATTTAATATAATTAGATCCTTCCTATCCAACAGAAAGATCCAGGTTGTCCTCGATGGCTGTTCATCCAAACAACATGACATAAATGCAGGTGTACCCCAGGGATCGATCCGTGGACCTTTATTGTTCCTGAGTTTCATAAACGACCTACCTGATAAAATTGTGTCTGAGATGGGTATATTTGTTGACAACACCATGCTCTACTCTCGTCATGTGGGTAAAACGGATACGCACATATTCGAGGCAATAGCTGAATTCTTCCAAAGTGACCTCCAGTCTGTAGTGGAATGGGATCATAAATGGATGGTAACATTTAATGCTGCTAAGACAAAGCTTCTTTTCCTTCAACAACTACAAAAAACCTCTTCAACCACCGATTACCATGGCAAATAACACCTTACCTGAGAGTCCAACGGTCAAACTCCTCAGTCTAACATTAACAGGTAACATGAATTGGAACAAATACATAGAAGACATTGTCAAGGCTGCTGCAAAGAAAGTGGACTCCCTCTACTGTGCTAGAAAACTTCTCACACCCGACAGTATCCTATATCTCTACAAAGCCACCATCTGCCCATGCATGGAGTATTGTTGTCACATCTGGGCTGGTGCACCATCCACCAGTCTCTCTCTCTCTTAGACAAAATTTAAAAAATAGTCTCTAATCTGACAAGTCCCTCACTATACACAACACTCCAGCCTCTGTCCCATCACTGCAATGTTGCATCCTTGTGCCTGTTTTACAAGTACTTCAAAGGAATGTGCTCCGATGAACTTGCTGCTCTGGTGCCTCCTCAATGTAAATACACTCGACCAACCCGACAATCAGCTAAATTCTATCCATTCACTGTGGAGGTCCCCAGATGCCGGAGAGCCTTTTACTCCAATAGCTTCTTTCCTCGAGTTGCCGGCATCTGGAACTCCTTCCCTGCTCCCTGTTTCTCTGACTGTACCGACAT
The DNA here is from genome assembly GCA_963556195.1 of Sepiola atlantica. Classification (NCBI taxonomy): domain Eukaryota; kingdom Metazoa; phylum Mollusca; class Cephalopoda; order Sepiida; family Sepiolidae; genus Sepiola; species Sepiola atlantica. The sequence goes on along the minus strand of OY744531.1, from coordinate 30,627,451 downwards.
GCAGAAATTTAAAACTAATGTGAACAAGCATCTCGATGCATAGCTCCGAATTTAGTATGACCCCCTAAACTTTCACCCTAATTCTCAGTAGCCTCTTACTTCTACAGTGGCAACTTGTCCTGTTTGGGGTGAACTCAGTTAAAAAAAAGAAAAAAATTCTATGGTTTTTAATGATAGTAATATATCTAGATAAATAGCGAATGTGAACACTGGTGAAGCATATTTTTTTTTGTTGTCATTTTTGACAGGGGGTGTACACTAGGTCTCTTATAATATCCATTTGACGATGCAATTGTTTATTAATTGAAGCAGTAGTTTCTCTTTGTTTAAAGTTGTCTCCCCTTGTGTTGGCAACTCTTCTTGGTGAGAGTTGGAGCTGTGAATTCACATGTTTTTCAGAAAGATATGAAGTTGTGAATGATGTCGCTGGTTTGGCGAGCAAGATAAACACTGCATTATTAAGCTGTGCTGGTTATAGCCTTTTTCCTGTCTTCCATTTTGTTTTGGAACATTAAAAGTAGTCAACAAATTTTATGAGCGATATAATAAAACAGGACTTACATTTCTTCCAACACAGTCCATTTAAGGATCGTAATTAATTGCTACTGTTTTGGCCTAGTTTTGTCAGAGTTCTCACCTGCATACAGTATTACAGAGGTGAGAAGTTAAGAATAAGTAATTTTTGCAAGAATCGTGTTAGCAATGGGTGTCGGAGTCAAGACAAGTTTAGATCTGATGACCTCAGAAGAAGGTTAAATTTGGACAGTATAGAGAGATGTATGTAGAAAAAAGACTTCGTTGGTATTGTCAAATTGAAAGAATGGATGACAGCTCTTGAGTTAGCGAATGTAGAACAGTTGAAGTAGCAGGGGCAGTGTGCAAGGGTAGGCAAAGGAAAACATGAGAGGAAGTGATAAGGATGGGATTGAAAGAAAGAGATAAATAAAGACCTGGCCAGAGATAGGTTAGTTTGCAAGTCAATTTCTAAAACCGTCCAACACATGTCGAATATGATGATGAGGAAGGGAAAAAACTGCTGTTTTTTGGATCAGTTAGTGTTTTAATATGGAGGTTTTCAATCCTCTCATAGTATTAATCATCATTCAATTGACAATCTCTCCATCTCATTAACTCTTATCTTCAAGGGTTTTTTGTTTTGAAAAGTAGTGACTCATTAGTAAAAACAAAAATACATGATTTTAAGAATGGACATTTCAGTTATTTTTGTTTTGACTTACATATTTTTTGTCAAATATTATCAAGAGAAAACGGTCTAATGAATTTCAAATTTCAATGTGGCAATTTTAAATATTGCATGCCCGTCAACCTGTAATCATTTAGGGATTTATGTTCACAGAGAGATTGTTGTCAAGTTAGGCAGGATGTAGGCGCGGCAAGGGATCACGCAGTAAACCTTTGCGGCCGTCACTCTACCGAGAGAACAATAGCTATAGGAAATGATATCAGACAAGATAGGGACAAGCATATAAAGCTAAGCAGTCAAGCATTAGATGCCAAAAAGAGCAGAGCTAAGATAATGACTTAAGAAGCAGTAACGAACAAAGGAAGAGGCTTTGGAGTCCCATTTATGCAACCCGCAACATTTTTCCCTTGCCGCCAACAGGATGTAGGCAATACCAATGGCCTGAATAAAAACCGATCTTCTTCAAAATTGATTGCCTTTGTGTTTGTTGTGTTGACTTTGTTTGCAGGACGAGAATGCCCTCCTCTCCCTGTCAAGGGAATTGCTGTGGGACACGGAACCATCGTAGGACCACTATGACTGAACGTTGATTCCACCAGGTATGATTTGAAGTATACTGATTATAACATGTTGATTATGTAGGACCATGTGCTGCTCCCCTCGTTCGTGCGCCGTGGTTTTCTGTTCGTCTTCATCTTTCGTTCTGGCCGTGTCGTCTTGCCGACTGTTGAGGGTACAATCACTGATTTACAAGTATAGAAAAACAAAATTATGCAGACTCACAAGAGAGAACACAAACTCAAATACATTGTGTATAAATCAGTTGTGCTCTGAGGATGTGCATGATACCGTCGCGGAAAAAGACCCCCACGCTCATCTTACTTCCTGTCGCCATGCTATAAAATAATTGCACACATTATAATTTCCTTAAGCATGGATGTAAGAGCTCACCTTCAGGAGTGATTCGGTTTAGATTGCAGTAATGTCACTTCCAATTAAAACTACATTTACGATCTAACATATAAAGTTATCTTGTCAGATTGTAAAAGTCAGACACAAAGAGCATTTAAGCTGACAAATACAACTTTTTCTTTTTTTAACTTTTGTTTGCCCCAAACAAGGCAAGGGGCTACTGTGATAGGGGTCAGATTCATAGTGTGTGTGTGTGTGTGGGGGGGGGGCAACCTGAGTTGGGCAACAAGATATTTGTTCACATTACATTTAAATTTCTGCATGTTGGTATGGTCGGGGAAACGGGAAGCAGGGAGGGAATTTCAAAGACAAGCGGTCTGAGAAAAGAAGCTATTAGAGTAAAAAAATCTTCTAGAATTTAGAAACCTCTGTAGTGAAGAGGTGGGATTTTGCTGCTAAAAGGGTGGGTTGGGGGTATTGACATTGAAGGAGTACAAGTGCAATAAATCGATCGGAGTATATTCCGTGGAAGTACTTATAAAACAAACACAAGGATGTGGCGATGCGACAGGAACAGGAGCTTGACAGACAGTGTGGGACCTATTAAATTATAAACAATAGCAGACAGTAGCAATAACAGACCAAATCTTTATAATTAGGGTAAAAACATAAACATTTTTTGATAGAGGGAAGGTACAGAATAGTTACCAAAACATCCCTACCCCACCCTTTTCATATTAAAAAGGATTTTCTAAATAGTAAGATTATTATTTAGAAACTCATTCTTTACATGGGGAGGGGGCTTTGTTAACTATTCTGTTCCTAAACCGTCTTCTTATTTTGCATACCAATTATCGACTATTTTCAATTGTTTATGAAAATATTCAAATAGCATTTTGTCAACTAACGCCGAACTAATGCAAATCGGCTTTGTTTTAGAAGAGAAATAAATTTTTAGTTGCCTCACTATTTTTAATCAAGAAAGATATTTAAGAAAAATATTTAAGAAGATCTACTGGTGTAATATAACCCCCCCCCCCCCCCCCACAAGTGTATATTTTACATTTGCAAAAATATATGCGACCATCACACGGGGGATTTACAGTAATTCAAAAATAAATTTAAAAAGCAACAAATTTCTAATCAAATATTTAGAAATTTTAAAAGAATCTGAATTAGTAATTGTATCGGAATCGGGAAAAGTTTCGGAATTGTCCCATCATTAATTTTGACACTAGTTAATGAGATTTGTATGGCCAGCATAAAAACTACTGGTGACCCTTGAGGATAAAGAGGACCAAAAAAGATTGCTTACGACCCTGTTGGAAAACAAAGATTATTTAAATTACTGTATCTGACAGATTTGTGCAGTCATTCGTCTACATTTGTTACCTGAGAGCTGAGGAAAGACAACAGCAAACTTTGTTGGTAGTCGAGGAATTGCATTGTTGGTTAAATTGATAGATTCTAAGTCTGCATTCTTCAAGAGGAAGTAGACAGCCTCTGGGACTTGAATCAATTTACAATCTGATAAGTCTGAAATAAAAGAAAAAAAAACACATTAAAGTACAACACCCACACACACACACACACACACACACACACATGTGTATATATACTAAAAGAATACCCATCCCCGACTGGGTAAAATTAATTCTCCGAACCACTTTGGACCACTTTGAAGATTAAAATCAAGATATAATGCTATATTCTAATTTTGATCAAAATCCATTACATGATTTTGATTCTAGAAAATATCTCAACTTGAAGGCTTAAGCTTAAAGGGTTTTAAGAAAAAATTGAAATTCAGGGAATCTTGCTTAATCGGTGTCATCATCACTATCATTATATTCAGTTCAATGTCTGTTTTACATGCTGGTCTGTGTTGGACGGCTTTTAGAAAATCTGAATCTACTAATCCATTCTTTCAATGTGGCCATACCATCGAAGTCTCTTGTACTGCACACATCTCCCTATACTGATTTAATCTTCCTCTGAGGTCATCAGATCTAAGCCTGTCTTTAAGACTCACATTATATCGTTTTCATATCATTTGTCTCCATGCAACGCATGTCCTCAATCCTCACTGACTAGGTTTTGCTTCTATACATCATTACACTGCATACCCATGCCTGATAGACTCTTCCCTTGGACGACAGTGGTAATGCTCTGCTTGTTAGTAATGGCAGAAGTCCCTTGAAGTTACTCCTAACTCTTGTAATAACACTACCACTTGCTCCAACCTATGTTCCAATAACATCATCAAAGTAATAAAACTTCTGGACAACCTCAAGAGCTTTGCCATCCAGACATACTTTCTCCACATCTGAGTTCTTATCCATCTCCCTTGTCTCCATGCAATGCATGTCCTCAACCCTCATTGGCCAGATTTCACTTTCATACATCATCACACTGCATACACATCTTCATTTTCACTCCCCCCTCCATCTATTTCTCTCTCTCTCTCCTCTTTTCTTATTTATATATTATTCACCTCCTCTCACTACTTCTCTTATCATATGCCCTTTATTTACCTTTTGTGATGTCATCCAGTGTGCACCATGACAAAATACAAATAAACAAGCGAGATAACAATGTCCTCAGAATTTTAATAGTATACTTATCTGGCACAGCTGGAGTAGATGTGTCCGTACCAAGTCGAGGATACATCCCCGATAATCAGTCCAACAGATGGTGGGCCATTGTGGTTTCTTCTGGTCCTGCTCTGTCAGACTGAGGTATGGTTCTGTTCAGTCTCGGGAGGTCCACCCTCCCAGGCTTTACCTCTTCTTTGAGAAGGGGTTAGTTTATTGCTAATCGCCTGAGGTGGGCTGCTCAGACATTTTTTGTAGGCCAGAGTGCACTTCACCTAGTGTGCTGGCTTTTCAAAACCCCCACCTGACCTTGTGTCTAACCTCTTACAGAGGAGGTAAATAAATATACTCGACTACTATTTGTTAAATATATTATTAAATATATATATATATATATTTCTTCCTTGGTTGTTTTATTTTACGGCATATCAACCCTCCTCGAGTTATTTAATGCCGAATCCGGTAGAACCAGTGTCGGATTTTTCGTGGCCGTTAACGAAAACCGCTCTAAACTAATGTCATGTTACCTAGGACAATTATCACAAAAAAAAATTATAACAAGAGAGAAGGAATGGACGAGTACGAGATGTTCATAAAAGTTAAAATAAAGTTTTATTTACAAAAAAAAGGTAGCTTGGACTGCTTTTTTTCCAGAGCTGGAATAAATAAATTATTCCTAGATAACGTACAAAAAAAAAAAAAAAAAAAAAAATTACAACATCAGGATTTCTTAACATTAAAGTTATATACAACAAAAATAGACACAATCTTAAAAAGCGAATAAATCCTTTTAAAACATGAACTTACTATAAAGGCAGTATTCTTACAAAATCAATCAAATAGTCTCTTTTTTTTCTTTACACCAAAGTTACAATCAAAAGTAATAAGATTGACAAACCGTGCTGAAGGCCGACATAATTTCCATGATAAAAATAATCTTTTTTTTATTTTATCAAACGTCTGTCACAAAGTTCCCTTTTTTTTTTCCTTCTTTTTCTTCTATAATTTTCTTATAGCAAACCCAACGTAAGAAATACGTCACTAGAACAGTCCAAATTTCAGATAAACATAATACTTGATTTTTTCACAGTTTGTCCCAAATAGCATCACACGCGATCATGTGAGGATCCAATTTTCAAAGTTGTCTCTTTCAAATCGATCTGTGTTGCAAGGACGATCACACTTTACGATTCTTAATCTCTGATTCAGAATCTTCTCAACAGCAAAGTATCCCAGTTCCCGGGAGCTAAGCTCTTCAACATAGGCAATTTCGTGCCCGGAGATATTTTTATCTCGTTCAAATTCTCCATAATTCTTCATTGCAAGTCTCTGACCTGAAACATCTTCAAAGGGAAATATTCGTTGACCGAAGGAAGAATATTTCATACATAAAAGGCAATTCTTGCCAAGAGATACTCTATCTCTTAAATTTCTTCAAGTAGAAATTCTTCTCAAAATTTAACGTCCCAACTATGGACGGAGAAACAGTTTTAACATGTGTCGACTCCGGCGCCCAACTCTGTTCTGATTAAACTTCGCGCCGATATCAATCGAGACAGAACTAATGCATCATTTCTAAAAATAGAAACCACGTGACACAAAATGGCGTAAACCTAACCCAACTCCTACGCAAAATAATCCATGTGACCTTCAACCTGGCACGTAAGCAAAAACTGAAAGCCTTCACCCTCAAACGGTTTCAAACAAAGGGAAGCGACCCATGACTTACTTAGAAAATATACCGAAATTTCCACACCAGATATTTTTTCCTTAATAATAATCATTCGTTTTTTAATCTGTTTTTCCCCCCCATTTTTCTCTTCTTTCTCTCTTTTTTAATTATTTACATCATTCCCTTCCTCCCACTACTTCTCTTATCACCTTTTTATATACGTTATTCACCCTTTTCACTGTCTTCTTTTTCTTCTTTGGGTATCAGGTCTGTTTGCAGACATCGATAATCATGGCTCTCCATTCTTCTCTGCATTCGGTCTTTCTGATGAGATTTAGAGTCGTGATTCTGTAAGAATAGAGGAGTTGTTATCCCCTATCTTATTTTAACACACGAAATAAATCAACGAAACAAACGAAACCTTTTTTACAACAACAAACGAAAGGCGTTTATTCGTATATTTAAGCTTACCTATACCTTTTGGGTATAGGTGGAATAAACTTAGGACAGTGTCCGAAAGAAGAAGTTCAAATATCTTCAGGCGAAGATAGCAGGCGCGGTGAGCGTCCAGTGGACAAGGAGGCAGGAGAGAGGCTGAGGCGATCCTTCCTGGCTGGTGCCAGGGTAGCGTCTGCTGTTCATCTGCAGGACCGGCGGGACAGTTATAAAAGTGGGGGGGGGGGGGCTCTCCTAAAAAGGGGGGGCCGGTTAAACACATGCATATATAACTTCATTATTGATGACCGTAAAGTGGGGGGGGGAGTAAAAAAGTGGGGGGGGGGGGCTTGAGCCCCCACCACCCCCCACCCCCTCCGGTGCCGTCGTCCATGATCTGGAATATCCTACCACTGATACGCATTACAAAGTAAATCCAATCTATGACTGCTACAATTCCAGTGATCCTGTTGAGGCCATCTGTGAACTTGATATGCTGTCTTCCTCTACTCTTTTTGCCGTCGATTTTTCCTAACATCAAGCTTTTCTCCAAACAGTCTGCCTGCATTATATGGCCGAAGAACTTCAACTGTCTGGCGTGGACAGTATTGAGAAGCGATCTGTTGTAGTCAGCCTTACGCATGACTTCTTCGTTTTTCTTCCTTTCTGTCCATGAGATTTCACTGTACATGGGCATAAATGAGACAACAAGACCACAGAGGTTTATATATTGCAAGAATACCTGTCACAGGACAGGTTAAATTAATTCCCCCGAACAGAACAGTTTTGCACGACTTTTATGTTTCTTACAAAGATTAAAATCAAGATATAATGCTACTAAACCTTATGTCTAAAATCCTTATTCAAATTTTGATCAAAATCATCTAATGATTTTGATTATAGAACATTTCTAAAATTTAAGGTTTAAGCTTAAGGAGTCTTAGGAAGAAATTGAAATTCAGGGAATTTTCCTAAAATTGGTGTCTCATGACTATGGATCAAGTTTAATGCAAATATGAAATATTTGGGTACTTATGCAGTTTACGGACTGGGCTGAAATAATAACGTTATTATTTAGAAAGCCATTCTTAAAAATGGTTCACTGCCCTTAAGTAAAAAAAAAATGTATTTGAGTTATGTGCTCTTATCCTTGTTTCAATCTGTTTGTAAAAATGGCAACTATATTTTTTTCGGGCGTTTTGGCGTTTCACATGTACGATGAAACTCGTTATAACTTACTGTTTTTTTATGTTATTTATTTTAATAAACCATGGTTTAAGTAAAAGAATCCATTGTTTGGGAGTAATGTCGAAATACATTTCACTCTAAATAATTTAAGTGACTAAAATAAAATTGAACCCCTTAATCTATAGTAATCGAAATATATATGGTAAAATTGTCGTTTCCCAACCAAAATGGCGGACAATAAATCGTCTGCAGTTTTCCGACCTCACATATGACTCATTTGAAATGAGTAAGTAACCCCAAATAAATTGTTTTAGACTAATTTCCCAACTGTATTTCCTTTAAAATAATTTAAGGTAAATTTTAAATTAGTCCAAAACAATTTATTTGGGTTTACTTACTCATGTGTGAGGTCGGAAAAGTGCAGACGATTTATTGTCCGCCATTTTGGTTGGGAAACGACAATTTTACCATATATATTTTATTCTTGTAAAAGATTTCAGTACTTACCAAGTCAGTCCCTGAAATGGCCCAAGCAGTTTACAATTTGAAAGCCACCTTCTTTTATTTTCATTTCTTTTTTAGGAAGTTTTTTCAACTTTTTTTTTTTAGGGCTAACATTTTTAAAACCATAACTTAATCCTTCGCACGTTTAGTGTCGTCTGCTCTTTTACATCGTCTTTTATTTTCAAATCGTAAACTGCTTCGGTCATTTCCGGAGACTGGCTCGGGATTCTTCGTCAGTACTCGGGACTGACTCAGTAAGTACTGAAATTCTCTTGATTGATACCCATTACAGGTAGCCACACACACACACACACACATATATATATATATATATATATATATATATATATATATATATATATATATATATATTATATTTATTTTTAAAATATATAGAATTTAAAGTTATGGATGGCGACGGGTTACTTTGGACAAAGCGAAAACATTTTTGTTTGATGAGGTGTGGATGATACGGCAAAGAACAACGGAGGAGAGTAATTACCTTATACGGTAAGATAATTTACTCCCCATCATACCCCTCTCCCTCCTCCCATCTTCTCTTCGCTTTTTGTTATGATATCAAAGTCCGAAAAGTTAACTAAATGGAAAAGAAAATGTGCCCTCTATAGCTTACCTAGCCTTTTATCTTCCTTGGCATTTCCACAACGATTCACGACCTGCGCTACGCCGGCCGCCGCTTCCAATTGTGCCATGATAAAGTTTGTTTTCCTGCTTCAACACAACAACGAAAAAGTTTTCAGCGTGTTTTTAGGTAACAGAAAACGGTGTTAACGTTTATTAGTACCTCTTCGTATAAACGTCCGGATTACATAAAAAAAAGTTCGGGTGATTCGCTTGACGCTTACGGTAATTATATAGAATCACTCCCGTCTTCAATCGAGTGGAGTTTTTGTGTGTGTGTTTGTTTGTTTTTTGTTGTTGCTTTAATTTACACCAAATAAGTCGCATTGCGATTGAGACGTAAGGGATAACTGGGAATTAGAGACCATATCCATAGGGGCATCCTAAATGGGGAGTTGTGCAGCAAAATGTTTGTTCACATTACATTTAAATTTCTGTATGTTGATACAGTCAGGGAAACAGAAAGTAGGGATGGAATTCCAAAGGCTAGCAGTTCGAGGAAAGAAGTAGTAGAAAGCATTCCGGCATCTGGGAACCTCTACAGTAAAGGGATGGGATTTAGTTGATTGGTTCAGGGTATTTACGTCGACAGGGCACCAGAGCAGCAAGTTCGTGAGAACACATTCCATTGAAGTACTTGTAAAACAAGCACAGGGATCCAACATTGTGGCGATGGGACAGGGGCTAGAGCTTGGCAGATAGTGTGGAACCTATTAGATTAGAGACTCTGTTTTTGGACCCTGTCTAAGAGGGAGAGGCTAGTGGTTGATGCACCAGCCCAGATGTGACAACAATACTCTATGCATGGACGAATAGTGGCTTTGTAGATATATAGATTACTGACAGATGTGAGAAGTTTTCTAGCATAGTAGCGGAAGCCCACTTTCCTTGGCAGTATCCTCTATGTATATGTTCCAATTCATGTTACCTGTGAATGTTAGACCGAGAAGTTTGAATGTTAGACTCTCAGGTAGGTTACTATCAGTTATGGTAATCGGTGATTGAAAAGGTTTCTTATAATTGTTAAAGGAAAGGAGCTTTGTCTTTAATAGTATTAAATGTTATCATCCATTTATGTCCCTATTCAACTACAGACTGGAGGTCACTTTCTAAGGATTCAGCCATTGCTTTGAATGTGTGCGCGTTCATTTTACCCACATGCCGAGAATAGAGCGTGGTATCATTGAAAAATATACCCTAAATCAGGAATCATAAAGGTCCAAGGATCGACCCCTGGGACACACCCGCTTTAATATCATGTTGTTTGGATGAACAGCCATCAGACAACTTGGATCTTTCTTTTGGCTAGGAAGGATCTGATTATATTAAATATTCGTCCAGTAATATCATACAAATTAATTTTCATGAGAAGACCTTCATGCCAGACCTTGTCAAAGGCTTTAGATATAGCAAGCGCTACCATCCTAGCTTCACTTCTCTTGTCCAGTATATGGTATATGCATTCAAAGATGACTGTTAGAATATATGCAGTAGAACATGCTCGCTTAAATCTATACTGATGGTCAGAAAGAAGTTTAGCATTAACAAGGTGGACTATCGCTATATTGATTAATGATTCAAAGATTTTAGCGAAGAGCGGATGGAGACTGATCGGGTTATAATTTTGCGGGTCAGTTCTTTCACCAGAATTCTTGAACACTGGTACCACAGAGGCAATTTTCCAGCTATCAGGAAAGCAAGGCATTTTTTTGTAGAGTTTAGAGAGGACATTTTTTATTACTATAGCAGGAATAACATCAGGCCCACATACTTTGGAGGTGTCAAGGTTTTTTATTATATCCCAGACATGGGAAGGGCCGATGATCACATCATCAAGTGTGGTTTCTGTTTGCAATGGGAAATTTGGGAGAGAGTGGTTTGTGGAGTCCAAGGTGGAGTTCAAGGCGAACCACTTGACAAGCTTTATCACTTACTTACTTAGGCTTAGGTACTCCCATGTCCTGCGACATATGAGGCAGTCAAAGTGATCCACCGCATTCATAAGAATTTGAATTTCGCATAATTTTGACTGGTTTCGGAGCAAGAATATTTTACAGGAACAGGTCGCTAGCCTGAAGCCAAACCACTAACATTTATAAAGAAGACTGTATCTCCTGCAGATATTTACTTTCTTGTTTTCAAAGTGGAGCGAAAATTTAAAACACAACTCTATGCCGTTGTTGTTGTTGTTATTTGTTTTTTTCAAAAAACGTCATGAAACCAACGACTTTTGGCTGTTCAGAGCCACAAAAAGATCCACTTCCTTTAGAGAAGTAAAGAGTGAAAATTAAAAACACGACTCCACGACGTTGTTATCGTTGTTGTTATAGCTTTCGTTACAACATCAGGGTAGTTGGATGGCAGGAAAATTGTTTATTGCCCATTATTCAGCACACTATTATAGATTTTCCAGAAATCGCAAGTTCCTTATTTCTGCTACTCAATGCGTTTTCTGGTCATCTCGGTATCTGCGCCTATTACACTCTTACAATGATTTCATGATGCTATAAATTTCTGTTTATTTGTAGTTGACTTATTGGCGGTTGAATCAGCGGAATGCTTGCTACCTGTGAGCAATAGCAGCTGCACAGATCGAAGTAAACCAGTGGGGAGAGTAGGGCTTGCTTTAGATTTTTCTTGCAGCGACATGTGCTTCTTGCCTGCTTTGACCCATTCAGTTGCCTCATTTGTGCACTGATCAGCATGGAAGAACACATTTTACTCAATGGAGCGTCTTTGATGCAATCTCTGATGGATTCCCAATCTGCCTGTTTGTAGTATCTTATCATTGAGTAACAGCTGTTCGGCTTGGGGTCGAGAGTTTAGGGTGATATCAACCATTATCACTAGGTGATCAATGGGCTATGTGCATCAGTCACATAAGCCTTAGGCAGTGTAGTCAAGAATAAGTTGAGAAGTGAGGCTTGCTGATCCTCACGATCTGGAAAACGGGTCGGGAAAGTGGCAGTCTGTGAAAGGGAGTGCGCAATAGAGAAACGATGTGTGCTATTACCAGCTGCATCTGTATAACTCGAGAATCCAAGTCACTTACAGTGGTAGATATTAAAATCCCCAAATACATGTATAATGCGCAAGCAATAGGCACAAAAAAATACACTTCATTAATCTAACCACTAACCCTCAGTCCAAGACGGCAATACGCCAACCGGGAATTAGGGTTAGTAGTTGGATTAATGAAGTGTATTTTTATCTTGCTTAACAAAACCACCTGATTGAGAAGGAAATGATTCTATAAAATTACTCATTTTACCTGTCACACTCTCTCACTAACAAAACAGACCCGTTAATACACGCGCACATCTTTATGTGCCTATCCTATTTACACACATGTAAGCGCACATGGCGCCAGCCGAAATGAATACGCATACATTCTCTTGTCAGAATGAAGTATGGTTATGTTCGGTCATAGGAGACGATCAACCCACGCATTACCTTCTCCTCTGGGAGGGGGATTAGCTTATCGTCGGTTGCCTGAGACATTCTTACTAGGGAATAATGACGGTCCAATCACAGCAAATTTTGCACCCATCCAGAGTGCCTTCCTTTGGAAGGGGGAGGGGGGCCTCAATTCACCGTTATAAACTGACCTAATATCTAACCTTTGGAAGACAGGTAATATACGTACTATTCATTATACATTAGTGAAGATTCGGAATAGAAGTGTAGCGATAGCGATGTGGAGCGTTTTTGGCTTTATTTTGCTGGCATATATTAACATCTTAAATTATCTATCCGGTATGTGTGTATATAAAATAAAGTTAGGTAAGGAATGAGAGTTCAAAGAGTCTGAGAACGTTCTGGAGAAAGGAAAGTATTTGTAAAGAGAAATTAAGTACACATGTTTTTTTCAGCTGGTGTCATGTGCGTTTACATGTGTGTAAATAAATAGGCACAAAGATGTGTGTATCTGTGTGTGTGTGTGTGTGTATTAGCATGTCTGCTTTGTTAGTGAGCGAATGTATGTGTGTTCATTTCGGCTGGCACCATGTGCGTTTACGTGTGTGTGAATAGGATAGATACATGAAGATGTGTGCGTATATTAGTGGGTTTGTTTTGTTAGTGAGAGAGTGTACATACTAAGTGTATGAAAGTTTTCAGTCAACAGTGTGTGGGCATGCTGGTATTGTTGAGTAGTCCGTGAAAGTGTCTTGTTGTTTATGTGTGCTGCTTGTCAAGGGTCCTTTGCTCCCCCAAAGGAGCTAGGCTATATTGTACATACGCACTTGTGTTGTCTTTGAAATAGGAACAGAAAAAAGGAAGAAAAGCTGACATGTATCCCAATCCTTAGTTAATGCTAAACTTCTATCTGACCGCCAGTATGGATTTAGACAAGCACGATCTACTGCAGACATCTTAACGGTCATCTCTGAACGCATGTATCATACACTCGACAAGGCAGGTGAAGCTAGGGCAGTAGCGCTTGATATATCCAAGGCCTTCGACAAGGTATGGCATAAAGGGCTTCTCCTGAAAATACGCTCATACGGTATTACTGGGCAACTACTTAATATAATTAGATCCTTCCTAAACAAAAGAAAAATCCAGGTTGTCCTCGATGGCCGTTCATCTAAGCAACATGACATGAATGCTGGTGTGCCCCAGGGATCTATTCTTGGACCTTTATTGTTCCTGATCTATATAAACGATCTCCCTGATGACATAGTGTCTGAGATTAGTTTATTTGCTGACGACACCACGCTTTACTCTCGCCATGTTGGCAAAACAGACGCGATCATATCTGAGGCAATGGCTGAATCCTTAGAAAATGACCTCCAGGCTGTAGTGGATTGGGGCCATAAATGGTTGGTGACTTTTAATGCCGCAAAGACTAACCTCCTTTCCTTCAACAACTACAAGAAGCCTCTCCAACCACCGATTGTCATGGCAAATAACACCCTACCTGAGAGTTCATCATTCAAACTCCTTGGCCTAACCTTCACAGGTAACATGAATTGGAACACATACATTGAAGACATTGCCAAGGCTGCCGCAAAGAAGGTTGGCTCCCTCTACCGTGCTAGTGGACTCCTTACACTTGACATTATCCTGTATCTCTACAAAGCCACCATCAGCCCATGCATGGAGTATTGTTGCCACATCTGGGCTGGTGCATCATCTACTAGTCTCTCCCTCCTTGACAAAGTCCAAAAAAGAGTCGTCGACCTAATAGGTCCCTCACTGTCACCTAAGCTCCAGCCCCTGTCCCATCGCCACAATGTAGCATCCTTATGTTTGTTTTACAAATACTTCAATGAATTATGCTCCGATGAGTTGGCTACTCTGGTGCCCCCTCAACGTAAATTCACTAGACTAACTCGACATTCTACTAAATCTCATTCATTCACTGTGAAGGTCCCCAGATACCGGAGAGCATTCTACTCAAATAGCTTCTTTCCTCGTGCTGCTGGCCTCTGGAACTCCCTCCCTGCCCCCTGTTTCCCCGACAGTACTGACATGCAGAAATTTAAAACTAATGTAAACAGACATCTCGCTGCTCAGATCCCAATTTAAGCTGAACCACCAATCCTTCTCCCCTTTTCCTTTTTCTCAGTAGCCCCTTACGTTTACAGTGGTGGCCTGCCTTGTTTGGGGTGAATCATGTTAAAAAAAAAAAAAAAAAAAAAAAAAAATTAATTGACCAAGGGCTTGTGCGATAACACACAATCCATGCCCCCAAAAATTATGACTAAAAATAATTACATTTTTCATACAAAAACTGGCTCCCACAGAAATATTTACAAAAAAGCTAAAATAGTGGGCCTGTTTTTAACTA
>OY744531.1:30425006-30610006 GCA_963556195.1 Sepiola atlantica | reverse complement strand
TTCGTCTTTTGGGTAAGAAGGAATAAAGAAACATAATAGAAACTACAAAAATATAAAAAGGAGAAAATAATAAAATAGACCCAGGAAAGTAATTGAAACCGGTTTATATTAATATTTAAAAATGCTAGAAGCTTGCTTTGGTTTCCAAAAGCATGTTCATTAACAATAAAAAAAATAAAAAGCTCAATAAAATGATATAAAAACCATCAGAGCAATAAAAATATAAAAAATGAGTCACTACATAAGAGACAATTCTTTAAAAATTACTATCGTTTCAAGTGATAAATCGTTATAACAAATGGTTATTTCTGTAAATATTATCGCCTAAAACGATAAAGAAAATGGTGGGGAAAATCAAGAACTAGTTTCGCTTTTCTACCAAAATAAGAAAAACAGCTGAAAAACAAGAATATATAATAAAATTCAATAAAAAATGTCTTTCATAAGACTAATTCGTCCAAAGTCTTCTTTCAGATTTCCTCTTCTGTTATATTTATCTTTTAAGGAGTCAGTCTCTTCAGACAGTATTTCTTTTTCATTTGAACCTTGTCTAGGTTAAAAGTTCATGGGATTATCTTACTCCGAAAAGATAATAAAAAACCTGTTTTTTTATTTACCGTTATTTCTGAAAGGAATTCCAGAAAATTTATACTTGAAGAAATAACGAGAAAAACAACAATTGGATATCCAATTTTATATGTTTTCATGGTGACGCACATGGTGGACACTTTTTTCTCTATCACAGACACCATCACATTGGATACATATTTTCTCGGGTACAAATGATGATTGGAAATAACGGAAAAGAGACAATGATAAAAATAGCGATAATGATAAGAAGACGAGTACATTTACATAAATAAATTCTCTCACAGAAGGTTTGTCAAAGACAAATATATGAGGGGCAATGCATGATACACAAAAAAGGAGATGCACTGTAAATGAAGGTAGCAGTTTATGTTACAGTCCTAGACACAATCGCAAATAGACATGTATTGCCTGGGTAAATACAGAGAATGCTTGTATAGGGAAAGAGCTATGTTGAAATGGCTAGCTGTCTGGAGATCTCTGCTCAACATCCAGAAACTAAATCCATCTAGACGACGGAGAGCCAAGTGGAGCAACGATCCGCTGGCCTTATGTGTAACCATATAAAAACAGAGTTTGGCCAGACGTGTCTGACTAACTCCAGCCCAAAACTAGAAAAGAGACAGCACCTCTATTTCAAATCTCGCACTACACATTTGTGAGGTTTTTTTGCCCTTCAAAAACTTCTTCTTCTTTCATGTGAATCAGATGATTCTGGTGTTGGCATTAGTTTCCCCGATGTTTTTCTAGTAAGAAATCTTTCTGGAAAGACATCGGGTACTTACAGGAAGGACCACGAGAAGGTTGCCAACATCCCTAAGTGAAAGTGGTACTGTGGAACCGACTGGAATCAAACTTGGAACACCCAGGTCTTTAGTCCATGTCGATATTCACTTAACCACCGTCACCTCTGAAGATTCATTTCTCACTGTGGCCAGTATAGTTCAGGGGAGATAACTTGAAACTGATTCATGTAATTTGTGACTATACTGCACCGCCAGTAATTTATAAGATCTTCAAAAGAACAACTAACCAAAATTCTATTCACGACAGAAATTAGATCACAAAGGATAACTAGGAGACAAGGATACAAATGTAGAACACACGGTTCCATCGGAAGAAGAGACTGTCCAAAATGGAAATTATCACAAACGAATTTATATCGAGAATGGAGTAAATGGGGCGGCGCAAACCTCAAGGTCTATCTTTGAAGATCGAGTCATGTGCCAGGAGGTTATAAATTAACGCCTTTTTATTGAGATTTGGGGAAAATCGGAAGTGTATCCTGTAATAATGTACTGGGTGTTTGGAAGTTTGAGATTCTCCAAAATAAAAAAGCATTTTCTGAACTAACATATTACCGGGAGGTAGGGGATGACAGACTCCCAGTGAATGACGTAAGGAAGAGATTCTCTGCAGGAACAAGACGAAAAGCCCCTTTTTAGGAGATTTTTGGGTGCTTCATAAGAGACGTGGCCGAGGCCGGCGGAAATATGAAAGGGGGAGATAATTCAAACTTTTTTTGGGGGGGGGGGCGAGGGGATTTTTTTTATCGAATTTAAAATGCAAAAAATAAAACTTCTGAGGATACGTTAAAATTAAATAGATTTATTGAAATAAATTAAACATCAAATAAATAAATAAACGGTTAGGGTTAGGGTTACTTCCTCGTCTAATGGACACCTTCTCCCTACACGTCAAATTTGGGCATCACCACACAAATTCATCGTTTCTAGTTGCGTATGGGATAAGTCTTATCTCAGCGCCACAGATGCAGGTCTGTGCTTGCAAAAAATCGATTATTTTGCAATTATTTCTAAGTAAAAACAATAGGTTTTCTAAGTTCAAATCGTTTGCATCCATTTTGTGAGAAATTAGTTTTGACCCTCCCCCTCCCTCAAATAAGTTTGAATTATCTCCCCCTTTCATATTTCGTTTCGGCTATGTCTATAAAGAAGCACTGATTTTTGGCTAGTATCTCCATATTAAGGAAATTGTGACTACTTCTCATGCGTGTCTTTGTGCGTGTTTCGCTTGACTACGTGACTTACACATTATTTTTCTTTTTTTGTTTGCTATTAATAGAATATTTATTTGAATAAAAACACAATAGCGTAAACTTAAATGAAATTTAAAACAAAAAATGGATTTCGTAAAAACCCATTAGAATGTGTGGAGAGGTAATGATGCAATGCGAACGACCGTAAAAAGTTACTAGCTTGTATAAGCTACTCTCTTTCTTTCTCCGTTTGTTTAGCTTACTCTTTACGTTTCATGTTTTTCCTTTCAGTATCGAATGGAAATGGGAGACAGTGAAATCAATAGCTTTGTGCTATGTTCGCTCCCCCCACCCACAAAATAAACATGATTTCACATAAAAGTGCGAACTCGATATTTTTACCAATGAAAACAGTTTCCACTCATTTAAAACAATAAAGTTAGCGAGCTGGTATGAAATACCAATTTCTAATAAAACCAGCAACTGGGCAACCAAAAACCAAGAAGAGAAGAGTCCAGTTAACCAGAAACAAAACATCCAGCAAGCACACACAACATTACACCTCACTTCTTCTTCTGCCGTTCAAGAACAGGGAAAGCAAACGACTACTCCTCTTATCCAAACACATATTCACACACTGATAAAGGCCGCACACATATTCACAGTGTCTTCAGTTTCTCTGTACAAGGGTTTGTCAGGACAACCTGACACTAGGATACTTCACCGTACAAGTAAACCCTGACCAAATATTCCAAATAACATAGTATTCAAAGCCCAAATAAGATCTCCTCGGCACAACTATACACTGGCTTATACGAGGAATTGTGCACCTTCTCTAAGTAATGTTACCTCAAGTAACAGCACTTAGCTGAATACTCCACCAGACTAGATGAATTCTTGTCTTGGAATCCGGTAAGACCAAGAGACCACAAGAAAGATATACTATAACATAGTTAACTGGTCAATTGGGGAGAGGATAATTAATATTCTTACTTTTTTTACTAACTCAACGTTTGAGAAGTAAGGGAGAACTTCAATGGAATATTCGAATATCTATGTATCTCATAGAGAGATCAAGTTTTAGCCGCAAGAATGAGCCCCTTGATTTCTGAGAACTTTGACTGAAATAAAATGAAAAACAAAACTGAAAACAAACATATATATGTATATATATATATATATACACTTCTAACACTCGTGTTTTCCACACTGTAAACATTCTATAAAAACGAGAGCTTTAAACTTTTCTAACAAACAATTCAATCACTCAAAATATCTTTTACACTACTGTAAATGCGTAAATATATAAATATGTTTTGTTTGTTAACCATGTTTTTATCTCTTTTATTAACCAAACACTTTTGATGAATTTAGCACTTGCTAAATGGTGACCCATTCTCAATTATTCATAACAATAATTTTTGTCCATTTTTCTTATTCACCGCTTATAACTTTTTTAATTGCCAGCGTCGTCTATATCCTATCCAAGCCAAGATCCATGCTACAAATGCACTCACTTCCGGTAAAAAAAAGCTTTATCCGACTTCCATACACAGTAAAATAGACTCTTGAAATACAAGCATACATATTCAAAGTGTGTTGGATTTTTAAGGAAAGCAAACATTCGAAACAAGATGCTTCAAAATAAAGTTATATTAAGATCCTGAAACAAAAAATAAAAATAAGGACTCCCAGACAACACCGAGTAGATACAATTTTAAAAAATGTATATTACTACTTCTATTACTAATGGAGATTGTATTACTAATGGAGACTTGGTATCTGTCTGTCTGAAGTCGAAACCATACTATTACTTGTATTAATGTACTATTGCACTTCTATTACTAATAGAGATTGTATTACTAATGGAGACTTGGTATCTGTCTGTCTGAAGTCGAAACCATACTATTACTTGTATTAATGTACTATTGAACTTCCCAGGCCTTTTTTTTTGGGGGGGGGGGGGTAATGTAGTTTATGTTCGTTTGTCATGATACCATCCTCCCAGACATTACCTCCTCCTTGGAGGGGCTGGGGCTAATGTAGTATGTGTTCTTTTGCCATGAACCTATCCTCCCAGGCATTACAATATGTTCGTTCGTCATACTATCCTCTCAAGCTAGCAAAACTTTGCGATCGGAGGGAGCATATTTTTGCTAGCGATTTATAATGTTTATTGTTTTTTTTTGTTTTTTTAATTCGAGTTGCTGAGGTGTTTTAAGCTACTTAACAAAACAAAATAATTAAACTTCTTGTAACATTTATCTCTCTGCAATATGAAGGATTGCTTGAATTTTAGCTTTGGTTTGAGGTTGATTTTTTGCTTTTCGTTTGTTTGTTATGTTTTGTTTATTGTTGCTTTCTGACTCGAACGGATCTCTCGGTTGAGTCAGTCAGAAAACGTAACACTGGAGATTGCAACATAAACAACGTCACGGGTTACGTGGTGCAAATAGTTTCATCATCGGTATTGATGGCGATGTTTTTAGTTAAAGATGCACGAATGCATACACAGTACACAGTACAGTAGACGCACAAACGCATCTTTGATAACTGATCTGACCATGATTATGAGCAATTCGCACAGCGTTAAAAAAGTTTACATTATTTTTATAATCGAGATTATTCTCTCATCTTTATTGTTATTGTTGTTTGTTTTTGTTTTGTTTTGTTTGTTTTGTTTTTTTTACTGTGGGGCAGTTGTGTGAAGAGGTCTGGTGATGCCAAGGGCCAACCCCTTGATTGTATGCCCAAAAGAATCAAGTATAAGTCCTAGTACTGAGATATATCAGAAAGGGAGATAGTTTGAATATAATTGGGTGTCCAGGGCAACCTGCACGTCACTGCTGTAGGGTCACCAATTATCAAGGTCAAGAATCACTCGAGGATAAGGGTTAATTAGATGGAGAGATTGTCAGTCAAAAGATGAGGAACAAACAATGGAACAAACTAAGTTTGATTACTTAAAGGGGCGGTTTATGATAAGTATTAATTGACATTGAATTTGAAGACGGTTATGTTGTAATCTGTAGGGAAGCAATTCCACAGTATTGTGTTCTACATGAAGAAAGCTCTTGCAAAGAAACTCTGTCCATGGAGGAAGAAAAAAGAAGTCTTTCTGCTGTTGTGATAGCTATGTTTCAGCCACTAACCACTCTGGCCTTCTTCATACCCACCAGACTCTGTAACTTTACTCGATATCAGAGTATTTTACCTAAAGGATCTCTGCGCAGAACAGAGAGGAGGAGACTAGATGGTTGTTAACTATTTGTTATTTTCACATCTTTTTTCTATTATATATAGTAAGAAATTGCCGGAGAATGATCCCCCACTATGAAATCTAAATTATCAAAAAGAAATTATTTTCTCTATGGATGGTTTTATTTATCTTCCTCCCACAAGGTAAGATGTGACACAAGGTCGAGAAAGTGGGAATTGAAAAACCAGCGCCCGAGAATTTGAGCGCTCTGGCCATTAAAAATTGCCTGGGCAGCCCCGTCGGCATTCCCTGGTAGGGGCGCCTCAGGCGATTAGCAATAAACTAACCCCTTCTCAAAGGGTGAGAAGGCAAAGCCTGGGAGGGTGCATCTCTTAGAACTGCACAGGACAGACAACCAATAGACCGGCGTATGGTTTTTCAGGCTTTTTCCTACTTTAAGTTCTTCTTTCTATCACCCACACCTCAAATTTAAGGAGTGGGATCTATTCTTTCTGGTAAAAGCAAATAACAAAGGGATCTCTGTAGTGAAGCATATTTAGAATAGTTTATTTACCTTAGATCGGAGTGAACTATGGTTCTGTATAGTGTCTGAGTAATGAAGTCGATAATATGCGACTGGAGGGAGCATATTTTTGCTAGTATACATGATGAACAAATATATACTAAACTACACCCCCAAAGGAGGGGGTAATGCTGGGGAGAAAGGTACCTCTCCCCAAAAGGAGGAAGTAATGCCTGAGATGGTGGTATCTTGATAACAGAACAGATACTACACTACCCCACACACCCAGAATTAACCAAATTAAGTATTGAAAGATAATATATATTAGTCTGAAATAGTATAATAAACTGAATTGAGCATTCAAAGATAGTAATAGTATAGTTGTGGCTTCAGACAGATATATACATATATATATTCCGTTAGTAATGGAGTTTAGAGAGAAAGTTCAATTACTTGGTTACCTAAGAATCGGAATAGCCCAGCGACTGATTTGTTTCTTCAAACTATTTTAGCTCAATAATAATAGTGAAATCATTGTGTACACTGCTCGGGATGTGCACTACAATTCATCAAAAGTGCATGCACATGTGTGCATGTGCATCAGGTGTAGTTTTGGCGAATTTCGGTGAGCATGCAGGTTTTAAAGGATGCAGTATCTCGTCAGCCTGTAGCAGTCTGAAATAGGACCTATTTCTTATGCGTCCACTGTGGGCAAGTTGGTCTTAAACTAACCAATTGGCTCACAGGGCGTATTGATTTCAGCTAGTCTCTTGGGGACTATTTGCACCCCTGTTGAACGGTGAAATGGATCGTCAGAGAGACCCTGGCTGTCGACCTAGAAGGAACTCTTCTTCACCTCTCTCCTGCCACCTCATCCACTGGCTTTCCGAGCACCGCTCCCCAGGCAGTAAAAGAAATTTTTCTATGCTATACCCCAACGGTATAGGATACCCAATAAAGATTTGTTTAATGTTAAAAGAAGCGTTGAATTTTTCCTCGTATGACTACCGTCTACCGTGCTTGTACTTATAGTGAGGCTACGACTACTAGCCTTAGCTATTGTAAGCCAACAACCGATGCAAGCAGTTTCTTCACCAATTCTGAGCATGAAAAAATGTTTTCTGATTTTGTAGGCATGTCCATATGTGTTAGACACATGGTGATCAAAAAAAGTGCTCCCGGTTGTTGTTGGTGTGATGATTAATAATTTTGTATGTGTTTACTAAGTTACTTGCGAGACGTTAGAACTTAAATAAATACAAACCCATGAAAGCAAAGTGTTCAGAGTGTGGCAGTTGTCTGGTTGCGGGTATTCGCTTGGTTGCACATCTTTGAACGGTTTCCAATGTTCTGATCAAAATCAGGGTTCCAGGCTAACGATGCTAATTCTAAGTGTGGTCTCGCCATAGCTGGAGAGCGGCTAACAAAGATCTTGCTGAGTGATACCAAGACAGCCTCTGTCTTCTTGATGCCACGGTGGCTAAGTGGTTAACGACACGGACTGAGGACCTGGGTGTGCCGGGTTCAAATCCAGTTCGTTCCACAGAAAGACTTTCATCAAAACCAACACTTGACCTTGTGTCTAACCTCCTAGAGAGGAGGTAAATAAAATCTTAGAAGTTACTGGCATGCTTCTCTTCTACGAGGACTGCAGAACAAAAAACGACTGCTTTACTAGATTGAATAGGCAATCAGTTTAAGAATTTCTTGGAGATGTGCAGTTGCCGACTTTCAATTATTTCCAGCTCTTCTTCACATTAGCCCAGTTTAAAAATACTAAGCCAGTTGTGATACTGTAGATATAGGCATAGAATATAAGATATAGATTTTAACAAGTAATACTAAGACAGGCGTCTGTAAAGGCTTTAGTTAAAAAGCCAGCAGCAGAAGAAGGAACAAAGAGAAAAACAGTGCAAAAAAAGGAACGATTATAAAGGACTAAGATAGGACATTGAATGTGTACGTATACGCCTTTGTCACTGCTTATCTAGTATTATTAGACTGTGCTAGTGTTCAAGAGATTTGGAATCAGCATCTTCGATCCAATGTCTTTATCGATGTCAGAAATTCTGTAACCCTTTTTAAAACCCATTGTTCAAACTTAAAAGTTTGAACAATAGAAAATATTAAACTGGAAACGGACCGCTAAAAATTTTAGAATATTGTTACTTTTACGTACTTTTAAGTACGTAAAAATAACAATATTCTGACATTTTTAGCGGTCCGTTTCCAGTTTAATATTTCCTATTATTAGCTGACCGAACAATATGCTTATAATAATCGTGTATACTTTTCACGTCAAATCATCGTACATATTTAACATATTGTTTACTTTGAAGAGAAAATATTTATCTTTTTTTAATTAAGATTAATAAAAAATATTTGATAGATGTTCACTGATATATTTTTAATTTAATTTCATATTTATGTTTCTTTATTTTAGACAATCAAACTATTTTAGATCTATGTGAAAGAGTAAAACAGATTTTTAACTTTATATCTCTACGTTCAACTCATTTAAATAGGTTAAAACGACAAAATATTTTTGTTTGATCAGTGTCCGTGTGGATAAGTGTTCGCCCTCAGTTCCAATATTTTATGCCATCTTTCAGGGTTCGAATCTCACACTAGACAATTGTTTTTTGTTTTTTGTTTTATTTTTGCTATACGTTCCAGTTATTTCCTAGCTGATATCGATCTTCACCATAAACCTGAATAAATTTTTTTTTTATAAATAAATTGATGAAAAATATTTAATATATGTTCTTATCTTCTAATCTTAGTTATGAAATTCAAGTTGAGAAACCCGGTAGAGACGGGTACTTCAGCTAATCTTATATATAAAGTAAAGTCAAAATTTCCCCTATTTCTTTGACTGGTATAGCTCCATAAACAAAAGCTGCAACTAGAATTCTACTTCATATGCGTTTTAGACCGATAATTTTGCTCCCTAATAAAGATTTCAATAATGTTTACATTGTATCTGCTCAGTCATTTTCTCTTTGCTCAGTTCAGGAGTAGGAGTGACCTCCACCCCATAGTAATAAGTCCTCACTTTCGACTCATAACACTGTAAAAGAAATACAGTAGAAATCTAATTAGGGTCACTACACTTCTTTGTTTTAGACTCAAACTTAATAAAACATTAGACACTAGTTTTCAGTTTCGTTTGTAACGCATACATCCTTAGGTTTACTGTATATTTAATTAAAAATGAAGGATGCATATTCATCGTAGTAGCAGTTAGTTGCTTTGTGTGCGAACGTTTCTCACGTGCCAGTTTAAGCTAGCAAATAGCAGGTCTCACTGGGCAGTCTAGTGTAATTATGGCAGAGTGCGATAAAGTATGTCAGTTATCATAAAAATATGGGCGTCCATGTTTTAGGCTTAAAGACTTTTTTCTTTATGAATACTACTTAGACAAATTGATTTATTCACAAAATAAACTTTATTATAAAAAATAGTACCTTCCTTCCAGTCTTTGTGTATAGACATTATTATTTAAAATCCGTCTCCCCAAAATTAAAAAACACAAAAAAAATCATAATCCCTATGTATGTATGTATGTTCATGAGACGATTTCTGTTCTTAGTTATGCAATAATACGAAAGCTTCAACATTCCTTTTTTTAATACATTTAACTAGCTGTCCCGACCCGACATTGCCCGAGAGTATTTATACTTTTATATTTGTTTTGCATTTCTTTTAAAATTCTGTTGTTTATTATTCTTGTACTAAAATATAATAATTTTTTTTAATCTATCAGATATATTCGCAAAATTACGTTTGAAACTGTTTTTTTTTTCTGTCAATCTAAAATTCCCTCTCCAAAGTACAGGTCTGCCAATAATTTTTAAATCAGGGGAAAGGAAATTTATTTTTTATGGTTTTAAAATACTGAGGGAGAAAAAAGCGTGTTTATATCACTAACAAGGCAATGTTTAGAAAAAGTTGGAATATTAGTGTAAAATGTCGAAACTGGTCATTTTGGTAAAACTTTTTATGCTTCAGGTGTTTTATATGTACAGGTATTTATTCATGATGTTTGATTTGGTTGTTTTGTTTTATGGCCTATCAACCCTTTTCAGGTTAATGCCGAATCCGGCCATTTTGGCATGCTTCAAGTTCTTTATATGTTCAAGTATTTATTCATGGTGTTTGGTTTGGTTGTTTTAGTTTACAGCATATCAACCCTTTTTGGGTTATTTAATACCGAATCCGGTCATTTTTAGTCAAAGTTTTTATACTTCAAGTTCTTTTTATGTTCGGGTTTTTATATCCATGGTGTTTGGTTTAGTTGTTTTGTAAAGGAAAAATGTTGTTTTTGTTTTTGATTTGCAGAACATGATGTAGTTTTGCAAAGGGAAAGAAAAAACAATACATTAATATTATAAAATTGAAAATAGAAGCCTTTATAAGATTAAAGTAAAAAAAATAAAATAAATTGATCTTGCATTGATAAAGGCTTCTATTTTCAATTTTATAATACTGACCCACCAATGCTTTTGAATGAACGACCCATTTTCTTAAACTTCGAGCATGCCAATGCTTTCTTTGTTCTACAGCCAGAATTTGAATTCATAACCGCCAACAACATCACCGCGGATACACTCATAACAAGGACATTCTATCAGAAAACAAAAAGGAAAAGTTTGTTTCTTTGAAAAAAAAAAAAAATGACACAATACTGGTCAACTCTGATGATGTAATATTATTCCGAAATTGATAAGATTAAAGTAAAAAAAAAAATTAATTAATCTTGCATTAATAAAGGCTTCTATTTTCAATTTTATAATACTGACCCACCAATGCTTTTGAATGAACGACCCATTTTCTTCAATACATTAATGTTTGATGCATTTTTGGTCAGGAAGCCGGTATCTTCAGACAGCCTGATCTGGTAGCACCAGTTAATTTACTTACAATCGAAGTCTAATTTGCATCTTTTTATCTAAAAAAAACAGTAAAAAAAAACAAATAACTGAACTTAGAAATATGCTGTATATAGCTCATATAGTCACGTGGTAGAGGATCAGACTGAGCATCTTAAGGTTCTGTTTTCAAGCTTTGATATCTGCTTTTTCCTTTTATTTTTTCTCTCTCTTTTTTTGGAAAATCCATTATTTAATATTAATACATTGTTTAATCCCGGGTAACACCGGGTAGGGACAGCTAGTCACATATAAAATATAGCAATGTAAACTATGCATAGGGAGAGAGCTTAACAATAAAGAGAGAAAAACTAAGATTATAAAATGACCGTACATATAAAATATAACATTTTATTGTTGCCACATCTGAACTAGTGTACCAACCACTAGCTTCTCCCTCTTGAACAGGGTGCAAAAAAGAGTCTCTAACCTAACAGGTCCTGCACTGTTTGCCAAGCCCTGGTTCCTGTCACATTGCTTCAGTGTTGCCTCCCTATGATTGTTTTACAAGTACTTCCACGGAATGTGCTCCGATGGACTTACTGCAGTTTTGACCCCTTCAGCGAAAATACCCTCGACCCACCTGACTAGCAGCAAAATCCCCACCCACCCCTTTCACTGTAGAGGTCCCAAGATGCCGGAAAATTTTATACTCTAATAGCTACTTTTCATCGAACCGCTTGCCTTTGGAATTCCCATCCCTGCTCCCTGTTTCCTCGACTATACCAACATGCAGAAGTGTAAATGTAATGTGAACAAACATCTTACTGCCCACCCCCCTTCCACAAAAAAGTTAGAAATTATCGACTCTGACGAAAACTGTCTAAAGAAAGTCGAACAATACAATTGTGAAAATGCTGTGAAAATGGCTACAGTCAAGTTGAGAAAAGCCGTCCGAAACATGTAATAGTTCATCAGTATTGTCCAGATTAGGACCCAAGCTAAAATCGACTTGGCGTCGGTTGTTTACGTAAATACTGAAGCACTTATCCAATCAAAATGCTAGAAAATAAGTAGACGACAAGTTAACATTTTAATTGATTGAATTGCGAAATTCACTAAATGGAAATAAAAATTGATCAAAGTGATAATCAATTTTACTGAACCTAACCCTAACACCGTTTTAACACTTGTTCAATAAAAAAACAAACTTTTTCATGCAGAAAAAAACATTTTATAACCTTAACACCGTTTTAACATTTGTTCAGTGATATTTTTCTTAAAAAAAAGATTTTTACGTGTAAAAAAAACATTTTTTTCTAGTTGGACATCTCGCCTAGTTTAGGAATTTTTGGATGCAGGCAACAGACTTTTCACTTGGCTTTTTCCGTCCGTCTACATAAACATCCAGAAACTACCGACGCCAAGTCAATTTTAGCTTGGGTCCTAATCTGGACAAGTACCAGTTCATGTCATATCATCAGATGATCGTGGTCAGCAGACGATTATTATTTTTAATTTGCATTGATGTTTGTCTCCCCCTATAAATCTGGCCCCTATCACAGTAGTTCCTTACGTTTTACACAATTTTCCTTGTTTGGAGCGAAAAAAAAAAAAGCATAAAGTAGGGGTTGCTACGGTTCCACTGCACCTACGGATGAGCCGACACTGGAAAGCGCAAGTGCTAATTATATACTGCCAACAAGAAATTGCCACGATGGCAGGACTAACATCATGCCATTCTGAAACCGTCAGTTTAATTTCTCATGACTAATTCAGCAATAACAATACAACTGAACACTCCTTCCGCATTGTGTCACCTTTAAAAATGAAAAAGTTACAACGAGGCAATCATGCGAATACGATACAAGTTGCTACATGAATGCAAGTCACACCTATGAACCGCGAGCTCAATAATTGCTACTAACATCTACATCGTTTCTATGACAACTAGAAACATTGCAGGCTTTTTTTTTGTGATCAAACAGTTTATACAAATTATGCAATCATCTACATTTTAAAAAGACAAATTAAAAAAAAAAAATACATTTAAAGAAATTACATTTAATCTCTGTCTTCATAAAGTGAGGTATGGTCATTCATTCATTTCTTATGAATCAGACGATTCTATTGCTGCATTGGTTTCCCCGATATCTTTCTAGAAAGACATCCGGTACCTACGAGAGGGACCACGTAAAGGTTGCCAACATCCTGAGTGGAAGTGTTTCTGTGAAACAAACTGGATTCGAACTTGGCACACCTAGGTTGTCAGTCCGTGTTGTTAACCACTTAACCACCGTCACCTCCCTCTATACTACTAAAACATGGTTCATTTTTCATTTATTATTCCAATAACCATGTTTTTATTTTATTATTTTTATTTTTATTTTTTCATATTTCCAAAAAACATAACATTTCTGTGAGATGTATTTTTTTTACAGTCCGTTTCATTTGTCGTAAGCTAAACAACATTTTTATGTCAATGTTATGTTTTTTGGAAATGTGAAAAAAATAAAAATAAAAATAATAAAATAAGAACATGGTTATTGGAATATAAAACGAACCTGACTTATATATGCTCTGTTGTTACTGATTGACAATCATCGAGCTACTGATAGTATATGCTAATACATATATTGTCATTAATAATTATATATATATATATATATATATATATATATATATATATATAGTACTATTTCATATATTCACATAAAATTTTATAAGGATATATAGTATATGCTAATGCATGTATTGTCAGTAATAATTTTATATATATATATATATATATATATATATATATATATATATATATACATATATATATATATATTAGAAGAATACCCGTCCCAGGACGTGTAAAATTAATTCCTCGAACAGAACAGTTTTGCACCACTTTAGGTTAGTTTGTAAGTCAATTTATTTCTAAAAGCCGTCCAACACATGCCAGCATAAAAAAGTGACATTAAAATAAATATGATGATGATGAGGAGGCGGAGATGGGGGGGGGGGGAGAAATTGTTTCAAACTCTATAACGAAAAGTTTTCAAAAATTCTGGAACTTTTTACATGTAAGCTTTGTTCCATTATTTGACACAATAAAATCGGCCACACCAAATCTCACAGAAAATTAAAATTGTATCAGTGGTCGGATTTTTTACATTTTTAGGATTTCTGGCCCCTTTGAACAATGAGGTAATGCACCTCTTTCATTGATCCAAGAAAATTAACGTGTACACGTCATTCATTCATTCATTCATTCATTTCGTATGAATCAGATGATTCTATTGTTGGCATTGGTTTCCCTGATATATTTCTTGTTGAAATTCTTTCTAGAAAGACATCAGTTACCTACGGGAGGGACCACGTAAAGGTTGCCAACATCCTGAGTGGAAATGTTTCTGTGGAACAAACCGATTCGAATTTGGCACGCCCAGGTTGTCATTCCCTGTCGTTAACCACTTAGCCATCATAACCTCCCTGTTTCATGGTCACTCATGGCCTCTGTTCAGTCTTGAGAGACAATGGATACCCTCTGTTAGGATGGCTGCGCTATGTAATTGTGAAGCAAGGGTTGCACAATCTCCAAACCACACCTCTCCTGAATCGGCACTGCTTGAATCCAGTGGCAGGACGACTGAAACTTGAATCCAGTGGCAGGACAACTGGACTGGAAACAATTCCGAGATAAGGGGAGAGCACATACAGCACTTGGTCTGTTCCGATGGATACTGCACCCTATAGATGGGTGTCGTCTTGTCCTTCGGGGCTTGATTCCACCTGTCTGTGGGTTTGTCCTGTGCAGTTCTAGGAGGTCTACCCTCCCAGGCTTCGCCTCCCCTCTTTGGGGAGGAGTAAGTTTATTGCTTACTGCCTGAGGCGCCCCTACCGGGGAATGCCGACGGGGCTGCCCAGGCAATTTTTAATGGCCAGAGTGCTCACTTTCTCGGGCGCTGGCTTTTCAAATCCCACTTACTCGACCAAAGCTGTGGTCACATCTTACTTGTGGGAGTAAGATAAAACTGGCCTTGTGCCTAACTCCTGCAGAGGAGTAAATAAACATACAGCACTTGGTATTCCAAAATGGTCACCCATTCTAGTACTAACCAGGCTCAACGTCGCTTAACTTCGGTGATCTAATTGGAACTGGTGTGTCAACGTGATTATGCCGTATTATCATCTCCCTGTTTATATGTTTATATATTTGTGTCTACAAGATTCGCTCCTAAAATAATTAACCGATCATTATGAATTGAGGAACACAGCTGTTGAGCATAAGGGGTTCGAATGTGTGCTATATTTAGTTTAATTTATTTTTATGCAAGGGAGGTAAGCCCTTCATGAAAATTCAAATAGTTCGGATTTTTGTTAAATTTTAACAATAATAAAAAATATTGTTGTTTTAAAGTACCTCAAAGTGTGTTACTCATACAAAGTAAGTAAAACACTAAACAATAAATATCAAAACGAAAGGTCATATTCACCACAAAAAATAAAAAATATGTCCGTAAAGTGTATTTCTCTATCTCTATATAAAGTTAGGTATGTGGATATATTTATATATTTGTATGTACAGGATTCACTCCTAAATTAATTAACCGATCATTATTAATTTTGGAACACAACTGCTATGTGTGTGGGGGGGGGGGGGATCTGGGCTATATTTAGTTTAATTTGGTTTTATGCAAATGGAAATAAAAAAGGGGATGGAAGCCCTTCATGAAGATTCAGATTCCTCCGATTTTTGTGAAATTTTAACAGTATGTATTAAACATCAATTAATAAATATTCTCCAAATTTCAGTTTCTTTGGAGTACTTTAAAGAATTTTTTAGAGGGCATAATATGAGCACAACCTCCCATTTGAAATTTGAAATATTTCAGATTTGCATTAAACTTGATCCATAGTCGTTAGACACCAATTAATCAAGATTTCCCGAATTTCAATTTCTTTCTAAGACTAAGACATTTTCTAGAATAAAAATCATGTAATGGATTTTGATCAAAATTAGAATAAGGATTCTAGACATAAGATTTAGTATCATTATATCTTGATTTTAATCTGCGTAACAGGATATAAAAGTGGAACAAAACTGTTCTGTTTGGAGAATTAATTTTATTATTCCTGGGACGGGTATTCTTCTAGTAAATCACAAAAGCTAATAATGTTAATACAAAAAAAAAAATTTGGTGGTATTTTTTAATGGACTACTTTCTTTTATTTTATACATTTTAATTATTATTTTAATAAGATGACTTCCCATTAAAATGTGTATATATAGCCTTCTATATGTGTCCCCTTACTTAGACATAAATAGATCTTAATTCTCTTCCTTCAACATGGTTGGTTTGGTGCCCCCCCCCCCCCGCATCATTCTAAGCATTAAGACAAAGGTTAAGTATAAACGAGCGGCCATTACCCCCCCCCCTTTCTCAGCTTGTAAACCTTCCCTATATATATATATATATATATATATATATATATATATATGACACCTTCCTGCGTCCATTTTAAGTGCTGGTCAGTGAACAAGTTACAGGGTAGAATCTGGTCGTCCCTAACCCCTAAAATTGATAAGTAGCAATGTTTTATCTATCTATCTCCATTCTTCTTGTCTTTGGCGTTTTCTCATGTTAATATGTTAAAATTTTGATTTTCTTTGTTTTTGATTTTCTCTGATTTGCTTATTTCATAGCCGAAGTAAAAAAAGAATACTTACTTTTAGATGTGAGAAACGCTTATAACTCAGAAACTGCCTCTTTGTTTTGTTGTTTAAATCGAGGAGATTTCTTTATATATAGGTAAATTGGGATATTTTCCTTCAGGTCCCTAATTCATAAAATAGAATCGAGTTGAAAAAAAGTCTAAGTATAAACGAGAGGCCATTAACCCCCTCTCACCGTCTTATTCTTACTTATGAGAGGGGAACCCATCTTCAATTTTCTGTTGTCTCTGCGAGTAAACTTATTATATCTACATATATATATGGGAATTTTTTTTTTTAAATACCAGCCGAGGGCTCTAAAATACCTGACAAGTACACGGGCGCAGGGTTACCCCTCTGTGTGACGGACTGTAGACCTTGTCAGGTCATCCATCTAGGAGAAGGAAAACTCTGATATAAAAACTGTGCTGACTACTCACGTCTTGGCAGCAAAACGTTTGGAAGGGGAGGTGACCTTAGTCCTGATCGACAACCTTCCTAAAGCTGGAGTCTTGAACAAAATATCTGGATTGCAAACTTCAAATTGCTTAAGGAGTAGATGGACTCTGCCTATCGCCCGGCCTTTGCACTCTTTCTTTGTCTATTAGCCAGGTACAGAGGTACTAGCACAGAGACACCTCAAAGACACCCAGTGCTTGGCCTTGTTTCCTGACTAGGACAATGAATGCCATTTCTCCTTCTCTCTATCTGGGCAATTTGGGGAAAATTTTTTGTCACTAAGTCTCACATGACTAGTCTGGGTCGCTCTTGTTTCGACAGGTTGAGGGTACAGGTTAGACAGCTTGTCTGGCTGCTGTTTCCAACTGGTAGTGCAGGAGCCCAAACTCTTAGGTAGCGCTAAGAATAGCTGCTCCATCAACAGTTGTATAATATCGTGGTTAACTGTACATGCCATGTCACGCATGTAAAGGGACCCTACAGTTATCCCCAGTAGGCTTTTCCGAGGCCACAACCTCCATGGACCAAGTCTCGACTAATGGTCTGGTTGTGTGAGCTTATTAGCACCAAACAAGCACCCACTTTGCCCTCCCCACTTTATCTTAAACCAAAATGACAATACAAAGAAAAAGAAACAAACCTAAGCCAGACACCCACCAAAAAAGATATTTGCCTCCGCCCTTGAGGTTAGCATTCACAAATATCCGGGGGCTTAGAACCAACATCAATGACGTAGAAACCTTTCTCCTAGTAAACTTCCCGGATATCCTCGCACTAAGTGAAACAAACCTACAATCCTCAATCTCCTCACACTATTTTGAGATGACTGAATACCTCCCACTCTACCATAAAGACTCTGACAAACATATGCACGGGCTAGGAGTTTATGTTCGGAACACCTTCCCCTTGACTAGAGAACATAGTCTAGAATCAGATGATCAAGCCTACATGTGCTTTAGATTAATCTTACAGCACAGCGTTAGTTACTTATATTTCTTATATCGCTCTCCTTCGACCCAGGACTGTACCCTGCTTACTTCTGTCTCTGAAAGCATAGATACAGCACTCTCACAGGACTCGAGTGCCCAAATACATATATTTGGGAATTTCCATGTGCATCACCGTGACCGACTTGGATTGTCCAGTTATATAGACACAGATGGTAACTCCATGTATAGTTTCTCCATAGTGCATTCCCTCTCACAGACTGTCACTTTCCCGACCTACCTCCCTGATCGTGTGAACCAACAAGCTTGACTTCTCGACCTGTTCTTGACCTCACTACTCGACCTGTTCTTGATTTCACTGCCTGTGGCTTGTGCGACGAATGTCCATAGCCCGCTCGGGAATGCTGATCACCTTCTGGTAATGATTTATATCACCCTATAATCTCGTGCGAAAGCTGATGAGCCGTTGTTCAAAACGACTAGATTCTACAAGCAGGCTGATTGGGATTCTATCAGCGATTACATGATGGACGTCCCATGGAGTAATACTCTTTCTCTCCCTGCTGATCAGTGCATAAATGAGTTAACTGAATGGGTCAAGGCAAGCATTGAAGACCATGCACCCATGCGAAAATTCTACAGCAAGCCCCACTCTCCACGATGGTTCATCTCGAACTGTGCAACTGCTATTGCTCAGAACAGCAAGCACTCTGACCAATCAACCGCCATAAGTCAACTACAAATAGACAGAATATTATAGTGCCAAGAAATAATTGTAAGACTGCAATAGATGAAGCAAAGAGAAGGCACACAGAGATGACCAGAAAACGCATTCAGTCACAGAAACTAGGTTCTCGTGATTTTGGAAAATCTTCAATAATGTGGTGAACAATAGGCAATAAACAATTCCTCCGCTATCCAACCACAATGATGTCGTTTGCATGGCAACTGATAAGGCTGAACTACTTGCCCAGCATTTCACCACTTTAGACTCTGCAAACCACTCTCTCCCAAATTTCCCATTGCAGACTGAAGTCACACTTGATGAGCTGGCCATCACCCCATCTAAAGTCCGAGACATCATAAAAACCTTGACACATCCAAAGCATGTGGGCCTGATCTTATACCAGTAATAGTCATAAAGAAATGCTCTGCTGAACTGGCCCCTATCCTCTCCAAACTCTACAACAAATGCCTTGCTGAATCTTGCTTCCCTGATAGCTGGAAAATTGCCTCCATGGTACCAGTCTTCAAGAATTCTGGAGATAGAACTGACCCTCAGAAGTATTGCCTTATCAGTCTACTCCCGCTCTTGGACGAATATTTAATATAATTGATCCTTTTTATCCAAAAAAACAAATCCAGGTGCCCTTGATAGCCGTTCATCCAAACAACGTGACATAAATGCAGGTGTACTCCAGGGATCGATCCTTGGACCTTTATTGTTCCTGCGTTTCATAAACGACCTCCCTAATGACATTGTGTCTGAGATGGGTATATTTGCTGACAACACTACGCTCTCGTCATGCGGATAAAACGGACGTGCACATATCCGAGGCAATGGTTGAATCCTTAGAAAGTAATCTCCAGTCTGTAGTAGAATTGGGTCATAAATGGATGGTAACATTTAATGCTGCTAAGACAACGCTCCTTTTCTTCAACAACTACAAGAAAACTCTTCAACCACCGATTGCCATGGCAAATAACACCCTACCTGAAAGTTCACATTTTGATGACATTATCAAAAACTTTTTTCAATTCATCTCCAAGAGCTTTTGAAACCAGTACTTTCTGTACTAGTTTCAGGTTGTTCTTTGCAACAAAAAGAGTTTTTCTTGAATTTCATCCCATTGACAAATCTTTCGAAAGCTACGACATGGCACTTAGTGGTTAAATCTGTTGATTCATCAACTTGAATACAAAAACTGTCATTTATTAGTTTTTAACACAAAATCTCTTCAGCATCACGTGATATGTCATCAATGCATCGACTTATCGTATTGTCCGAAAGTGGAACATTTTCAATTGCTCGTACTGCATCTTGTCCCAGCATATTACCCACTAAAATTTTACATGCTGGCATTATTAGGTTCTTGCTAACTGTGTGACTTTTCACCGAGCGATGTCTCCTGATTGGTTTCCAACTTTCATGACGAAATTCCTTATAGAGGAGTGGTAAGACATTTTTAAAAGAACGGAGGGGGGGGGGGTTAAAATAAAATGACGTAAATGACCGAAAATGGCGTTAACATTTTTATCACTTTATTTTCTCAAAACTCTTAAAATATATCATTTTTTATAAATCCATGTGAAAGTATATTAATTTTCAAGCAAAATGGTGGTATTTTGAGGACTTAAAGTGATTTGGTTTTTAAAATATGACTATTTTAGTAGAATCACCTCGAAATATGTGCTTATCCAAAGCGTTTTCTGGTCTGTGGCCATTACTATTTTACTGAACTAAAATAAACAAATATACCTAATTTTTCTAGTTTATATATCATCCCTATATGATAGGTAACAATTAATAATATACATAACATGGGTAAATGAGGGACTGTACCTGCACGCCAGAGAGAACAGATGGAGACTGACGGGCTGCTGAAATCAGTCTGTACCTGTTGAGCAAGTTACTTGGTTGCACACGAATCGCTCATGTACAGTTTTATGTCCTCTGACCACTAACTCAACGTTTTAACTTTACCAAATGTATTCTGCAAATATATTCTCTGTAAATATGATACTTTTTTTAAACTAATGCGATAGTTTGAAAGTATTGTTATAATACCCCCAAAATTTCCAAAAATATTTCTGTACATGTATAAGAAAATTAGGTTCAACCCCCCCTCCTGAAAAATGCATTTGAACATATGCGCAGAGGCATAATAATCTTAGGCTATTTATCAGTATCTCTTGAAGGAACCTTTGGCAAGCTCTTAAGGCCCCTCAGGGTTCCATGGAACCCTGGTTGGGAAACCTGCTCAAGAGGGAAGAGACAATTATATATATATTTTTCTAATATATTTTTTCTTCTCTTAATAGTTGTGTCAATATCAACGGTAATATAATCTCAATAATTAATAAGTTATACTAATTAAAGCTTTCATATATTAATAGGTTAATATTTAATATATTCAAAACAGATTTAAACCAGATTCTGAAAAATAAATATTCTAACAATTGGAATATTTATTTTCGAAACCTGGTTTAAATATATGAACGGCTATTGAGGATGTTTTGAATATATTAAATATTGACCTATATATATTTGATATTAACGTTTCTGTTTGTTGGGGGGAGGGGGTAATCAGGTGGGAGATTAAAATTCGCTGAAAAATCTTTTTGAAAAAATCTTAAATTTATTATCAAGACAAAAATATGTTTTGAAAATAGGCAGAAACAATTATATGAAAAAAAGATATTTTTAAAACAAATTTGGAACATTTATTGGTTAAAGATAGGTTAGTTTGGAAGCCAATTTCTTAAAGCCGTCCAATGCATGGCAGCATGTAAAATGGACGTTAAACTGAATGTGATGATTATTATTATTAAATTATTATAACCTATATATATATATATATATATATATATATATATATATATATATATAAAAGATTTTGTTAGATTCCAAAGGCCAAGATTTTATTTATCTTACGAAACATTTTTTCAAAACAATCACTTATGGTACAATTTTACGGTCCCGTTTCGTTCAGCAGTGGACCAACCAACATGTGTATGTCAATATCGGATCTTTCCTCTATGAACTCATCAGAAGTTCTCAATTCAAAAACATTATTCATTATGTGACAAAAATAAAAGTCTGAAAATCAAAACAAACTCACATCAAATCCCTTCTATCTCCAGCATCTTTGAAATCACCACCTCGGGCAGGCAGCCATCTTTTAATTAGAAGCAGAGCTAAGATAAATACGCACAACATAAGACTGAAAATCTTTTATGAGGGACTAATATTTAAACCCGGCTAAAGGATAATTACAGTTTATTTATAAAAGTACTTTAATTAACCTGTAAATCAATTTCATTATGTAATTTACGTAATTTTAATTGGAAGTATTAATTCAAAACATCAGACTACAAAACTGTAGGGCGGAGCGGTTATGGGGGAAATGTCTGCTAGCCCAAGGACACTATCTATTATTGGGGGTGTTTGGTTAGAGATATGGCTGTATATGCGGGGGTCTTGAGGAGAGAAGGATTGGGGTTGTGGAGAGATATGGAATCCGGGTGGAGTATGGGAACTGTGATTGCTTACAATATTGGTGGAACAGGGGAATTGTTTCACAATACAAGCGTATATTACGTCCCTCTGTACACAATCATTGTTTAAGGGACAATCTCTGGGTTTATGGCAGTTGCAACTAGTGAGGGGTGCGGTGGGTGGTTGTTGTTGGATAAGCTTGATTTTCCTATTGTTAGAGGTTATGATAGTTTGCTTGCATTCGGGCAGCTTTTTGCCTTGTTTTTTTTCCCAACAATCTTTATTTTACTTTTTCAAAATTTAAATCTAGGCTTTTGCCAACTTATCTATCCCAGCAATTTCCTCTGATGATAAGATTTTGATCTTTGAAAAGCCTGGCTTAAGGAAAAAATTAATTGAATAAATTGCTTTTTTGTGGAATATACCTTGCATTGAACAAGTGAATTGAAAAAAGATTTGCCTCCGTCGCTTTTCTAATTCCTTTTCATCCTTCTACCTATCTATCTGCTCTATCCGGTATATTGAGCTGTATACTTTTCACAATAGGTTTTACCTTTCCGAAAAGTTCGCTTTTAGTTCTCCACTTCATATATATATATATATATATATATATATATATATATATATATATATATATATATATACAATAGAATGCTAGTTCCATTCATAGACAACCATCCATTTTACAAAATGGCCGGTTATCTATGAATGGAACTTCTGGTTTCTTTAGGGAACTGTTTTTCTGTGGGAAATGCATAAAAATGTTTTTTTGATTTTTTTCTTCTGATGAGCTGCATGAACGAAAGATCCTGGTAATTCCATGGTTATACCTGGTTGTTCGTTTTTGCACAAAACAATTGTCAAGAGTTACATTGAATTTTCTTTTTAATTCGGCAAGTAAAAATATGAATAAAAACTTGGTCATTGGAATTTAAAATAACATTGTTTACGGACATTCACCCGCTATTTCAGACACTCCAGCCGAGAGATCTTTTTAAAATTCTAACCTTCCTTTTAAGTGCCATTGTTTGTGTCTCTTTTGCACTTGGTTACCCGGGTATAATCACCAGGTAGTTTTTGAAATTCTTTTTTCATTAGTTCGGTTGCTCCTATAATTAGTGGAATGATGGAGATCTTCCTGAGATTTCAGTTTCTTTTCATGTCGTACATAAAACCTTGGTATTTCGTAATCTTTTTCTTTCAGCCTTGTTTAAGCCAGCATCATTAGGGACACTGACTTCAACTAGGGTTGTTACTTTCTCCCTTTTGTTTCATATCACTGTGTCAGGTTTAACAGATAGATGTGTAGCTGTAGGGATTGCATAATCATAGTGGATGGTGCATGACTTATTTCCAATTGTTCTTTCTGGTATATGCTCCCAGGACTTGCTGCTACACTGGATATTCAACTTTTTACAGATGGTCCAGTGAAGTTATTTGCACCCTCCGTTGTGTTGCATTGTATAGTAGCCATCCCCCAGCAGAACCTTACAACTGAATGTCAGGTGGCTCACATTCTCCATTTCTGTATGGCAGAACCTGCACTTGTTGTTGTTGCTGAGACCACACGTCTTCTTAAAAGCATTGGTCATCAAGCCTTGATCTTGGGCAGCCATTATCATTCTCTCCTGATCATAGTGGACTGATCCTCTTTTCAGTCAGTCTACAGAGCCTTCCTAATCTATATATTCATGGAATAGTTCACCCAGAAAATATTTAGTATGTTGTTGGTTGACCCATTCTTCCAGTTTTCTGCAATGGAAGGTCTTGGTGTATTTCTCGCGGCTCTTCTGGGCTATTTCCATAGCAGGTTTGCTTTCCATTGCTGCTTCATTTGTAAGACAGTCCCGTTCAAAATATTTGGCCAGTTTTGTGATAGAGGTTGTTCTACTTGCTCTGGTTTCTTGGTGATGGCATACCATCATAAGTTTTGGGTTCTGAGAGCTCATCAGATATTGGCCGCTGCTCACAATAGTGGCTCAATGTTGATGGTCAATTTCTGAGAGATCCATACCTCCTGCTCCTCTTAGTAATACAATGGAATGTGCTCCGACAAACTTGCTGCATCTGTGCCCTCTCTATGTAAATACCGCCGACCAACCCGTCAATCAGCAAAATCCCCCCCCCCTTCACTGTAGAGGTCCAAAGATGCTGGAAAGCTTTCTACTGCAATAGTTTCTTTCCTCAAACTGCTTGCCTTTAAAATTCCCTCCCTGCTCCCTGTTTCCCCAATGGTACAAACATGCAGAAATTTAAATGTAATGTGAACAAACATCTCGCTGCACAACTCCCCACTTAGGATGCCTTTATAAATCTGGCCCCAAATTCTCAGTAGCCCCTTATGTCTCAATGGATGGCAATGTGCCTTGTTTGGAATGAATATAACTAATATATATATATATATATATATATATATATATATATATATATATATATATATAAACACATTTTATACATATATATATGTATGTATATATATATGTATGTATATATATATATATATATATATATATATATATATATATATATATATATATATATATATATATTATAATATAAAATGAAGTAATAAAATAAGGTGTCAATCAAATTTTATTAGAATTCAAAGTTCATGCAAAGCATCCTTAAGTCCTTAGCTCATGAGTTTTCAAAGATAATTCTTCTCTTCAGTCTTCTGGCTAGATGTGATGGGATTCAGTCTTATTTTGCTCAATTCGGATTTAACGGGTTTTCTAATTAAACAACGAACTTGGATTTGACTTGGGTTGCACATGTCGGGATTTCGGAACCTTGATTGGACTTTTTGTATTATTTTGATTGATTTATTTATCATTAACATTGAATATGGACACATTTCGCGACTGGATAACTTTGCCGGCCCCTTCAATTTCACGTATTTGGACTGCTGTTTGTATCTTGGAGTAATGTCCTTCCTGATTATGCTTCTCAACTTGTATGACCTGGACTGTATGGATTCAACAAAAGTATGTTTTTGGATTGATATGTTTGATGTTATGTATTTTTATGTATTTGTGTATATAATTTTATATATTTTCAAAGCGTAATTTTATTACCTGTAGTAGTATAACTGCGGTAATGGTCCTCTGAAGAGAAGAATTATCTTTGAAAACTCATGAGCTAAGGACTTAAGGATGCTTTGCATGAACTTTGAATTCTAATAAAATTTGATTGACACCTTATTTTATTACTTCATTTTATATTATAATATTAATGCTCTATCCAGTATATTGAGCTTCAGTTTTTTATCCGGATGTTTCACTAATTATAAGATATTAGTTGACGCTTATATCTTTTGTTGGATTGCTTCATATATATATATATATATATATATATAGTGTGTGTCAGGTTTTATATGAAAACAAATCAAATAAAGTGCTCGATCATATAAGAGAGCTAATATAATTTATTTAGATACTGTATATTACATATTTCAGCAATGTACCGAGGTTTCATCCAAAAGATGTCTAAATCTTCCCTTTTGGATGAAACCGCGGTACATTGCTGAAATATGTAATATACAGTATCTAAATAAATTATATATATATATATATATATATATATATATATATATATATATATATATATATATATATATATATATATATATATATATTTACATTTTAGCCTGAAAATTCCCCCCGGGGATGAAACGCGGGAGCCTCTGTGTAGCTTAATTGCCATAAATATATTTTCCTAGCTTACTACCTAGCTCTACTTATGTATCGAGCACTGTTGAAGTAAATACTGAAAATTGATACATAAAAAATTATATCTCCTTACAAAATTTTATGTGGATACATGAAATAGTAATATATATATATATATATATATATATATATATATATATATATATATATATATATATATATATATGTTTTAAATTGTATGACTTGGATGGACTGTATAGCTTTAACCAAAAAGTATGTTTTGGGCTGATATATTTTATGTTTTATATACTTTTATGTATTTTATATATATTTTTATATATTTTCAAAGTTTAATTTTATTACCAGCAGTAATGTCATTGCGGTAATGGTCCTCTGAGGAGAAGAATTTTCTTTGAAAACTCATGAGTTAAGGACTTTAAGGTACTTTGCCTGAACATTGAATTTTAATAAAATTTGATTCGCACCTTATTTTATTATTTCATTTTATATTATGCTATATATATATATATATATATATATATATATATATATACATATTGTGTGTATTTAGGCAGCATTTTTTCATTAAGGCATGTGTGATTGAAGACGACAGAAATCTTCTGTTTAGTGATTCCTTTTTTTATTTTTTCCATTCGTCGAATGATCTTTTTGACGTGTAGATGGAATGAATTGATGAAGGATCCATGTGTTGGACTAACGTTTTCGATTCTCTCCGGAATCATCTTCAGGTCTTTAATGGCTAAAATGAATACAAAGCGAGTGAAAAAATGGAATTTCTTTAAAAATATATATACATATATAGATAGATAAGCAAATTTGTATGGAAAAAATCTAACCACCATGTAAGTTATATGTAATAATATATTTCACCTACCTTCTTCCACTGGCCTGGGCCTGGGCGAGGGGGAAGGAGAACGTAGGGGGGGGGGGGGGTGCTTCACTTTCTTTTATGAGGGTGAAAAGTGCAGCTTTTATATACATATTTTTTTTTTTACATCTTTGATCTTGTTAGTCAGTCCATTTGCCAATTAAGTATTTCACAAGTGGCTGTAAATTTCCTCGAGCCTATCTGTGTTGAGACAATTCTATTCTCACCTCCTTACACCTGTTCTCATCTACACACACACATGCACGCACATATACACACATGCACGCACACATCGTGACACATACACACATACATTCATACCCACACATACATAAAAGCATCCTCATTGTGCTCATATTTTATAATTTAATATCACATTAACCAAACAGAGTCCTATTAAATCTGGTAGTAACCAAATTTCTTTAAATTAAATCTATTAACAATATTAACAAGCCGCGCATGCGTGGTCCTCCTCTGTATGTGACTCGATGTGGCGAGTGTAAAATGCAATAAATTTGGGAAATTTGGGGCATTTTTGACCCCCCATTGTACCCCCTGGGGGCGCGAACCAGAATTTTTCTGAGGTCAAGGATGCTCATTTTATATCCAGAACAATTGCCTCTACATTTTGGCCAAGTTTCAGAAAAATTGAATGGATGGATCAAACGTTATGGGAGAAAAGGGTCATTTTTTGCCATTTTGGGGGCTTTTGACCCCCTGGGG
The DNA here is from genome assembly GCA_963556195.1 of Sepiola atlantica. Lineage (NCBI taxonomy): Eukaryota > Metazoa > Mollusca > Cephalopoda > Sepiida > Sepiolidae > Sepiola > Sepiola atlantica. The sequence goes on along the minus strand of OY744531.1, from coordinate 30,582,217 downwards.
GCGCGAACCAGATTTTTTCCAAAGTCAGCGACACTTGTTTTCTGTTAGGAACAATTGCCTCCATATTTTGGCCAAGTTTCAGAGAAATTGAATGGATGGATGAAAAGTTATGAGGCAAAAAATGTCATTTTTTTGCCATTATGGGGCCTTTCGACCCCCTGGGGGGCTAACCAGATTTTTTTTTCAAAAATCGGAGAATGTCACTTTCTAACCTGACAAAAAAGTTACAACTTCATGCAAAATTTCAGAGAAATTCAATTGATGGTTGCGGAGAAAAATCCGGACGGACGGACGGACGGACGGACGGACGGAAATTCCTCAAAACATAGGTACCCCAATTGTATAAATCGGGGGACCAATAATACTAACCGAAATTCTCTCTATCTCTATTTATATAAAGTTAGGTATGTGTATATGCTTATATATTTGTATGTTTAGGATTCACTCCTAAGCTAATCAACCGATTATTATTAACTTTGGGACACAGCTGCTAGGCGTCAGGGTAGGTAATGTTGGCTATAGTTAGTTCAATTTAGTTTTATGCCAAGGAGCTAACAGGGAGTGAAAATTCATGAAACCCCAATTTTTGTAAAAATTTAACAATAGGTATTAGACATCAATTAATAAATATTCTCCAAATTTTAGGAGTTTAGGGACGATAATATGAGCACAACCTCCCATTTGAAAATTCAAATATTTCAGATTTGCATTAAATTTGATCTATAGTCACTAGACAGCAATTAAGCAAGATTCCCTGAATTTCAATTTCTTCTTACGACCCCTTAAGCTTAAACGTTAAATTTTAGATATTTTCTAGAATCAAAATCATGTAATGGATTTTGATCAAAATTGGAATAAGGATTCTAGACATAAGGTTTAGTATTATTATATCTTCATTTTAATGTTTATAAGGGGACATAAAAGTGGTGCAAAACTGTTCTTTTCGGGAGGGGGGATTTATTCTTCTAATTACTTGTAACAATAACCGAACATTTACCAATTAAAGACAGCAATAACGTTGTAATTTATAAACATCATTCTATCATGTGTCATTGCCGTTTAAAAAAAACAACTTGTATCTTATTTACTGCGGTTTTGTGGTAAATGTATACACATTTCTAAGGCATGGGAGCCCCCCCCCATCTCATTTCGATAACCTATAAACCTACATTCATCAATGCCTCCACATGTCTAATCTAACGGCATGTGTTGATATTACATTAAATCCCACTAGGGCAATAAACGACTATTTGCTTTTCAGAGACTTATACAAAATCCATCTGATTATTAATTCATTCCTAAAAGCAGAAGAAAAATATGCAACTGAAAATAACATGTTCAAATGCAATAACATTTGTAACCGATACTTGAAACAGTAAGGTTGTAGCAGTTGCATGAGCAAACTATTTTGTATTGATGTATGTTAGTTTCAACTGAAATGGTAATTCGGCTTTATGATTGTGTAATCATTGCCTCTTTACAATGTCGGCATATGATGCTTCTACGTGTAGCGAGATTCATATGCACTAACACATTTTGGCGCCAAGACGATACACAAGGTTAATTTTTGTTCGCAGTTTTCCTTCAAGTAGACAAGACGTAATTTTGCGGTTGTTAGCAAAATTCGAATTACTTGGTAACAAAATGGTGATAACACAGCGTAAAAAAAAAACATGACAAGGGGAAAAGAAAAAATAAGAGGTTCGATAGAGTTAAAAATAGAGATTTATTGACATAAAAATGGGGCTGGCTGCTTTTAATTCCCAAAGCTGGATTAATAACATTAACCCTAGTAACCAAGATAAAATTTAAAAAACTTAAGACATGAAAATTCACAAAGGGGTTAGTTCGTTAGCACAACGAAACTGGAAACAAATTAATTCTTTTCCTTTTTTTTTGTTCATATAATAAAGACTGAAGAAGTCTTCTACCCCTTTCTTTTTTCTTTCTTTCATATAAAAAAACATACAATAAAGACCAAAGAAGTCTTCTTATAAATTTAACGAAGAGGTCTCAAAGGGCACAAAACAATAAAAAAAATAATACTCAAATATACAGGACCGTAACCGTTGTTTGCTGAATCTTCTCAGGCACAGTTTTTTTTTCTTTTCCATCGAAATGTCCGTTTTAAAAGTCATTCTTTGCCCTTTTTTCAACATTTTTCATTCCAAGAGGCTCAATCCTCGAAATTACTTCATAAATGAAATTCTCCAAAAATGTTCTTCGTCAATCCTAACATTTTCATTCCAAAGGGGCTCAGTCCTCGAAATTCCTTCATAAATTAAATTCTCCAAAAATATCAAACACCTCTTCGTCATAAGGTGTTTCTTCCAAGGGGCTCCAAGTCTTGAAATTATATTCCTTAAAATCAGGGTCGCTCTGATACCCTTAATTTCATAATAAATCGTTCTTGCTCCAAGAATGAGGAGAAATCATCCAAACATTTTACGTCCATTCTCAAAAATAGACGGAGACAGCTGAAAACAGAACCATTCTGTCGGGCTTTCAAGCTGGAACTGATTAAAAAAAAAACGCCAAAGACACCGGATAGACACCGGTATGACGTCACCTCTAGACTTCATTACATCGATGATGATGATGTTGAAAGGAAAGAAAGGCGGGAAGACGTCACGCCACCAAACAAATAACCTTGACCTTCATTCATACAGTGGCAATATGTTAACCTCCCCACCCCTCATGCCCAAAATAGAAATAAATTTCCGAAAGTACCTTATCCTGTTCTCGATCTGACTCAACCACGAGCAGTCAAGATACTGAACTCCAGGATACTACATAATCTAACCGACATGAATCAGCCCATTGTACTATCTCTCTTTTGTTCCCCGTGTTCCTGTGAATAAATATTAACATCAATTTTCGTTTTATTTGGTTGTGGAGTCATTATTTATTTTAAGGAAGAATGGTGACCCTTTTCTTGTATAACATTTCTATTTCAGTCGGATTCGGCTAGACGTACTAACTCTTCCAAGTAAGTTTGTCATTCTGACTTTCTTCCTGATTTAAACCAGCTAACATTGACGACACGGCTAAAAGGTGATGAAAGGAAAATAAATGATGATAGTTTTCTTTTGGAGACGAAAAGAGAATAAATGAATATTTATCTTTTCAGCAACTGATACAATATTTGAAAATGAATACATTATTTCTATTATTAATTTATTCAAAGAACTGGTAAAACAATATTTATTCAATTGAAACTAAAATCTTTCAACACGGTAACAGTTGTATGATGCACTTACATTTGAGACAAAAGGGGAGGAAACTGATACATTATTTGCTTTTTTATAAACTCATATTGCAAAAGCTGTTAAAACACCATTACTTTCTCTTTCTTACTATTTCCGATTCCCTTTGCCGTGAGTTATAAATTATGACCTTGAACCACTACATATTTTTAAACGTATCTTTATCTTTAAAAACATAATTTTCGATGTTGATTAGTTTTGAAGGGTTCAAAGTTACCATTTTTATATTAAAAAATTATAATTAGAAAATAATTTTTTTATTCTAATTAGGGACTTTTATATGTTTTAAATAGATTTTTTTTTATTAATTCGGAAAAAAATAAATCTTTATCATAAAAAAAGTGTAATTTTTTTTTAAGTAGTTAAACATTTTTCCTTGGCTAATCGGAAAACAACTTCTTCATCATTGGAATGCTTCGAAAGATTCTATTTTTTTGCTCGTTAATTAACTTGTTTAATTTTTAGCCGCTTGTTCGTAATTGCACACAACCCGTTTTTCCTAACTTTTTTACTGACCAAATTTTATTCTTTTTTCGCTGTACAATTACTTATCAGGTCGCTATAGAATTCCGTGTATTTTGGAAACTTTTCAAAATAATTTAGATTTTAGGACGGGGGATCAGTTTCCTATATAAATTTAACGTAAACTGATCACCCATTTTTTGACCATGTTGCATGTTGTTTGTTCACCCATTTTTTTTTTTTTCACGGATCAAATTTTTTTTTCTGTATACAATTACTTATCATACCACTGGAGAATTCCAGGTTGTTTGGAAATTTTTGGAAAAATTTGTGATGGTCACAAAGTGGGTTACAGTTTACGTTAAATTTATATAGGAAACTGATCCCCCATTCTAAAATCTAAAATATTTGAATTTATTTAAAAAAAAACACAGAATTCTCTAGCGACCTGATAGGTTAAGGTACGTGCAAAATCAATGGCCGATTCCCAACATGTAAAAACATTTTGACCCCCCCCCCCGCGCTTCACTTAAAAATTCACTAAAATTCAGGAAATCAACCAATTTTAATTAGATTTTCAATATTTATTAATCAACAGTCAAAGAATATAATGAAACCATTATTTTTTTTTTAAATCTTAGTGAAAATATATTATTTTTAAAAAACAAAATACACCTTTACTAAAGTTATATTTTTATAAAAAAATGCATTAATTTTTTTTGTTTTTTATGAAAATACAGCATTGTAGATGTTAACAATTAAAACAAATTTTTTATATTTTTTATATATTACGAAAAAGGCCCCTAAATACCGTGTTTACAAAATCACTATAACTCGAAGAAAAATTAATTTTTTGAATTAGCGATATTATTATTGAATAAAGCATTGTTTAATCAATATTTTCTCCAAAAAAATAATATAATTGCAAAAAATATTTCATGTGAATTTAATGATTAGAATTTCTGAGAAAATAAAAAATGCGAAATAATTATATTTCCCTTTCATACATTAACGTGGAATCATCAGTGCAAGAAATTTTTTTTATAATCTTGCAAATAAGCCAAAAATTGACAAATTTGAGACCCAGGAACTTAACGAAAAAAAGAATTTTAAAAATTGAATAATTTCTACTAACGATGAACTAAGATTGGTATGGTAGCCCCGTTCTGTAATAAACAGGTGGGATTAGCCTTCCAACAACCACTCACTTTTACACCGTCCTCAAAATTTTATTTTTAGAGATTGAACAATTTCGTTAATTTCACAATTCATCGTCAATTATTTGGAAAGATTTGTTATTGTTTTGTCTTTTTTTTTCATTAATAAATATTTTAAAAGTTAAAAACAATTATTTATTAAAAAATAAAGAAAATTCAAACATGACTTTTTCTTTCAAAATTGAATTCTATTTATTAATAAATAACTGTTTTAACTTTTTTTTTCAATGAATAAATTGTCAGTGTAGTCATTGATTTTAATTTACTTTTTCACACTTAAAATTTTAAAAATACTAATGAGATTTAAATTTTACTACAGTTAGAAGCGCCGTTTGGAACGTTTGTTAACTGATTCTAAAATTTCAAAGTTATTAAAAAAATACACTTTATTTTAAAAAGAATCAATGTAATTTATCGTTACGACACGTTAAGAATAAATCGAGTATTGATTTACTCCTCTCCAGGAGTTAGGCACAAGGCCAGTTTTTATCTTACTACCACAAGTAAGATGTGACCCAAGGTCGGGTCGGGAAAGTGGGGTTTGAAAAGCCAGGTGAGCACTCAGGCCATTAAAAATTGCCTCGGCAGCCCTGTCGCCATTCCCCGATAGGGGCGCCTCAGACAGTAAGCAATAAACTTACTCCTCCCCAAAGAGGGGAGGCGAAGCCTGGGAGGGTGGACCTCCTAGAACTGCACAGGACAGACCCATACACCGGCGTAAATCAAGCCCCGAAGGCCAAGACAATACCAGTCTATGGGGTACAGTATCCATCGGAACAGATACTACACTTTGATCTTAGCCAAAAGGCAAATCGAGTAGCTAAAGTAAAAAAATTGATAAAATTGATGCAGTTCGTAATGTAAAAATAATTTTTAACATTTAAAAAAAGTTTTATTTCAAATTCTAAGGAAAAACATTGGTAAACAGACGTTTCCAATAATTTCAGAGTATTACTAAATTAAAAAATAATACCAAGTTAAATATGAACCTTTTTAGTTAAAAATAAAATAAGATCTTAATTGCGTACATTTACAAATATTTTAATTAAATAAGCATTTCCTTTTTTATTACAACAAAATAAAGGTACTCAAATTTCTTTATAACCTTAAAGAGAATAAAGAAATTAATGGATAATAATTTGTCAACTTCTATAAATTATTACAAAACCATTTTTATATATAAAGTTAAAAATGATAAATTATGACATTTTTGTCTTCCATATATTTTGCATAGCGATAGTCAATTGATAAACAAAGTCGTTTACTGACAACTGATGCCAGATTTTACTAATTTATGACTTTTGGGGGGATAATTTTGCTAATTTTTAGTAAAACGTGGGAATTTTTTTGTTTTAATTCAGGATCTTATGATTTTAATTTAATAATTATCTTTGAAATAGTTTCCAAAAACTTATATTTGTCTTTCAAGGGATTTTTACAAGTAATTTTTTCAAAGTTAAAAATTCACTGAATTTTTGGGTTTTGTGGGGGTCGTCATACCCTTTTGGTCGGGGTTACCAACTTCCTCCACAAATAAAAATAATAATAAGAATATTTACATGCACAATTAACGGAAGTTTATTTACTGAAATAAACATATTAACAAATAGAATATATTACTTTGTATAATGAGTTCATGAGTCCTTTCTTTAGTTTCATGTAAGTAAAAAGAAGAATGTCTTTTCTTTTGTTGAAGTGTTCATTTGTTATAAAATGTTAAAAGAGGCAATAGTGAATGTTCGCCTGTGAAATTGTATGGAGCGCGCGAAAGGGTGAGCTGGAAGAGTGATAGTGAGATGCGTGTAAGCTCCTGATGAAAGTCAGTTGAAAAAGAGAGAGTTTAATGTTTGTGTGTGCTTATATACTGTTGGGTCGGCTCCAGCGAGCTTATGGAGAAAAGTTGAGAAAAATATGTTTTTGGAGAAATCTCATTGGACAAAAATATCACGTGGTATGCTTGCAAATACGTCCGCTCGTTTTGAGTTGATTTAATATAAAAAGGCACATCGGAATGTGCGTGGGCGTTATTTTATATTTGTCACGCGCCAATACAACAATTTTCACTCTGCGCGCCTAAATTGTATTTATTTCAAACAACAATTTTTATTCGAATCTTAACCGTGTCAACTGGCACAGTTTTTTAGCCGCCGTGATAACATTTTTCATTATAATTTCTTTTTCACACGTAAATATGCAGTTTTTTTCCGTTTAAAAATCAAGTTTAAGCTTTTATCTTTCAAACACAATCAAAGTTTACACGGCAACTTATTAAATAATTAATGATAAGCGTTTTTTAATAAGCATAGTTCGTACAAGAGACGGCCATTTTGCACGTATCTATGTACACCGGAGAAAGAATAAAATTTGGTCAGTAAAAAAGTTGAGAAAAACGGGTTGTGGACAATTACGAACATTTTCCGATTGATTAATTGATTAACACTGTTCATGTATAGTATTCGTTAAATCTTTTTTATTGAAATTGCGTACGTTTTCAGCGTTCTAAATTCTTTTTTCATTTTATGCTTATTTTCTTAGTAAAACCTAGTTATCTCCCCTGCATTAACAACCCCGGCTCCATAAGCGGCCCCTTATGCTTAGTAACTGTGTTCCAAAATTCATAATGATCGCTTACTTAGTTTTGGAATTTACCCCCCACCCCACCAAACATATATATAAACATATACACATACCTAACTTTATATACATAGGGATGTAATTCCATATAGTGTAGCATACAAATAAATCAGGAACAGATATTCTTAAAGATGTGTTCATTAAATCTGTTTGTTTGGCAATGAAAATACTATTTCAAACTTAAGTGTGATATTTTTCTGCAATATTCATTTTTTACATGAGTACGCGGGAGGGGGAGGTATGACGTCACTTCCATCGAGATAAAGGACAAGCGCAAAACAAATCACTTGTTCTGATTGGTCAGTAAAATAATGGGGGAAGTTCAAATAGAAAACAGGAACAACCTAGAACAATATAAATTTAAACTTTTTTATTTAAATTTTTTCTTAATAAAATTTTTTTTTTTTCAATATTAGCTAATATATGCTCCCTCCGGTTGCATATTTTTGCTACACTGGAAGGATTATATAATTGTGAAAGAACTACATACAATACGTAGTTAAAGCAAAATAAATTATTTGGGATTATTAAAATAATTTCCAATGCTATTGATAATGTTTACCAATTCATTTATTAATTTTTTATTATTGCTTATGTTTGAATTCATGTTTTGAAACATGATGTAAATCATAAATCTATGATGTCACGCCAAAGGTATAATTATTTTGTTACGGTAATGTTTTAAGCTATATTCATAAGAAAGTCAAAATAGGTCAGTTGGTAGAACCTCAGCCTGAAGATCTCAAGAGTTTTGTTTCGCATCCACTTTATTTGTTGGGAATTTATTATTTATTATTAATTCAACATTGTCCATTTCTAAAAGTAGTTAAGACCTATGATATTTAAAAATGAGACTAATTCCACAATGCATTTATTACGTTTAAAAAATTGTAACTGACGGACAGACAGACAGTCCATGTCTAATGTAATAAACAGGTTTCCCATTATATCTATCTTCTTTTACCAGCGAATTCCAATTGTATTTTGGTCAGCGTGGATGCTGAAATTGGGGAAAACGGACAAGTTGTTAGCCATATTTCTCTTCTCTTGTGTAGACTTTGGGGTAGAGAAACATGAGCACGTCACTAAAATTCTCATCGCCAGATGTAATATCATAGACTCGGCTCGTGAGACTGAAACAAAAGGTAAAAAAAAAAAAGAACAAGACGAAGAGATAAACGTGTGTGTACATTTTGCACCAGAGTTAAACTGATTAGTTTTCACTGGGCGTTATTTATTTCCGGTATCTCTCAATGTGCATGCCCTGTAATCTTTTAACTTCCGATATGCAAAGGGAGACAAATCATGACTGAACACTAAAGGCATGCCTGGCTACATAGATGGTGAAGGTGAAATCCCAGAATGGGTGTTTACAGGTGAGTGTCCAAAAATGTTATATAAGCTATCCCAAATAGAGATCAAACACAACCAAGCAATAAAAATGTATTATTATATTTTTATACATCAGTGTTTGTCGGCATTATTTTAAGCACAGCAGTAATACAACACAACTATCGGCGCAGATTGTCTCATATTTATATTTTTTCTTTAAAAAGAGCGTCAAACAAATATAACCCACCTAATCCTAATCTTTAGTTTTATACAAGGTTTAAATTAGCCACGAATGTTAATTAATGTGTAAGATTGGAAACCCTCGTTCCTCTCACACCATGCGTCCCCTATCCTTTATGCTTTAATCGGGCTCGCGGGTCACATGTTAGACTTGCGGTAGTGAAACGACTTTATTTTTATATATATATATTTTTTATTTCATCAAAACAATGAAAGGGAGAGAAGTTAGTAATCATGGGAAAGAAAAGAATGGGACACATTTGAATCACAGTTTATAAACATAAAATAAGAAATAAGACACTTGTAAGAATTAACAAAAGGCGATATTAGCAAACATAACAAGTGTTTATTGAATCAAAAAGATCAATTAAAAGTTCTGCTCTGTTCTGGGGAGTTTTTGATAGAGGGGCTGGTTTAGTTAAGACCAAGAATGGTTGATCAGTCAGGAATTATAAAAATTGGCAAATAATGAAAGTTCAAATTAGGACGAATTATATATAAATATGTAATTTGTTTTGCTTCTTTTTTTTTTTTCATAGGGTGCATACCTTTTTATAGTTTTTTTGTGTGTTAGTTGACACGCTGAATGGAAGAAATTTTCACAGGATTTTAGATCCTAAAGTCCGTTCTTTCACGGATATTTTTAGTGTTTAGTTGTCAGCTGATGAAGGATATTACTATAGAATTTAAGATCCTGAAGTCTGTCCTTTCGCGGATAGTTTTGTTAATGTGGCGAGCTTAGGCAATCTTGTAAACTTTGTCGGATGGGTTTTTCTTTAAGATGTCCGATAGACAGCGGTAAGATACTCGCTGTATTTTTCTCAGCTGACAAAAATTGAATTCCACTCTTCCTTGTATGCGGGGATATATTTTCTCGATTTGAAGTGCTGGGTGGGCACAAAATCTTAACACGACTTCACCCCTCTGCTCTTGAAATCTGACTGTCTCGACTTTTGCGGATAGTTTTTGGTGTGGAATTGACGGCTATATGAAGGATATTATCGCACAATTTTAGATTCTGAGTCTGTCCTTTTGCGGATAGTTTTTAGGTGGCGACATATATGTAATCTCGTATCCAGAAAGGAAACTGTTGACTTCGTCTATGTGGTAAACTTTGTCGGATTGGGTTTTTCCTTGTGAATCCCCCTTTTTTGTTTTTTGTATGCGGGGATATATTATTTCGATTTCTGCTTGGTGGGCAGCAAATCTTGGAAGCGTCATCTTTCTTCCACCGTTGAAATTCACCCTTTGTGCAGGGATATATTTTTTTTTGATTTGTATGCGTTGTGGGCAACAAATCTTGACTCGTCTTGCTTCCACCACTGCCGAAATCCGTCCCTTGTCTCCACCAATGCCGAAATCCCTCTTCATGTGCGGGGATATATTGTTTTTGATTTGACTACTGTGAGAGCCTCAAATCTAAACATGTCAAGTCTCCGTAACTGCCGAAATCCGTCCCCATATGCAGGGATATATTGTTTACGATTTGTTTGCGTCGCAAGCAGCAAATCCCGACACGTCTTGACTCCACCACTGCCGCAAACCCACTCTTTCTTGTATCCCTTTGCCGGATTTTTCCCGCTCTTCTTTATGGCTTTTCGATCGCCTAGCAACAGGCTTTTCTGCGATCTGATTGGTTGACCTGTGTGGGCTGATCTCTCGGCACTCGTGTCTGTCTAGACCACATCCAGTAATGTGTGTTCGCTTCTTGGCGAATTAAATTGTAGTTGTTTTTAATGCAGGGGAACATGTGCCAACAAGTCCCCTACTCTCCTTTTTATGCTTTATGGGACAAAATATGTGGATATAACACACTGTTCACCATATCAATAGTGCTTTAGTCATGTTTCGGGGTCAAAAGGTGTCTCATCACGATGGACCCATCCTAGGACGGGTACTCCTACTAGTTATCAACATATGATAATAACCAATAGAACTTGATTCAATAATGCTGCATAATAAAAAAACAATTCACGAGAGAAACAAATACAAATGTCTCCAGCTTTGTCACAGCTGTGAATAAAAATTCACTCGTCTAACCTCATTCTCCTCAAAAGATTCCTAGCCAATAATTATATTTAACAAAAAGGTGACTCTGAAACAAAAACAATTAATCTTTTTTGATAAACAAACTGCAAATTTGATGGCGTAATTTAACTTTTATATTTCAATAGTAAACATTGATTGGATTACGTTATATCTGAACTGGTATCCTTATTTAGGTTGTTTTTATCACAACATTTTGGTTGAAGTACTCTTAGGCCTGTGGCATCTTTATTGGGCCTTTGTCTAGTTTCACTAGTAACTTAGCTTCCCATGTGACTTTGCAATATTTCTGGTCCCCCGATTTATAAAATCGGGAGACCTATGTTTCGAGGCATTTACGTCCGTCCGTCCGGATTTTTCTCCGCAACCATCAATTGAATTTCTCTGAAATTTTGCATGAAGTTGTAACTTTTGTCAAGTTAGAAAGTGACATTCTCCGATTTTTGAAAAAAAAATCTGGTTAGCCCCCCCCCCCCCCCGGGGGTCAAAAGGCCCCGAAATGGCAAAAAAGGACATTTTTTGCCCCATAACTTTTCATCTATCCATTCACTTTCTCTGAAACTTAGCCAAAATATGGAGGCAATTGTTCCTAACAGAAAATAAGTATCGCTGACTTTGGAAAAAATCTGAATAGAAATTCTGCAAGATGCCCACTCCCCACTTTCAATTTTTTGTCCTCGGCCTCTCCCAAATTGCATTTGTCTTGGAAAGACACCATCTATTCTTCAAACTCCATCCCTGTTTTCTTTTTCTCCCACTTAGATCCCACTCCCATTTAGAGAACGACTTGCTTGTTTTCAGTTCTGAACAAACCAAAAACAGTGGCCGGTCTATTATTTAGAAAGCGTTGGGAGGGTCTTACTAACCGAATTTTTTGTTTTTATCCCACTGCCCATGTTATTCCAATGAATTTTTGTACATAAATATAATTTTGAAAAATAAAATTTTCAACAAATTTAGGGATATCTTAAGTACGACGGCCCCTAGAGTAAATGTAGTATTGTGGTGAGTGAAATGATTCTAGTTAAGAGTAGGGGAGACATTTTTATCCATTTAGACCAAGGAAGAATGGAAATATGTCACAAACTCCAACAAGGGTTTTTGAGAGAGATCCCCGTAACCAAATGTATTCTGAAACTACATTAACCAGAGTAGTTAGATAAGTATATTTTAGTTTGAACAAAGGTGGTAAAATAATAGCGTGGGCTTTAGGTTCATGCCAAACGTCCATAGAATGGAAATATGTCACAGACTCATTTTAAGCACAGCAGTAATATATAACAGATGAAGGATACCACTGTGGAATTTCCACGGGTACTGCTAGTATGAATCCCACACGTGTGCACGGTGGTGATGTCAACCACACATGTGTGACACCCTCTTGTCGCGGTGCCGGATTGTGACTCCCACTCGTGCCGATTGTCGTAGTGGCAATAAAAAAATATATAGATCGAAATTCATCTAGGCCGGGATGGCGACTATGATGATGATGACGTCGCCGATCTTGTCGTCTCGTCCAACTCCCATGTTGAAACTGTTTATATCAGCGAGCGATCACTAGGCGAACAACAACCGGTTGGTTCTGTGAGAGCGAAAGATCATTCAAAGCAGAACAAAAGGAAAAGAACAATGTTCAACAACTCGATCGGGGGGTTTTGTATAGAAAAGTAATTATTAAGAGAATAAAAGAATTGATTTTACATTGGATTAAAGTCTACAGTATTCGTAAATGTCCTTAGCAAAAGGTTGTGTTGTCTCTAAGTTATTTCGTTGGTTCTCTGTGTGTGTGAATTCGTTTCACAAGTTGTTGTTTAATTCACTAATCAGTGGGCGGAGACGATGGTGGAGATTTCGTCCGGTTTTCTTTTCGTCGACGCACACCATCTTGGCGCGCGCCGGAGTCTGTCCGACTCCCTCTGCCGACAATCCAACACTGACTGGCCCTCTTGTCCTCGAAAAATGCACATTCTTTTATTGAAGATGTCTATCGTCGTACACCCCCTTCTCCGTCATCTTTCTTCCTGCGTGTCTTCCTCTCTCAAGGAGGGTGGGGACGGACGCCTCACTCCCCCTTCCCTAATATAAATGGGATCTTTTTCTTAGCTTGGCGTTATCGCCAAAACAAACGCTTTCTCATTCTGTCTCACAGCCGAAGGCGCTCTGCTGTAATTAACGATGACAGGCCCAAATAAATCTCTGCCAAGTTAAAACAGCTGTCCCAGAATAACATCGTTTTATTGACATTTCAGAATCAAATTTAAGATTATGGAATTTCATAATCTCTAACTTCCCATCTGACAACTGTCTCCTTGCCTTGGGAGGCAACGGATTTTGACTACCAAACATGACTTCATGAGACTGACTGACACCTCGTTGCTGTTGTTTGAATAAGTTCGTTTCTACATCAAATATATACTAGTTTTATATCTCCACTTCGTCTTGATACAGGGCATAGCATCACCACCAAGATGCATACTAGCGTGTCACCAGGGTACCCGATCCCCATGGGGCCCGGATACTTTGTCAAAATAGTATTTATTTTATTCTTATATTGGAGCATGAAAATCCCACTGAACATTTTTTTACCTTGGATTTGTAAACTGACTGCAAGAAAAAAAAGTACTTTTACAGATTAGGATCCACACTAACTTTGATCCTAACCCTAACCGTAAACCCTAACCCTAACTCTTACCCTAACCCTAACCCCCACCCTGACCCTAACGACGGGGTCAAAGTTAGTATGGGTTCTAATCTGTGAAAGCACCGGAAAAAAAATGGTCACAAAGGCAATCCAAACTTCCAACAGATTTCCAGCACCATCACTTTCTCTCTGGTCTCTGAAAACCAACTCTCCTGCCTTCAATCTGTCCTTTCATTTAAGTCAGTTAGTCTCCACATAGGCAAATTGGTTATTCACATATGCAAATACGTCCCAACTATAAAAGTCTAAAATTGTGACGAGAAGCCCTTTTTTTCCTCTGGTAGATGGGCATGCACGACATGCGAAGCATCTCATTTGTTTTTCAGCTGATAATTTTTTTTGTCTTTATCGTCACAGGATTTTAATTAGACTTAACTTAAACCATTATTAATTGACATAAAATTAAACCGATTCTCGCAGTTTGCTCAGATGTTGATTATTTCGTTGTTGCTGTCCATGTAAAGATGGTTTAAGACACGACAAGCATAAAGAAAAGCAAACGGACAATGGTCATCAATTAACGTAACAAGCAATATTTACTTCCGAGAAAGAAAGTGTTGGGAAATGTTGTGTTTGCAGGGAGTTGACGGTGGTGAAATGGATAATGACACGGACTGACGACCTGGGTATGGCAAGTTTGAATTCTGTCGGTTCCATAGCACCATTTTCATTATGGATGTTGGCAACCTTCATGTCGTCTCTCCTGTAAGTGTCGAGGATAAGGCAATATCAAAAGAATGACAAAGTCTATCCATGCATAATTATATTGATTTTATTTACATCTTGTTAAAACAACCAAAAGTAAAGAGTTAATAAGAGTTCAAAGGGTCCAGATGAAGAAAGAGTTGTTTTCTCTGTATGTGTGTGAACTTGTGTGTGGGTGATTTCGTGAGACTGTGTGCATAAGCTGTTGCTATGTTTATGTTAGGGATAACTAACGAAACGTTTTATCTCCCTTGCATCATTCGGTAAGGTTAAGAATTATCACCCTTGTCGATAGAGTCTTGCCTGAGAGAAAAGATAAACAGACTGACGTCTTGAAACTGTGTATATTTCATCTCGCGTTACAGCGGCAATTAACTCATTAATTTATTTTGTGTTCAGTTGTAATAAATGTGTTAACCATTTCTGTTGATTTTTGATCCATTTTTCTTTATCAAATATTATTGAGTAAAACTAAATTACAAGGTTTACAAAAGTTTAGTAGTCCATGACTGTGTCTTGTGTTGTTTGCTGAGATGTCTGTAGCCAAGCGGCCAAGGCTAGATTTAGTTTGCGCGCAAGGAGTCTGTGTAGCAGTTGATAACACTGTGTTGTGACTGACATAGGTTCGTGTAGCAAGTTGAGTCTCTCACTGCTGGCTGTGTTTGGGTTCTCACTTATGTAGCCAATGTTAGCAGATGCTTGGCTCTCAGGGCAACTCTTTCTGATTGGTTGAAGTCCAGTATCGGTAACCAATCACGATTGAGTATTTTGATATAATTGACCAATCAGTATTAAGTATTTCAACCAATAAATATTGATTATTTTACAGAGATCGTTTCTCTGCTGCTGCTGTTGTTGCTGCTACTACTGCTGGAACATGGTTCCACAAATACCTGATTCTAGAACATACCATGCTGATTTATATGAGTTTACTTTACTCGGTGCATTCATAGTGGAATGTATTTACAATGAAAGTTCAATTAAAGGGAAGTAATTCAGTAGACGATTAAGTGAATTATTATTCTCTTTGGTAGGAGTTTTTATTGAGTGTTATACGCACAGGAATAAAAGTCATATAAATATAGCAGTTCTTTACATGCTGCTGGTGATCTGTCGCTCCCTTGTAGTTGCTGATGATGGTGATGATTGGGTCTCGTCTAGCATGACAAAGCATTTATTTTATTTTTTAGAAGTCACTCCAGACAAAGCATGAATCCACTGCAGCTAAAAAGAACAAAAGATTATTCAGTTGTATAATAACAAAAAGAGAGAGGAAGGTAGAATAACTAAAAAAACAGGTAGTCTTTTAATTGACGGTGATAAATTCAGAGGTTAAATAAGCAAAACTAAATCCAAAACATTAGCATGGCAGTGACGGTACTTAAGAATACCCCGACATTTAGCAAGTGCTGATGGAGAAGCCTCTTAAGGAGTCTCCCGAGTTCGGTCTCCTATACTATCACCCAAGAAAGTGCCTACCAGAAAAGCACTATAACCTCACCTTCTAATACTTAACTACCTTCATTATCTGTCAGTTATCAGACAAAGAAAGCCTGAAAGAGACCTCACCACCAGCGTTCAATCACCTGGACTCCAAACAGGCTAGCCAAAAGGTAATCATTTCAAGAGTCCTATAGGGAAGGAAGGGGCTACAAGGCTGGCTGACAAAAAAGTCTACCCCTTGTATTGTCATTGCTATTGTGGTTATTAAAAAGAAAAGAATGGACGAAACTGGTTGTTTTTGTAGTTGGCAGTACATCCTTTTGATGGGTTGAAGAAAAGGGTTGGTTATGAGTTGGGCCTTTTTGTTAGCGCGAAAATGCAAATAAAAAAATTCTTAGCTTCTGTGTGGAAGTGTAGACATTTTGGATTGGACTGATTTCTTTTCTTTCCAAACCGGTGCTTTTATAGACAACTTTGTAGAAGGTTCTAGATTCAACAGATTCTTGGGGCTCATGCATTTGTTTGGTCAATATGTGCATGTGTACTTCATTCAACTTTCAATCGTCTAGGTGTGAAAATCTCAAAAGAGCTTGTGATATCATTTAGAAAATAAGTGACTACCGACATTGTTATGATCAGTAAATGATGATATTCCATCATTTCTACAAAATAACCCTTTCTTAGTTCCTTTTAATAATAATTAAACACTTAGGCTCCAAAACTATTTTGTAGGATTGCACCAAATTTAACATAAAGAGCCCTTGGAATGCAGCATGTAAAAACAGTAAGGATAATAATTATGATGCGAAAATAAAGTTCTAACAGCTATCCGTAGAAGCGTGATTAAAAAAAGTCATCCTTTGGACAGGTGTTTTTAGCTTGTCTTATTTATCATAAAATAGGCCCTGGGGTTTGGATCAGAGTGGAGTATAGTTCTGTTCTGTCTTTATAAGCATTATGTGTTTCTTCGGGAGGGGGGATTGGTTTACCGCCGGTCATCGGGGAATGTAGCAGTCATGAACATTAATATTTCTTTCTTCTTGCGGAGAGCAGACCTTGCGGTGGTTTGGTCACACGAGGACCAATCGGTTAAAAAGTAGAATAGCATCATTAACATAATGCAATACAAAAATTGTGTATAGGTGATAAATATTGTTTCCTGTAAATTTGGAACAATTTCGAGTTAAAATCTAATTAGTTTTACACATGTAAGCTTAAGAAGAACATGCTTGAAATGTATTTACTTGCTAGTAGGAAACACTTCGACGACTCCATTGTTTCCTACAAGTGATTACACGACTCCATTGTTTCCTACAAGCGATTATTTGCACATTTCAAGCGTGTTCTTCTTAAGCTTACATGTGTAAAACTAATTAGACTATACTCAAAATTGTTCCAAATTTACTAATATTTAACAACAATAGGAAACAATATTTATCGCCTATACACAATTTTTTTTATCGTATTATGTTCATCATGCTATACTACATTTTAACCAACCAATCAAACACCAGGGCGTATTAATTTCGACCAAATTCTGTAAGAACTACTTCTGCACCCTTTGGGATCTACACAGCAAGGACAGAGAACATCGAGGCACCAATGAAGAAAGGCATCTTCTCTCTCACTCCAGTCAACTTGGGAGATATAGCGCTTGAAGAACTTTGGCGGTTGACCCTTTCTTACTTTCTTATTACTTCCTTCACTGTTTCGACACTGTCTTAACTTTCGGCAACCTACACCCAACGGTGTAGGTAACTTGAATAAATACATATCGTTGTTGTTTTTAAAAAAGAGCTTTGTTTTCCTTTCGTTTGACGACCATTTTGTTACAAAATATGATAGGAGTTGGTCTTACAGTCCATGTGAAGATTAGCTCCTATAGGAATGCCTACAGGTCCGATCTCGGCAAATTTTGCACCCATCCAGAATTACCCTCTTTTCTAAGGGGCTGGATTCCCCAATAAACTGCCGTCATTCCTGACTTTATGTTTGCAGTGGGAGGGCAGGTAAATATACTTCTCAGAGACATTCTTTGCGCAATGCAACCAAAGCTCCGCAATAACTTTAATTAACAATGCGTTAAAAAATGGCTTTCTATTAAATACTGAACTTTTTGTTAATTTTTTGGTGCTCCTTGAGTTCAACCCCAATATGTAAAAATTGTCGCCATTCTTAACATGGGAGAGAAGGGAAACTTTGTTAGTAGATTTATCTCCCCTTTAATTAGCTCTCCTTCCTTCCATATTGGGGTTAAACTCAAGAAGCACCTTTTTGGGGGGGGGGGGGGCAATGTTTTTATTTTTTTACATGCCTTTCTTTTTTTATCCCGGTTCGTAACATTCTTTTTAAACATTTGAATTGGGGTACACCGCGCTCCTTAAGGTCTCTCCTGAATAGGACTCTTATAAAAAAATTACATGTTTCTTTCTTTCTATCTATTCATCTAGTATCTAATAATTCTAATAATAAACATTTAGAAATCCCGCTAATGTAGTATAGGTAAATCAGTTTTTTAAAAAGACAAAAAAAGAGGTGCTGGTTATTGGTCGGGTGTCTTGTGCCATGTTGTCTAAATGTCATTATGGGATGTGGTGGGCGTGACGTCACGCGCATAGAAGACGCTTGTGTGGCTGGCACATTTGACGTGGCACTGGTCGCTGAACAACACCGCCAACTTAACAACTCTCTTTACTATATAATAACTTGTCTAACAACGACCAGGTTTAAAACCTGTGTGTGTTGTTAGTTGCTTTTATTCTCCTTCAATAATCACAAGTTTAAAGAAAGTCGAAACCGTCTTCTTGGGGTTTACTGTTACGTACGTGTGTTTTTTTTTTCTTTCTTTCTACGAACTCGAAAAAAGAATTAAAAAGCCACCCTTGTGGAGAGAATTATAATATTCTAGTCTTAATATTTGTTATTATTCGTGTTAGAAAAAAAGTTCTTCACTAGTCGTAGGGTTATTTAATAATAACTTAAAATTATTATTTACAACTTTAAAAAAAAAAAAAAAAAGGAACTTAGAATCCTTTCCCTTCCGGATTAAAACGTAAAAAAAAAAGGCATACAAAACAAGGAGCTAATTGTTTCGTAAATCTTATAATTTTGCAGCTAAAAATCAAAATGATCTCCTTTTCTTTTGTAGATTTTTGTGTTCAAAGGATTTAACAACTGTCTGCCGTCAATGAAGAAAAATAAACTTTAATCGAAAGAAAGACAAAAAAAATTGTGCTCCATATTCCAACAAATACTACTACTACGACCGCAGATTGCGAAATAATCATGGGTCTGACCATTTCCAATATTTTCAATCGGCTTTTTGGTAAAAAGCAGATGAGGATTCTTATGGGTAAGTAAACGTATTAAAAAATATATATATATACAAATAGCTGACTGTAGATATTGATAAAATGTCGAGTGTTTTCTTTACATTTTTATAATAGTGAAAAGAAAAAAAAAAATCTGTCCGATTTCATAAACGCATTCATGTCAAACAACATGGCGATTAACCCGTTTTTTTCTTCTTTGAATTTAATTTTCATTTTTGTCATTTATTACAAATTTATCTACATAATTTTTTTTTTAATATTTCAATTACATTAATTAGCATTTTCAAATTTATTTCATGCACAAGATCTTTTGTATTTTTACTTTCGTAAAAAGGTTTAGCCTATATAAAATGACAATATGATTAGCTTGTTTGTTTCCTCGATATTTAAATTTTTAAATATATATATTTTTTAATTAGCAAAAAAATATATATATATAAATCTGAAAGATTTCGTATTTTTAAAAAACATTTTTTGTATTTAAACTTTTATTTTAAATGTCTTTCGCAGATTACCTAATACATTATTCACACGTTTTAAATTAACACTTTCTCTCAGAACATTACGCTAGTTAATGAATGAGGTAAATGTTATGATTTTTTTTTAATTACTTTAATTTTAATCTTATATTAATAACATGAGAACTTCTCGTGTGTCTATGTACGTATGTTTTTTTTAACCTTTTACGTGACATGCGATTAAAAAAAAAATTTAGTATAAAACGAAATTTAAAATTACAAAATTAAATCCATCAGAATGCATTTCAGTTTTTTTAATTTTTTTTTTTATAAACAAATCAGTTATTAAAATTTTATTATTTAAATGTATGTGACCATTGAAAATTTGAAAAGAATTTAAACTGTCAGTCATTTCTGGATTAAATATTTTAGCAAATCCTAGATGATTCAAACTTTTGGAAGCTATTTATTTTATATTCAATAATTTTATAAGAGTTAAAACATCTTAAAATTATACTTCTATAATTGGGTTTAATTTATTTAATGACCAGACGATGCCGTACGGGCGTAATAATTCAATTTAACTTTCAAAATCCCATAAAAAAAAGTTATTTGATAAAAAATTAACTGCACAGACCTAGTTAAAAACCGGGCAACAATATTTTTATTGCTTTTAATTTTTATTATTTCTTCAAATATGCTTTTGTTTTTATGTTGTAACTAAAATAATTTAGTTCAAACTAGGCGTGGAAAGAAAAATTCGATAGGCCTATGTATTTTCTACATTCATTTTTTTTTTTTTTCTATTTTGAAAACCTAATCCCGCATAAAAATGATCCCCCCCGAGCAATTTAACATTTTTCTTTTGGTGGATAAAAGTAAATTTATGCTAATTTACATTAAAATGGTGGAAGATAAAGCTAGGGAAGGTTTTTTTGTTTTTTTTTAATTTTTCTCTTTAAGAATCTATTATTTATCTCAATTAGTGGGATGAAAAAGAAAACCATTTCTTGCAATGTTAGGTATTTCCCTCATTCATTACATATTTTCCTTTTTTTACTTTTGAAGCAGATGTTTATTTCTGACGTGTCCTTTTTCTCGTAAGTGAAATGTCATTTAAAAAACAAAAACAAACATTCGACCTTCGTATTTTAAAATCTTACTATTTCTGTCGATATTCCTTAAAATTCCGAAAAAATATATTTTATTTTTTTTTAGACTTAAAAATAATCTATTAATTAAACTATCAGATAGCGGTTATCCTACTAACGGTGCTCCCACACAGAATGCAATAAATTACGTGTATAAGTATTATGTTGTTTTTGTTAAATAATATAATATTAACCGAGGAATCATTTCCAGTTAAAATCCAAGTAGTATTACGTGCGAAAAGCACGGTTGAAATCTATGAACTATCATAGAAATTCGTAAATAATCCCAACTTCGTCCAATATGGCCGCCAAGTGTCACGTTTTATATCGACTGGAATGTGTTGAACGACAAACGAACCCTTCACAGAAAGCAATAAGCAATAAAGTTTACAAGAAGTGTTAATAAAAAAAAAAAAATATTTAACACTAAATTATTTTTATAATTACACACGGCTTTGATTCGTTTCGTTTCTGCAGGTCAACGATTCTGTTTTTCTATCATATCGTCCGACATTTTTCCCCCTCAAAGCGATAAATCTTTTAACGTCTTTTCTATTTTACTAATTAATAGTACATTGATTTTACTCAACCCTTCCTACTATCATTATATATATATATATATATATATATATATATATATATATATATATATATATATATGTGTGATTTTTTTGAAGGCTTACCAAAGCATTCCGTTCAGGAGATCATTTATCACCACAAAATACTTTTTCTTTCAAAGATTATTTATTTATCATATATATCCAAATTAAAGAGTTTTTTCCTACACGTGTTTCACTACCAAGCAGGTCTTTGCTTGGCAGATCATCAGGGGAATTAAGTACCTGGAGTAAGAGTTTCAACAACTGACAATACACAATGTGGTGTTGCCTAATCCTGCTCTTCACTGAATAAACTATCTTCTAAGTGAAAAATCTAAATCTATATAATATATATATTATATACACACATTTATTTTACTAAAAACTTTTTTCTGTGTGAGAGCACCGTTAGTAGGATAACCCAGATAGCTCTGCCCTCGTTGGGGAGGTAAGTAACTAAAAACAAACGCCTTGTCGTTCGGACTAGGATCAAATTGTATCTGTTCTGTCCTCAGTCAGATGATGAGAGATCCTTCTTTTGACTGGGACAATTATTTTTGTCCCATCCACTTAATGGGGGGCTGGATATCCCCCACATAAAAAAACTGTCTTGTGTCTAACTTTGCCCTCATGGACAGGCAAGTAAATAAATACAAGATCTTGTGTCTGAGTTTCTCGCCTATGCGTAACTTTGATAGATACAAATGTTTTTTTTTATTTACTATTAATCGAATATTTATCTTATATAAATAGAGATTTTGTTCGTCCGTCAGTCACAATTTCTTTTTAAACATAATACATTGCGGAATTTGTCTCATTTCAAAATATCGGAGATATAAACTACTTTTTTGGAGTAAATAATAAATTTCAACAAATAAAGTGTTGTCTACCTTATGTGCAAACAAATGAAAAACTAAAATGACTAGGTACAACTAGTAATTAATAATTTCCAGGTCATCGAAAAGATTAAACAAACATTTTCTTCAAACCCCGAAGCTGATCTATTTTCATTTCATTTTATCAATGGCAAAAGAGGGGGTAATTTTGTCTTAATATAAACAATTTTTTTTTTTTCTTAAAGTTAAAGTAGCATAAATGAAATATTTTAGATGGAAGAAAAAAGAATTCATTATTTGAAAAGAAATTTAAAAAATGATTCTATTTTTTTCCCCCAGTTAATTTTGGAGAGCGAGGAATTTTAAATGTTTTTTAATTTTTTTTTTAATTTCTCAATCCTTTTAAAATTAAAACATTTTAAATTGTCAAACAGAGAGAGGCCTCTACATTTTAAATGTTATTTTAGATATAGTACTCTATAAATTGCGAAACAGTATGACCTTTTGAATGGAGATTTTAAGCAAAGGAGGTAACTCTTGAAATACCTATGGTGGAGTGGTTGCAACTTTGGCTTATCTCATTTAAAACGACTTATTTTAGCCAAATTTCTTGATCATTTTATTCTGTTGATAACTGTCATTCAAATTATAGCAATTAGCTTATATTTGTAATTCTAAATTAGGATAATTTGTTTCTTCCGAAAATTGTTGATTGTCTACTTTTTATTTATTCTTTCTTTGAATTCTCAAAACCTCAGATTTAGATTCTACATGGAAGTACATTTTTAATTTACAAAGTCTTTTTATTACATTTTGACATCTTAAATAGATGTTAATACAGTTCGAAAGTGACAAATCCTGAATATTTATCTGTTATCAACTTTTGTTTTATTTTTTTATATAAAACAGAAACCACCGCTTTATCAAGGCCGAGGCCACCCGTGGACAAGTGTTAATGTGATTTCTATTTATCCTCCCTCCAGGAGATTAGACACAAGTGTCATGTGGGTTTGATGGAAGCGTTTTCAGTGGAATTGGATTTGAATCTGGCACACCCAGGTTCTTGGTCCGCGTCGATACAAACTAAGCCACTGTGCCATCCCCAACTTCTCTACCAGCCCAACATTTGTTTTTATCTTAAATGAGCTCTCCAACTTCATAATGTATTCAAGGGCTTATCTTATCAAATGTTACTATAAGGCACTTTTAGTTATTTTTGTTATAAAATTCGATCTGAAAAAATATCGAGCCCTTTGTCTGTGCAAGATCTGCTGTGTTGGTTTTTTTCCATCTTATTGATATATATGAATATTAACTTCTCAAAATGAGAACAGATTCAAAACATCAAATATTTATTTATATATATAAAAAATATTTACAAAATGTGGCACAAGGCCAAAAAGGGGCAGTAACAGGTTGGTCGTCTGTAACATTTACTAACTGATCTAACTTAGCTAGTTTCATTTGTGACCATCATTTACCAAAATACCACATTCATAATACATTCATGCACCATACACCAAAAAATTCATACCATGACTATCCTACTTAAAACCCATATATAAATAATATGTAATGGGTTGTTTGGAAGATAAAAATTCTATTTACAGAAAAAAAATGAAATATTTACAATGAAAGACTCGTGTTAGTAAAAAAAGCTGTGGCAGATATGCAGATTTACCAGTCGAAAATGAAAAGAAAGTTGATGCAGGCCCCAACGCTTTATTCACAACACCTCCTTCGAAAATATCGAAGAGTGACCTGCATCTCTGGCAAATCAAGCTATCTGTCACCTATATTGGGAAAAGGGTCGGGTCAAGCGGTAAGCCAAATTTATTATCGCTCTATATTCTACTAAAACACAATGGGTGACATCACAAAGGCATGATGTCCTCCACTAAAACAGGTTGAAGACATCTAGAAGGGATCCTTTATGATGTCATAAATGCTGAAGTAGCAAAAGACTGACCTCATCCATTAAAACAGAATAGACAACTCGTGATGTGGTCTCTGGTCATCTATGTGGACAGTGACTGTGTGTGTGTTTATACATGTGTCTTCGGTTTCTTTGTACAGGTGTTTGTCAGGATAACCTGACATGAGGATACTTCCCCTACAAGTAAACTCTAACCAATTATTCAAAATAACAGTATTCGCAGCACATATAAGATCTTCTCGGTATGGCTACTCCACATTAGCTTATACGAGGAATGGTGCACCTTCTCCAAGTGATGTTGCCTCTAGTAACAGCACTAAGCTGGATACTCCACCAGACTGGATGAATTCTTGTCCTAGAATCCAGTAAAACCAAGAGACCACAAGAAAGATATGCTATAACATAGTTAACTAGTCAGTTTTGGAGAGGAAAATTAATGTTCTTAACTCCTTTACTAATTCAGATTTTGACAGGTAAAAGAAAACTATAATGGAATATTGGAATATCTATGAGATCAAGTGTTAGGCCAAAGAAAGGGGGGGGGGCTTCGTTTCTGAGAACTTTGAGTGAAGTAAAATGAAACAAAAGTTATTAGACTAATCGTCTAAACCCGGAAGATCTAGTATGCTACTAAAACTCTGGATCTTGTTTGCTTGTTTTTGTGCAAAATGGATGACATCACAAGTGGATGACGCCATCCACTAAAACCGGCTGAAAACACTGAGAAGCAATTGTGTATGGGATCATAAATGCTGAATAACAAATGGATAGTCATTCATTAAAACAGACAAGTGTGTGTGTATATATATATATATATATATGAACCATCTAGACCAGGAGGGTTTAATATACTAATAAAACTTGTTTGTATATTGTCACCATGCGTACTGGATGACATCACAAAGCTACCATTCTTATAATAATAATATAACAAATATTACCCAATGGGTCACAGGTAGTCTAGTCTATGACTAAGAACAGCACTAAAAATGCAAATCACAATTTTATTTAACATCAAAACAAATTTCTTTAACTTGCCTTGACTAGTTCTGTGCACTTCTGTTAAAGCATTGAAATCTATTTAAGCTTAAAACTGATTTTTAAAAAATTAAAAAAATAGGCTGCTAAATATTTGTTTTTATAGACTATTAGTGGGTGGGTTGTTGATGTAATGAATATCATTACAGACTCTGGAATCATATATTGAAGTACATACAGTGGAAAAGGTATGACTCCAGCTTTTTCCCCATAGCTATAGGTAAACTTGTATTTAATGACAGTGCTTATTAAATAGCTATCGTTTTGGCATTGAATAGCCTTAAAATGGTTACTTTGCCATAAAACAAGACAAAGCAGACTGTTAAAATGAAGGCTTTTCTTTCTTTTTCTTTTTTTTTGTGTCAATCATAAGTAAAAAAAAAAAATAAAAAATAAAAAAATTAAAAAATGCATTGTCTCACTATTGGACAAAGTTGTTTTGAAATATAAGAAATGTAGGCTATTTAAATTTGTTGACTATTTGAAAATGAGTCTTGTCTTAATGAATATATATAATCTTTATAGTTTGGTATTAATACAATGACGCTAAAACCTAAATGGATTACATATGAGTTAAAAAAAAAAATTTTCTTCTAAGGTGGCTGTCATTTAGGACAGTTTAACGACTATCCTTTTGTTGACCCAAAATAGTCTATCATAAAAAACTTATCAGTTTTCATTTCTATTCTTGATGTTCTCTTCAGAAATAGCAAGTACCTCATCCTCTATTTAAAAGTGTAGAATCTACCAAAACTCCTTATGATTTTCTCATTCTCTTAAACGTGTATGTTTATATGTAGATCTATTACTCGTGGAGATTCGGTATCTGTCTGAAGCCAAAACTATTACTTTGATTAATTGTACTATTTTTCAATGCTCAGTTTGAAGGGGGGGTAGTGTAGTATCTGGGTTACGGTTAGACCATCCTCCCAGACATTATCTCCTTCTTTGGGGGGGGGGGGTAGTGTAGTATGTTCATTCGTTATATTAGCAAAAATATGCTCCCTCTAATTGCATATTTTTGCGAATTACTATAGTAAAAACTTGTTCACTTAGGTGTTGTAAACAGTTTATGCATTTATATTTTTTTCAGGTGGTCAAAACTTGAAATGAGTCTTTAAATTGAGTGTTTAAAGTTGGTTTAAATTTTAAGGCTAATTTTAAGTTTTATTCACCTGAAAACATGTCAATCATCATCGTCATCCAAAAATGGTTTGCAACATAGTCAACCTTTTTTTTATTCTATTTAAAGAGAAAATATCTAACCCTGTTTTAACTAAAAGTAAAAAAAATATTAATTTAAAAAAAAATTCTAACCCACTCCTTTGAATTAAAATTAATTAAAATCTATCAGTCTGTTTTCTTTTTGGTGTAAAAAAAATGGTTATTTCTTTTAAATACGGATGTATGTTTATATATCAACTTCTTTATTGCTGTCTGTATAATTATTTTCCTTTCTCTAAGCTTATACATAGGTTTAAATTTCATGAGGTAAACCTTTTGTTTGTTGCTTTTTGAGCCACTCCTACTTTCAGACCCGAGAAATACCTGATGTAAGCAGTGTGATGCCATAAAATCTATCAAATTAATCTCTTTATTCTATCCTTAAATATTTGGATTGGTGTCACAACGATATCAACAATAGTAATAAATTAAGGATTTCTTGGTGTCACCCCCCCCCCTCTTCCTTAATCAAAAGTTTACAAATATGTAAGATGGCTGAAGGTTGATATAGAATAACTTTGTGTGTTGCAAGTAAGAAATTTTTTTGTGAATAATCGATAATAATGCATTGCGAGTCTGAACTCTTCATTCTGGTAGCAGCTTTATGGTTCATGGGAAGGGATTAATGAGTTGGGGGATTCATATTTTATCTGATAATACACATAATCCTCAGTTTAATATATAACTAATATTACTTCAGATATTTACATCACCTCAAGGCCAGTGTGACTTATTTTGTTCAATGAAAGGTTTCTGAAAGTAGATGAATCGTATTAACAAGCGGGGCCCCTGTTTTTATGTATTAACATGGGAGAGAAATACTGTAACCCACCCACCCCAAGATTCAAACCTGCGACACAAAGGAGCCAGTATCTTGATAATCAGAATGCACACAAACCAACTGTAACAAGGCAAGTGTAGTCTTAACAAAGCTAAAACCAATGCCAAATTGACTACATTGTCTCAACATGTATCTCCTTTCAAAAAACATTTCAGTAAATGACGTGTCAGTGATATTTATGATCCATATACAATTTTTGTTTACAAAAGTTTAAGACTATTGTGTAATGTTATTTAGAAGAAAAAAAACTTAACACCAATCGGTTTATTTTACTAACAAATTCATAAATTATGATTTTCTAATTATTACAAGTTAATCAGTCGGCCAAATGTTTGTATTCCGTATGTTCTATTTTGTTCTCAATCCCTGCTTGCATGTGATTGGTCACTTTTTAAAATTAATACATTTTTTATTTACATTGCTTTTAATGGGCTTAATCTTTCAGCACTTGAGGGTTGCTTTTCCACAACTTTGTTCTTGAATATTTCTCATAAATTGTCTGAGATTAAGATCTGGGCTGTCTCCAATATAATGTTATCGCTATGATTTTTGACTACATGTTCTGCACAACCTTCAGATGCTGAGATGAAGCACCATTATGCATTAGAATGAAGCATCGAATTATCATAATTGTTATAACGGCTTTTTATCATCAATATGTGGGTGTACAGGGAGTAGGTGCACTTATGTTTGCTGTATTGAGGTGGGAGGGGGGGGGCTCAATAGTGTGTGTTCCTGTTTTCCCTTCATATTCTTCATACTTAGAACTCTTCATTATTGTTCCAAGAGTTCAGCAGTTTCAGATTTGGACGTAACAGCCCAAGTCTTCTAGCTTTGTATGTTTCATGGTCATAATTACATACTTTTCATCAAATCTCTTCCCAAGAGGCCACCTACTGTTTCTTTTTGAAGCACTATGAATTGTTGCAGAGTAGATTCATCTGAAAAGAAAACTTGATCTCCCATTTTTTTTTTTTTTTTTTTTTTTTTTTTTTAGATGTACGGGCTTTATACCGCACAGACAAATTCTGGATGATTTGATATTTCATATCAGTTGTTCAATGTGATTTGCAGGCTGGTTTAAGATCAAACTCGGACTGCCTGAAACAAATCTACAATTGACATCTGTAGCGTTTTTGAAGCCATGCCACACATCTTGCAAGAAGTCGTCAAGAAACTTATAGCAATTTAACAAGCTCTGATTTTCCTTGGGTGACCCCCCCCCCCCTTTTGTTTTTAAATTCACAATGACAATGGTCATAAAAAAGGGACTTCAATTTGAGTCCTTCGTCACTCTGAAAATGAGAATTCATTTTTTATTTTTTACCTATTTTCTGAACTTCATTTATGACACATTAACCATCACAATAGCTTTTACTGTAAACCAGATGTTGATTGTGGTTAGTTGCATCATGAAAAGGCATATGAGGCAATACTTTTCAAAAACCCGAATTCATTTTTTCTAGCAGAATGGTCTTAAACTTTTAATAATTATTTTTTATTTAATTCTAAACATTTCTTTTCAATTTCAAATGTTTAATTATTGGTTTAGATAAGGACTGGATATATAATTAGCTGTACACTTTCTGATAAATCAAAATGAATATTTTGTATGATTTTTCTACATTGTTTTCTTCATCCTGACGAAGTCTTTCAATAAAGACAATGTTGATGAATACATAAATAACATAGTTTTTGGCTTTTCTTTTTCATTTTACATAATTAACTGTACCTACCCAATGTTGCCTTTTTTTATTTTTATTTTTTATAAAATTTTGAAAGTTAAATTTAATTATTACTTTATCGTTTGGTCATTAAATTATTAATTTAACAACAATTGTTAAAACTATAACTAATTTTGTTATGGTAATGTTGTTTTAATATCCATTTATAAAATTGGATGAAAATGGCTTCCAAAACCTTCAATCTTTTATCAAAACAATTTAAATGAAAAAGCTTTATTCATCATTGAAAATTGAAAAAGTTCTTAAGCTTCCTTTTTTTTATAACTTTATCTGAAATTCTTCGTTTAGTCCAAATAAAAAACGTCTTTAAACGTATATGTATTTATGGTTCTTTCACTTACAGATGAGTTGAAAGAGAGGGGAGAGGGGCTGTATAAAATTGTTTTAGGAACTTGTATGTATCTGTTTAACTCACATTTAGTTCAATAGATATGATAATCAACTATTCTAATTGTTCTAATTAATCATAATTTATAATTAACTGAAAAAGTCACCCATCTCTCTTAGCTGTCTATGTATTTCTCCCTCCTCCCCTCTCACTTAGTTCTAGTTATGTAAGAAGAATGTCTTAAAAGATGTCAGTTTATTAATTTTCAAATGAAATCAAAGAATAGTGGTACTGGTTGTAGCGCGCGTGCGTGCGCGCATTATATACAGAGAGCTGTTGGGACCGGAGACTAAGTCTCTTATATCCGGGTATTGTCTATTTTGTTTATGTAAGTATGGAAACACCACATATAATGCTTTTTAAGCACAGAACACTACTTTATTTAACAGTTATAGACATAAAAAAATACTTCTCAATCCGTTTTCACAAATAATTCAGTCAAAAATTACTTTTTCTTAAAAAAGGTAGTCATTTTTGATTGTACACAAACCTCTTTGTTAAACCCGGATATAAGAGAGCTGTCTGGACCGGAGAATAAGTCTCTTATATCCGGGTTCACTTTCTAACAACAACAAAAAAGAAACCTATTTAATTGATATGGCTATAGTGAGGGTCATAGAAAGACTCACCAATGAGGTGAGAAAATTTAGCAATGTCTTTTGACTGATTTACGACATCACACTGTCACTCAAAACGAACTCTTATATTGGGGAGGACTGGACCTGAGAAGTATCTTATAGCAGGGTTTCTCTTATATTGGGGTCTAATTTATAGACATTAACACAGGCTGTAATTTGGGACCAGAGACAATGTCTCTTATATCCGGTTTCTCTTATATCCGGTTTCTCTTATATCCGGTTTCTCTTATATCCGGGTTATACTGTGTGTGTGTATATATATATATATATATATATATATATAATTATCGGGTCAATAATCCAATATAATTGTTTATATTCATCTGCATTTTGTATTTATTCAGAGACTTTCTCAAGATGACTGATTTGAAGAAAAAGTAAAAATTTGAAAATGTGATGCATCATATATATATTTCACTTAAATACATTTTCATGTGTGCTTCAAAGATGTTGTCAATTTTCTTATTCAAAAAGCGCTAAACAGCGACCGGACACCACTTTTAAACAAACGTCTCTTACAACTTGATGTGTTTTTCTGTCTCTACCGTGATCCGACCTGTTGGAGTTAATACTATTGAAATTAAGAAGAAAAAAAGACTATAAGACACTCTCGCCTGGCAAAGTTGTTTTACAATAAAAGCTTGCAAAAAAAAAAAAAAATTAAATGATTTTATCATTTAAATTGCACCATGTGTTGGCTTTTCAAATTTTCACTTATATATATATATAATATATATATATATATATATATACATCACCACTGGCAGACCTAAGTTGACTTGGGAGGACGTAGTCAAACGTGATAGGAAGGCCATGGGTATGGATTCCATCAAGCCTTGCCAAAGACAGGAGTGGAGAGGAAGACTTAGATTTCGAGACTAGACAATCAGGCCCCACCCTCATCAGAGGATTAATTGTGGCCTGATTCAACAAATAAACCGGTTGATGATGATATATATATTATATATATATATACATACATACATACTAGATGTTAGGCAACATTCGAGCATATTTAATTGAATAGACTAGACATGTGTATAAATTCTTTTCAAAATTCTAACTACATGAATCAGTGTGTAAGATAAAGTTTCCAAAAGTTGTCTTGAAGTTTCTTTATTCAAAATTTGAGGATAGGAAGTTGACCTTGGGTTTACTTTCCACAGCCTCATAACTCTTGCTTCCTCCGTATTGTTTCCTTTAGTCCTCGCATTCCATGAGCAATGTTTTTGACAAAGTGGGGAAGAATTGCTGTTTTCTGGATCGGCTGTTTTGAGTGGGTGATACGTGGAGATTTTCATATTCATTATTATTCGACGGTCAATCTACCCATCTCATTAACCATTATCCTTTGATAAGTGGTGACTCATTTAAAAATCCCCCCCAAAAAAAATCAAGAAACGTGACTTTTGGAAATGTTTTACAATCTGACTTCCCTAAGTGTTAGAATGATCAATAGATCAAATCTCTTTAACATTCAAGATAGTTTATGAGAACTATTATAGATTTTTCTTTTCTTATGCCTTCCCCCTTTTCCAAGTGTCGGACAAAAACTATACAACATATTCCTAAGTGTAATGCTACAAAGCAAGCTTTTGTTTTTTTCCTTTTTTTCCTTTTTTTTCTTATCCTGTAAAAGTAGGGCTCTGCACAAAAATGTAAATTGAAATGTACAGGTTCGATAAGGTTTTTCATTATTATATATATTCATTCATAAACCAATAAAAAAAAATACAGTTGGACAAAGATGTTACTAACATAGTATGTGAATAACTGGTGACAGCTGTTCGTTGCCATTGTCTGATAATACTAGTATAAATTGACATTTTATTTAAAAAAAAAAAAAAAAAAAAATTATCAAATTTTCTTTCCAGTGAACGAACAACTAAAGGTCATTGAATCGATTGTGAAGAAAGCATGTGTTACATGAAATAAAGATATATTTATTTTATCAAACAAGGTTTCTTAAAATTGCTGTTTAAAAACATGTCTAATAAACTTCCATTTATTATTGAGATCATTTTAACAGATCTTTAAAAGAGTAGAAACTGAAAAAAAAAAAACTAAAACAATGTTTTTGTTACACATGTATGTAGACAAAATAAAATGAAAAGGTCCTGGTGCTACCAGATCAGGCTGTCTGAAGATACCGGCTTCCTGAGCAAAAATGCACCAAACATTAATGTTATTTCCCCCTTTCCCTTTGCAAAACTCAATCATGTTCTGCAAAGCCAAAAATAATTTTTCCTCTACAAAACAACCAAACACTATGTATAAATACTTGAAGATATAAAGAACTTGAAGCATAAAAACTTTCACCAAAATGATAGTATCCGGCATTAAATAACCCGGAAAGTGTTGATATGCCGTAAAACAAAACAACCAAAACAAAATGAAAAGGATAAGCAACGTATAAAAGATCACATCAAAAACCATATAGAGGATTAATATTTCGCTCAATTTTATTTAGAAGCTTCATAACCGAAATACAAAGGCATGTTTGATATCTATTTATGCACATGTGCGAAGAAAAGAGATAACAATGAGAATAGAATGGGGTTTGGGTTGATCAGTTGGAATGTAGGAAGTCATCAAAAGAGGAAATAAATATAGGAAAAGCAAGAAGTTAAAAGAGGTGATCGAAAAGATTGCTAAGAAAAATAGGTCATGATTCATATCTAGATGTATCAGAGAGGGAAGAGAATGTAAACCAGTGTGAAAGAAATGGAGAGGGGAAAGTTGAGAGTAAATTAGTGGGAGAAATAGCTGAATTTCATCTTGTGTCAAGATTAATAGAATGCTCTCCCATGTTTGGCCAGGATGGGAATAATCTGAGAAAGAAAATCCCATTCTTTGCTTTCTCGTATTTCTAGAGTCCCTGATAAGAGCAGCTTTGATAATGTGTTTGCAGTGAGATTTGTGTATTTTTGATAATAGAAGCCTTCAAAATAAAGTCAAATACATGGTTGAAATCAAACATATGTGCAATAAGAGCATCTTCGTTGTTGCAGAGTTTAATAGCTTGTATATCCTCTTGTTGAATGTGCGTTGGGTTTCTCAAATGGGAATAAATACCCCAGAAATTGGAAAGATGAAAAGAGGCGAAATTCGGTCTACACCGGCTGACCTTACTGGGTTTTGTAAACAAACGAATAATAACACTGTTCTTTGGGTTTTCGTCAAAAGCTCACTTTTTAATATAGGGAAAGATTTATTTTAAGAAATATTTATTAAATAGGGAAATATTTATTTTAAATATTTTTAATGTAGGATGCGTTTTTTTTTTTTTGTTTTTTTACAATACACAGATTCTACTTTTCGGTTTGTGTATTTTAAGAAAATGGGAGGTGTATATGAAATATTTATTGGCGGACTTGAGTAATCTTAACCGTTGTAGACCGAATTTTGTCTCTTTTCATCTTTCCAATTTCCGGGGTCCTTATTCCCTGTATGGTCCCTCAAATGTAATAATTGCTGCATGTACTTCACGGAATGGCATAATTCCAATGTGTGGTGTCAATGTTTTTATGTTTACTAATGAGATTTTTGATAGTCTGTGAGGTGGTCCCTATTTACTTTTTTCTCCATAAGTGCAGTTAGATACAAGGTCGGTTTTGAATGTGGATGAAAATCCATCTCTCCTAAAAAGGGTCATTCGGGGGTTGGGACAAAAGTAAAAGTTGCCTCTCTCTAGGTTTTCTCCTTCACTGGCTGAGGACAGAAAGGATGAAGTGTAGTATCAGAATAGATACTACACTTTGCTCCTAGCCAAAAAAAACAAAATGGTGTGTACGACATAGAGCCCTAATTTGTATAGGTTGCTGTAGATGTGTTGATTGCGTGCATTTGTAGGTAAGGTGATGCATTAGGTGTGTGGTTTTTGGTATTCAGAAGGCATTGGATTAAGAATGAAGTATTTTCAAATATTTAAGAGGGATTTAAGTTATGTCTATCAAATTCATCAGGTACTGCGGTTTATTCTTAGGGGACGTGTGTGTGTATATATATATATATATATATATATACATACGCACACATATATATATACACACGCACATATATATATATATATACACACACACATACATAGTTCGTGTTGATCACAAAAAAGCATTGGGCAAGGAAGAGCATCCTTCATAAAACTTTTGCATTTCTATACATGCCAGCTACTTGAATGGGGATTCATCAGTATGGATGATGCCCCTCAACCTGCACATTACTAAAAAAAGAACCGATGAAGAAGACACACTAGCAGAGATCAAAGAATTAAAATAGTCCTTATGTATTAGATGCATAGAAAGCATGTCTATTAATTAATTTTAAATATTAAAGTTAAAAACATTTTTACTCCTTCATTATTGACAAAGACTCCATTTCTTTTACAGTAG
The DNA here is from genome assembly GCA_963556195.1 of Sepiola atlantica. NCBI lineage: Eukaryota > Metazoa > Mollusca > Cephalopoda > Sepiida > Sepiolidae > Sepiola > Sepiola atlantica. Next base: position 30,547,597 of record OY744531.1, on the reverse strand, counting down.
TTTTTTTATCACACGTTCCCCAAAATCAAGTGCTCGGATTGAATGACTCCCATCATTGGATTTCTCCTCAAATCCTCACAAAGAAAAGTTTTGTTAAATCTTGTCATACAGCTTTATGAATAAGATAAAGTAGTACTTATATCGATCTTGACCCAGTTTCCGTGAGTTTCTTGTCGGAAGCGTTCGGCTATCCTACGCAAACGCCCGAGAGATGATGAGCCGATTTGTACCAGACAATAATTTTGATATGGTGCTGCGTCCTATGATTATAATGTTTTGCTTGTTTTTGTGTTTTTTTTGTTAGGGTTAAAAATATTTATTTGATAACAGTAATTTCGCTCTGTTTTGCTTGTTTTATTTGTTTTGTTGTTTAAAACATTTCTTGCAAATATAACTAAAAATTATAGGACGCAGCAACATATCAAAATAACAAAAAATATTTATTTGATAACAGTAACTTCGCTATGTTTTGCTTGTTTTATTTTTTTCTTTTTTTGTTTCTTTTAGAAAATTTCTTGAAAATATAACTTAAAATCATAGGACGCAGCACCGTATCAAAACTGTCGTCTGGTACAAATCATCTCGTCATCTCTCGGTCGTTTGCGTAGGATAGCCGAACGCTTCCGACAAGAAACTCGCGAAAACTGGGTCAAGATCGATATAAGTACCACTAAAGTAAAACGTTGTCTTGGCCATTTATGATGTAAGCGAATGTTGTGTTGGTCGTTTATAATGATGAAATTATTTTACGCTTCTTAAATACCCAGTAAATTACGTAAATTAAATTTCTCATGGTAAAAAAAAAAGATCTTGTCACATTAGATAAGTATTAAAAAAAAAATTTAATCCATCACAATAATAATTAATAAGTTTGGTTTTACTGCAGTTTCACGGTATATCCAAATGTCATAAATGTGTAAATAAAATCTGTAGTGTCTTTATACATTTGAATACAAATTCAAACTGACCCGAAAAACAAATTCTAAACTAGTTAGCAACTTTTTACAAATTTAAATTGTATAGTATCAGTTTTTTATTTATTTTTTATTTTTTAATTAACCGATAATATTCAAACATGATTTATTTTCATATTTACCCATTCAAAATGTGCAGTATTAAGCTTATTTATTTTAAATATATATGCTCCAGTTGCATAGTTTTGCTGGGTGGAGAGGATTATATAATTGTGAAAGAACTACATACAATACGTAGTTAAAGCAAAATAAATTGTTTTGAACCATTAAAATAATTCTCGATGCTATTGATGTTTGCCCATTTATTTATTTTTTATCGCTTATGTTTGAATTCATGTTTTGAAACATGATGTAAATCAAATCTGTGATGTCATGCCAAAGCTATAATTATTTTGTTATGGTAATGTTTTAAGCTCTATTTATAAAACAAGTCCAAATAGGTCAGTTGGTAGAACCTTAGTCTGAAGATCTCAAGGTTTCCGTTTCGATTTCCAATCATGGCATCCGCTCTATTTGTTGGAAATTTATTATTAATACAACATTTTCCATTTCTAAAAGTAGTTAAGATCTATATTTAAAAATGAGACAAATTCCGCAATGTATTTATTACGTTTAAAAGAAAGAAAAAAAATTGTGACAGACAGACGGACGGATGAACAGACAAAATTTCTATTTATATCAGAATAAGATTGAATGCAATGGTTTCGCATTCTGCAATGTATTTCTCACATATAAAAAGAATCTCTATTTATAAAATATGTGACTAAATATTTCAATAAGTTTTTTTTTTTTTTTTTTTTTTTTTTAATCAGGGCTTAAATAACAAATTAATATATACATTGTAAAAACTTGGCTCCCTCTACCGTGCTAGAAAACTTCTCACACCTGACAGTATCCTATATCTCTACAAAGCCACCATCCATCCATGCATGGAATATTTTTGCCACATCTGGGCTGGTGCACCATCCACTAGTCTCTCCCTCTTAGAAAAGGTAAAAAAAAAAAAGTCGCTAATTTAATAGGTTCCTCACTATCCAGCCCCTGCCCCATTGCCACAATGTTGCATCCTTGTGCTCGTTTTACAAGTACTTCAATGAACTTGCTGCTCTGGTGCTCTCCTCTACGTAAATACACTCGACCAACCCGACAATCGGCTGAATCCCATCCATTCACTGTAGAGGTCCCCAGATGCCGGAGAGCCTTCTACTCCAATAGCTTTTCTCGAGCTGCTGGCCTTTGGAACTCCCTCCCTGCTCCCCGAACTGTACTGATATGCAGAAATTTAAAACTAATGTGAACAAGCATCTCGCTGCACATCTCCCAATTTAGGACGACCCCCTAAACTGTCACTCTAATTCTCAGTAGCCCCTTACGTTTACAGTGGCAGCTTGCCTTGTTTGGGGTGAACTATGTTAAAAAAAACTGGAGGTTATTTTAATTTATAACTAAATGTAGACATAAATTCTTGTCTACATTTTTAGTTATAATTTTAAAAAATTTTATCCATTTTTATAACTTTTCCATCCCAGATTTTTTTTTTTTTTTTTTTGTTCTACTATTAAAATAAATGGGTTTTATTTACAAAAAGTATAAACAAATGAGATCGCACACACTTCGCCGATTTAAAACACTATTTTGTGTTTGTTTTTTACCTATTTATTTTAAGAAAATGGAGGGGGGGTATATTAAAAAAAATCTGCATCTTTCCTATCCTTGGTCAACGAAGGAGAAATCCTTCTAAACTGAGGCAATTTTTATTTTTGTCCCAATCCAGAGTGCCTCTTTTTTGGGAGCTACATTAAAAACCGATCTTAGAAATTTATAAAAAGATTATATTTTTAATTTTAGAAAGTATCAAACTGTTTGCCTCCCTCAATAGGGTAGATTAGAATAAGGTCAGTTTTTAATGTAGGGAAAGTCTATCTCCCCAAAAAGGAGCACTCTGGATCGGGACGAAAATTAAAATTGTCTCAGGCTAAAAGGATTAATCCTTCACTGACCGAGGAAAGAGAAAGTGTAGTATCAGAACAGATATTACACTTTGCTACAAGAAAAAAATTGAAGTGTGTGCGATTTTGTTTGTTTATACTTTTTGTAAATAAAATTATGTATTTACATAGTTTGATTTACAAGCACGTTTTGTTATGCGCACGTTTTTAATTAAAAACTTTGTAAATATAACCCTTTTTTTAATTTTTTTTATAGTAAAATTTTTTCTTTAATAAAAAAAAAAAAAAATCTGTGATGGAAAAGTTATGAAAGTGTATTAAATTTTTTAAAATTATAGCTAAAAGATAGACAAGGATCAATGTCTACATTTAGTTATGAATTTTAAAATATTTAATTTGGTTTTTGAAGTTTATAATTTTAACACTCTCCAGTTTTTACAATTTATATATTTGTTATTTAAGTCCTGAGTAAAAACAAAATACAAAAAAAAACCTATTGAAATACTTAGTCACATCTTTTATAAATAGATTTTTTTAAACATAACAAATACATTGTGGAATGCTTTGAACCATTGCATTCAATGTTGTTTTAACAAAGAATTCCGCTTGGCACTATTTCAAAATATATTATCGCTTAAAACCATTCAATGTATTTCTGATATAAATAGAGATTTTGTCTGTTCGTCCGTCAGTCACATTTTTTTTTTTAACATAAATGCATTGCGGAATTTGTCTGTTTAAATATTAGAGATCTTAACTACTTTTACATACATAGTTTTATTTACAAGCACGTTTTGTTATATGCAAATTTTTAATTAAAAAATTTTTTGTAAATAAACCTTTTTGTTTAATAGTGAAACTTTTCTTTAAAAGTCTGATGAAAAAGTTATAAAAGTGCGCATTTATTTATGATTTGACCGGAAGTAAAAGTTTTAAAAATTGGTTGTAGGGCAAGATGTGTTCTTTTTGTCGTTGCTCATTTTGGGGTGTTTGAAATCCATTTGATCCTTACTTCACTTTTATATGATGGATTTCGTTATTTGTATCTTTTCCCTGGTGAATATCGAGAGTAAGAAAAATGGCTACATTGATATGTCGGTCCAAAATGGTGAGGTCACACTGGTATGCCAAGCTGCCTTGAACATAAGAGTTCTGACACAGTTCCTGAGAGATGTAAAGAAATGTAAGGGGGACTTGATAGTACTGTGGCTGGATCATGCCAACACCTACGGGCCATGCCTCACAAACTAATGAGAAAAGCCCTAAAAGATCTTGCGTACCTTCATCCGTATGTGACCTGATCATTAACTACTATAATTACCAGTTGAGAGTAGTTTCAAGAATGGCAGATCGTGGAAAAGGGTATTATTACAGGTTGCACTATATCTGCTGTCCTCTTTTCCTTAGCCATAAACATACTAGTAAAGGCAGCCGAGGTCCACTTTGTAAGTCAGGAGTTCATCAAGCCCCGATGAAGGCTTATTCTAACCATGACAACATCAGTCATGGGAAGCGGGTGTCTTTTGAAGGGACTTGAGAAAATAATGTTTGTGGTTAAAATGAATTTTAAATCAGCAAAATTTAGGTCCCTAGTATTAGCAAGAGACAGGTCAAGAGGAAAGTTCAATTTGCAATTGCAGAACCAACAATCCCAACCCTGAATGAAAAGTCTATTAAGAACTTTGGCAAAACTTTCAACAGTCGTTTGAAGGACACAGATGCAATGCAACAGACTATTACATATCTTAATGAATGGCTGATTCAAGTAAAAGAAACGGACTGCAGCTTTCATTTTGCAGCCTTGTGGAGATGGTTAAAGCTGCAGTACACAGAATCCAGAGACTCCCCAAGTGGTAGCTGCAGGAAATGGTGCTGAAGAAGTTGCAAATGACAGAAGAGACTCTGGCATCAAGCTCTATTGGGGGCAATAGCTAACGGCAAAGCAGAGTTGTGTTATTTCTCCAATCCCCAAATCAACAAAGGTAAAGACAAGTATCATCTTATCTAAAAGGAAGTGGGCACGAGTGTAGAAGAACGGTACTGCAAAATGATCAGTCGAAGTCGGCATAGGGCCTTGATAAAATGGAAATTAATCTAACGGAAAAGAATTACCTGGTCTGATTACTGACTGTTAAATTTCAACGTGTTTAATTTCATTTACATATATGAGAGGAGAGGGGGGTCTCCAATTGGCAGTTGTGTGCAAAGAAAGGCGTAACACTCACAGGGTTTTCAGGATAATTTTTTGATGTTTCATTTCAAAATGATTTGGAGTAGTTAATAGCAGTAAAGTGCAATGATAGCTGTTTCTGTGTACTATTTATTAGTGGGTTTGCGAACTGGAGACCATAAACGATTGGGAAGCAACAGAATATTGGAAGAGAATTGCCTGCATCATAATTATTGCTGCTGCTGGATTCAAAAACTCAAATCTTAGCTGCATCTCGGTGCACCTTGAAGGCCATGAGATATTAGTTAAAAAATTGCAACGAAGATATGGAAGTAGTTATTAGCAGGAAGGATCACAGCAAGCATTCTGACTGTGTTCACAACAAAATTTGTTTAGGCTGCAAAAAAGTTGCGGCAAGGCAATACTCACCTGGTGAGAGATGGGCGTCGAAGTGGTGACTATGAAGAAAGCGCTAAACGAGGATCCTCGCTACTCTTCATACAAGAGTTGCAAGGGGAAACTACTTACGAAAGCCAAGAAACTCCTCAACAAGGTCAAACACTAAGTCGAGCCGGGAATGCTCTGGTTTTTCTCAGACCAGAACTTCTGCCAGGACGAGTTGTACAATGCGCAGAATAACAGGTAATTAGTCTACAATCCGCACAAAGTCCCACATGTCATAAAGAATAATTGTTCTTAAATTGTGATGATCTTTAAGTGTCTTTCCAGCGAAGGCCATGTCATGCCACCCCATGTTTTCAAAAACGTACTCTGACTCGATTCAGATGGTTATATTGAGTTACTGTCCACTGTTGTAAAGCGTTGAGTGGAGAGGGTCTATGATAAGGTCCTACATATGGAAGTAGGATTCTGTTCAGTGTCACACCTCCAAGAAAACCCAGAAATTGCTGATAACTTTCACAAGTCTAAAAATCTGACCCTCTTCCTTACTTGCCTGATTGCAACCTCCGTGGACTATTATGTGTGAAGCGCAGCTGAGAAATACATTAACCATACGGCTTGTAACAGCAAGGATTAAATGATTGTCAAGATCAACTGGTGTTAAGGCGTCTTTCGAAAGACACCCTGAAGGCTGTGTGCTCCGGGTTAAGATTCCGTGGAGTATCAAGGTGGCCTCTTTGAGTGAGCTTTATTTGACAAAAGATCCTCTAAGAGATGGACGTTGAATTTTGAGAATATATTAATTATTGGCCAAGATTTAACGGTTTTGTTTGTTTTTTTTTGGGGGGGGGGGTGAAAAATTTATCCCAAACACACTAATGGCTGCCTCGAAGCTTTGAGTGACAGTTGGTGCTTAAATCGATTGCGGATGAGGTGCAGTGAGTGCATCGTTAGGACGCAAGTAAATAGGGAAGGATAAGTCTCTTATATCAAACTGAGAGTAGAATTTTTGGTGCTTGTACAGAGAAGCGTGCATATGAAAAACGCTGAAAATCGCAGTTCCAGTTTAATTAACCAGAAAACTCTTTGATATACTTATGTATCAAGCAAAAATAGGTTTGTACGCCAAAAATTAGCAAAAACTATCGAGTAGAATTGTGATAAACAAAAAAATCCGTTATATCGGTTAATCGGGTCAGCCATTGATTCGAGCGAAAAACACGAAATTCAGGGGGAGTTAACCCAGTCTGTCATATTAACAAGTAATAAATTAATGGCATTCACCAAAATATGAAACTGATTTTTATTTTTAATTAAAATTCTACTCTATCATTTCCTACTTTTGGGTGAAGATACTTATTTAAATCTGCTGTGTAAGTATATAATAGTTTTTTGTGGTATTGATAATTTAATCTGCACACTTCTCTGTACAAGCATTGAATTTTTAAAATAATTTTTTATATTTAACTGTTGTGGAACTTTAATATATTTCTTAATTTTATATTTATTTTTCTAATATTTGTTTACTGATTTTTTTTTTTCTTGTATTAATTTTTGTAGGGTTTAATATTTTGCAAGTAGGTTTGTTTGGTCTTTACTGATAAGATTTTGTCTTGGCTATGTTTTTGTTTTTCTAATTTTACTTTAGATTGTATCATTTTTGCTTCTTTGATTCTATTACATCATTTGTCTCTTTTGTAAAATTTTGTAAATTCATTATTGATTGATTTGAAATAAAAATCAATTTGATAAATTTTTCTAAATTTATTGGCTTTTATAAATAACTTTTAGTTTATCATTAATTCTTTTTCTCTTTTTTTTCTAAACTTATTTTGAAAATTGTTTTTGTCTAAACAAAATGTTGATTATATTCATAATTTTATATTCTAATTCTTCTTGTATTTTCTTTCTATAGTCATTGGTAGAATTACTACTATGATTTTTATTAAAGTCGAATACCTTCCACCTTTATTGTTTGATAAGATTTTCTAAATCAATTTAATTCTTATGACTCTCGGTATATCTTTCAAGGAATAATCAAAATTTATTTTTTCCATGTTTGTTATTTATTATTAGCAGGAATACCCTGCGTTGCCCGGGAATGAATGAGGAACTGTTTTCCTGCACCCACCATTTAACCCATGTTGTATTAGCAAAAGTTGAAATTATCTCAACCATCACCTCTGTTGAATCAGGTGAAGCTGAATTTATGGTTTTTACTTCTTGAGGTGACTACCACCCGTGACTTAGGGTTAGTGTTGATGTAAATTACAGAATACCAACCATTTTGTATGTCTGTTTGCCCTTATTTGGGATATTGTTGATGGTGTTTAGCATCAACTTTACGTGTTATTTATTATTTCCCCTTTTTTAAATGGACAAGTATATAAGAGTTTATTATTGCCCCCCCCCCTCCTGCACACACACCTAAAACAAAAAACACCTTTACTGACGGCAGCTAAAAAAAATATTTTACAATTTTCTAATGACCCGTTTTCAAAAGTCTTTTAAAAGATAAATATAGATTTTTCTTGGAGTATTTCAAAGATAGGTGGTAAATTAAAATATTGATAAAGTCAATTTTATAAAAAAAAAAATAATTTTTAAATTTTATTTTGTGGATTAGCGGGGCATATCCATAGGGACATCCCAAGTGGAGAGTTGTACAGCAAGATGTTTGTTCACATTACATTTAAACTTATGCATGTTGGTATAGTCAAGGAAACGGAGCAGGGAGTGATTTCCAAAGTCTAACCATTCGAGGAAAGAAGCTATTAGAGTAGAAAGTCTTCCGCCATCTGCGGATCTCTATAGTGAAGCGGTGGAATTTAGCTGTTTGTCTGATGTATTTAGGTCGAGGGGACACCAAAGTTGCAAGTTTGTCAGAGCACTTTCCATTGAAGTACTTGTAAAACAAACATAGGGATGCAACATTGCGGTGATGGGGCTGGAGTTTGGTAGAAAGTGTGGGACCTATTATCTAAGAGGGAGGTTCAGGTGATTTTTTTATATATATAATTCATAATTCAATCTTGATGATAATTGGCATCTTGGTAACAGAAAAACCTGTCCTTCGATAATTTTTGTATAAATTAGATCTACTGCTGCTTTTCTTATTGTTCTTTTAACATAATATTCAATTCGTGAATATCCAATTTTATGGTCAGAATAAATAAATTAATATCAATAAGATTTGTTTAATGTAAAACTCAAATACTGAATTATTTTCATAGATTTTAAGAAATTTATGCAAATCGTAACATGAAGCAAATTTAGTTGCCATCAAATAAAACACTTCAGTGTTAAAATATTAACCTAAAGAAATAACTATTAAAAACATTAAATAACATGTGTGGTCCCCCTCTGTATGTGGCGAGTGTAAAATGCATTAAATTTGGGTAATTTGGGGCATTTTTGACCTCATGGGGGTGCAAACCAGAATTTTTCTGAGGTCAAGGATGCGCATTTTATATCCAGAACAATTGCCTCTACATTTTGGCCAAGTATCAGAGAAATTGAATGGATGAATGAAAAGTTATGGGGCAAAAAATGTAATTTTTTGCCATTTTGGGGCCTTTTGACCCCCCCTGGGGCGCTAACCAGATTTATTTTCAAAAATCGGAGAATGTCACTTTCTAACCTGACAAAAGTTACAACTTCATGCAAAATTTCAGAGAAATTCAATGGATGGTTGCGGAGAAAAAGCCGGACGGACGGAAATGCCTCAAAACATAGGTCTAGCAATCTTTACATTTTGCGATAAATATAATCTACTAAACAGATCTGAATGGTCGATTCTATGTCGACATGGTTACAAATTATCGTTCATGTACATATAAACCCTGTAGAATAAGTAAACCATAGATAGTAAAAACTGATCAATATAAAATGTAGACGTAACATTTAAACATAACTATAAACTTGCTAGTGTTTTTGTTATGTAACCGGTCAACATGCCTATCCATCAACAGTAGACAAAGGGGGTTAGACACATAGAATAATACGGTTGTATGTATGGCACATGCCTTACATGTTAATGTGTGTGTTTTAATATATATTTGTAGTAATAATGGGGGAGGGGCTTAATTATTTGATTGTTGCTATGTCTGGGAGGGCATTGGACTTTGTTTTTTTTGGGGGGGTGAGGGGTACACATCTATATCTGTTTACCATATGTAGGTATGGTTGTGTCTGTGTATATACATCTATCCAAGAATGCTTGACTGTTGTATAGAGACTGATAAGGATCTAATGCCTACTTGATCAAATGTCACCCAATGCAGGGGGAGGGGGGGGGCAGTGGATAAGTGAGACCACTGGGGCATTGGAACTTAAAAAATATTTTTTTTAAATTAATAGATCAAACAATCACACTCCCAAATACTAGTCCCTCTCCCATACCTCCAATCAAAACAATGACCAAAAGATGATGTCTTGTGTTGACATCATGCCAAATAAATTTGCAAGAATACACTTGATGAATGGGTCTACCATGAAACTGCAGTAAAGTATTAAGGCCCTTTTAATTATTCATTGTTTTTTTTTTTTTGTTTTTTATGTGTCATGATTCTCATGTTCTTTCTTCATTTTATTTCTTGTTTACAGTTGGCCTTGATGCAGCTGGAAAGACAACTATTTTATACAAGTTAAAACTTGGAGAAGTTGTTACTACAATTCCAACTATAGGTAAGTCAAAACTAAAATAAATTAAATAAAAAAAAATAAAAAATAAATTATTTTTTATTTTTTTTTATTATTATTATTCTGTACAAATTTGTAACATCAGAAACAATTTTAGTATCTGGAGGTGATTTTTCTATTTTCAATCCTTACAAGTGTAGAGGCTTGTTCGGAAAGCTGGCACCAGGTCTCAATTATAAGTGTGGATAATGTCTGGAGCAGGCACACCCACTTGACTGCTGATCTTGCCCCGAGATGAAGTTGAACGACCATTTCAAAGTGGTGGACTCCTTTTGTTATCTTGGGAATGTGTTGAGTTGCTGGAGGTGGTTGCAAGTTTTGTCTAAGGCTAAAATCAGCATGGGATAAGTTCCACAAACTGTTGCCAGTCCTAATATTGCAAACTATCCTCCTTACATCCAGGGGGAAGGTATATAGCAGCTCTGCTAGGTGAGTGCTGGAGTCTTACTCAGTCCGCACTTGCCATCTTCAGCATAATGGCAGATCAATAAGACCTGGCATATCAGCCCTGATACCTTATTGGCATGGCTGAATATATCAAAGCTTGATGAGCTCCTGACAATCAGTTAAACTACGTTGACTTGGCCATGTTGAGGAGCTATTCTTGGATGAGAAAATGCAGAGACCTTGAGGTGGAAGGTCGAAGGAAAGTGGGATGATCCAAGAAAATTTGGATGCAAGCTATCAACAAGGATCAATCCTCAAAACTGCCAAGCTTGGAAACTAGGATTGCAGGCTGCCAGAAAACGGACCTCTGACCACGGAAAAAAGACAATAAAATGGATTATTATAGTACCTCATTTATTGGTCTTGCGTTTTTGTAGATAAACAAGATTTGATCAAGTTTCGAAAATCATTTGCTACACATGAAGCAGAGCTGGGAGTAAGCAATTGTTAGTTTGTTTATTTTTTGTTTTTGTTTTTTTAAAAGTTGACGCCCACCTCTGACATTGGTTAGGTCTCTGAGTGATATGTTATGAAAAGTTAATCTTCTAAATAATTCAATTTTGTCTGATTTTAAATTTATAATGTTGAGAAAAATGTTGGATTTTAGTACATTCTAATCCTGCTCTTTGAATATACATGGGTGTCTTTTTTTTTGTCTTTTTTTTTTTTTGTCCTTCCTTTCAATCAGTATTGCTATATCTAATATAGAAAGTTATCTTATCGGATTTTTCGAATTAGACTCATATAGCAATGCATCTGACAGATCGATATTTAATTCTGGCTAGCCAATTTTTGCTTTCGTTGTACCTTGTTATTTGACCTAAAAAGAAAAAGGGTACTTTGTTTCAGTTTCTTTAAAAAATTATTCCAGTTTGGAAGAGTTATAAAATATATTATTCACTAATGTCCTAAAAAGAAATCAGCTTATGTCATTAATAAAAACACATTTTGTAATTTTCTAATCAATTTTTGCCATCAGATAAACAATTACATTTCTTTTTACATATTAGCATATGCATTTCTTAAAACTACTTATCATACTGGTAGGTAAACATTTAATGCTGTGAGCAGTCATGATTGCAAAATAGCTGCACATTGAGTAATTTTTTCTTTTCTTTTACATCAGTTAGTACACCAGAATTGCAAAGTCTGCAGGTATAACGGTTGACTTCCTAGATTTCTCAAAATTCCAACTCCTTATTTTAAAGTATGGCAATATTCAGACGGTCTGTTGATTCTTTGGAGATTAAAAAATCCAACTCCTAGCATTTTTACAACTCTGACTCCTTCCAAAACTCTGACTTTGATTCCGCAACCCTGATGTTCACCCTTCCTAATTTGAACAATCCTAATTTTAGTTTGCCTTACGAAAATCTGATACATCAGCTTATTAAATAGAAGAAAGCAAATACTGTTTGATGATTCAGAGAAAAATGTTTATATGATTTTCTTTATTTTGTTTATATGTTTCAGATTTTTTAAATAAGTGGCAAACTTTATAAGATTGAGTAATTATTTGATTCTTGATTATAATTGTGAAATTTTGCTGAATTTCGATTTGTCTAATAACATTGTGGTGCAGTGTTTCAAAAAAAAATGCATTTATAAAATTCAACGTTTTTAAAATAGATTAAAAGAAAATTCATATGATATGTTGAGGGATAGTTGTACACTGTATATCTATTTCTAGAGGACAAGGGTTCAAATCCATGCCCCCCCCCCCCTTCTCAGCAGGATATTTTTTTAATGATTTATACACTCCAGATTTTCAGGTGACTCCAAAAAAATAGAACTTATTTCTCCAGTAATCTTTAATTGAGAGAATAATTACTGGAGAAATAAGTTCTATTTTCTCTCGATTAAACAAAGATTTCTGTATGGAACTTTGGTGATCGCATAGAGCATTGGAGATATCAAAAAAAAAAAAAAAATTGCAGATAGAACCGTTTTAATTTCTGGTGAATCATAAAATCTCAATCTCATAACTAAATGAAGATCTTGTTCGAAAGTGATCAACATGAGTTAGTGACATCTAATATAAACTTGTTATTGCGAAATATAAATAATGGTGAATTTTTTTTTTTTTTTTTTACAAATATTCATAATTTTGAGCATTCAATAAATTCTGATAGTTCTTTTGCCTATACATTTGAAAACAGCTGCAGAGTGGATTACACAAGACATTGTTTTAACATAAACTAAAATGTTCAAAGCCATTTCTTTTTCAAAGTTTGTAGATTTTTTTTTTTTTTTTTTTTTTTTTTTTTTTTTTTTGATTTTTTTTACAAAAATTGGTCATAGAAACACCAAATTTTTTAATTGCGAAATCTCTAGGATGTTAATTTCAAGTTTGCCATAAATGCACATAGTGTTATGTATGGTTCACATACCAGAATGTTAACTTTATTTTTATTTTTTTTACTAAATATTTTTATATTAGGTGATGTTGAATGAATAGAGCGAGCAGTAGTGGTAATTGCTGGAAGCTGCTGATCTATATAATGTTAACATTCTGGATCTGTGTATGAAAGCAGCAGCAGTAAGATGGAATTTCTAAATATTTATGAAAACCAACAAGGAAATAAACCAATATATGCCTATCATTAAAATTTGTGTAGACTATGAACCAACCTAAGGATAATCACTGTTTAATTTTTGTTGCTTAACTTTTAACTGTAGGTTAAATCTGTCTTGATTAAGTTATCAATACTTAAATTCTTGAAGAATACGTACACATTTCACTTCTAGATAATAAGTTGTTTTTTTTATTTCTTTTTTTTTTTTTCCCCCAAATTTTTATTTATAAATGTTAATGGGTACGAAATTTTAAAGCTAATAAAATCTGGAGTTAATCTAGCAAATTGTCTCCGAACATCTTTTAATTATCAGGGGAGTAATGTTAGAATCAAGGGATGCGCGAGAGCGCTCTATCCCTTAATAGACTACACGAATGGCCTATGCTGGAAATCTCATTTCTTTGATCAATCATAACTCAAAAACCAAATTAGTTAAAACTTTGTACAAAATTTTTATTTGATAGGTTCTATAGGTGTGTAGAATTTCAGCATCATTAGTCAAGGCAACCCAGAGATCCAGAAAGTTCAATCATGAAATCATGTTATCTGTGTGTGTGTGTGTGTGTGTGTGTGTGTATGTACGTATGTGCCACCCTGTATCTCATCAACTATTTGATGGATTCAGCTGATTTTTGGTAGAGATAGAGGTTCTAGGGTCTAGTTGATGGCATTTTAATTTCAGTTTACCATATACCTTAGTTTTCCAGAAAATTCCAAAAAACCGTAAAAATGACCAGTATTCATACACTTTATTCCATATCTTATCGACCATTTGATGGATTCAGCTGATTTTTGGCAAATATAGAGGTTCTAGTGTCTAGTTGATGGCATTTTAATTTCAGTTTACCATATATCTTGATTAGTCAAACTATCAACTATATCAGTTATGAGAAGGCATTCTATTGAGGCATAATCTTTACAAAAGTAGTGACATTCCATAAAAAATGTCAGTATACTGAAATCATATGCCCTTAATAGGGTTAAGATGAAAATTCATATGCACTAAATGTACAAAAGCAAGGAAATTCTCAAATTTTTACACTTTTATTGTGATTAAGGGTATGCGAGCACAACAGGGCTATGTATTTTACTGGTAGGAATTTTTCTTCAGCGCACCTCACACACTTCATCCACTCATGCATAGAGATGTATACTGTAGTGATGTGATAATGAAATGCTTTGGTTGATATGTAGTCATACCCTTAATGACAATAAAAGTGTAAAAATTTGGGAATTTCCTTGCTTTTTTACATTTAGTGTATATGAATTTTCATCTTAACCCTATTAAGGGCATATGATTTCAGTATACTGGCATTTTTCATGGAATTTAAGTAAAATTGAATCTAACTAAAACGTAAGAGAAAATTATATTCAATGAAATCCTTCCAATATCTGTAAAAGATTCTAAAAGAAATTCCTTAAAAATCTTTAGTAATCTTTTTTCTATTTAAAGTTTTCAAGATGATTTACATTTCCTGTCATTGTGTAAATGAAGAAATTTGGTTATTCTCTCAATCTTTTCTGAACATTGTATGGATTTCATTGAATATATAAGTTTGCTGTTCTAGCGTTATTCCTGTTAGTTGGAAGATTTGGCATAATGGTTAGCGTTTGCTGATGGGCTGGGAGACCAGGGTTCAATATTTGGTACCAAAGACTTAAAAAAAAAAATGATACTTGATGCCTCCTTGCTAAACCCTCATAAGATGAGGGTCAAAGATAAGTGGAACAATAGAGGGAAAGGACTAGCATCTTCCCCTACATCTCTTGCAAACGAAAAGGGAGCTTCAGGTCGCCCTCAACTCCGCTCAATCGAAAAGATTTTATGTTTTTAAAAATTTTATTTAGATTTTTTTTTTTCTTTAGGAGACAATTTGCTAAAAATAAACAAACTTTTATTAACTTCATTTGTACACTGAAAATAGCCTCCTCCTACTGTCCTGATGAATTTCTAATCTAAAATGGTCTAAAAAAAAAATTTTTTTTTTTTTAATGTGTGTGTGTGTAATATATATATATATATATATATATATAATTTCAGATCGTTAACTCCCAGCTCTGTCAATTTAATTTTACAAACCTTTGTTTCATGCTTTTATTTAGAAATCAATTCTTCGGATTTCTTAAAGTTATTAATTTTTTATCTGATTTTATTTCTGCTTAATCTTTTTATCAACAGAGCCAAATCTATTAATGGTTAATTAGATTATGTCTTCTACTTTTTAATACCAACTGAACACCACACCTTTTTGATTGGATTAACGCTTAATTGTTTTTTTTTATTGTTTTTTTTGTTTTGTTTTTTTCTACCTGGATTAAAATTTGAACTAGACAGTAAATTATGAATTTAATATTTTTACCTCTTGAAAACCTTAGACTTAATATTTTAATATGTATCCAATAAGCGATATATATATTATAATTCTAAAGATCTTGATGTTTTTTCTTGGAGTGGGGGGGGGGGGTATTAAACATTCTAAAAGTAATTACAATTTTACTTTATACTAAACAAAAATTCATTTTCAATACGTAAATTAAATGTACATTAAAAAAAAATAATAATGTCACTTATTTTTAAACAATCTTTTGATGATACAGGTTAAAATTCCATAAAACTTTCTTTTTTTTTTACATGGATTTTTTTTACATGGATTTTTATTTATATATTTTTTATTAGTACAACTTAATTGTTTTACTCATTTAAATCAGTTTTGAAAATTTAATGCAATTGTAATTTAATTTTACCTTTTTAAAATATTTTTGCTATGAATTCAATATAAATTTTGAGGATTTTGTCCACATTATACAAATGTATTAATTTATAAGAAATTGTCTTTTCTAATAGAAATAAGTTAATCAAAATTTATCAGTACTGATACAGCTTTTGAACTAGACAAAACCAACTTTTGACGATGCAGAATTACGTAAACAGTTGGAAAAAGACGAATGAAAACTGGCGTCACAATCAACACGAGGCGACGTTCAAACAGAAAAAAAAAAACATTTAAAGCAAGAAAAACATTTACCATATGTTTATTTTTATGCAAAAATTTTTTTTTTGCTGAAAAAAATAAATGAAAATAATTTTTTTTATTCTTTTGGTACTGGTCCAGCTTTTGAACCAGAAAAAAACCAAACCGTTTTTAATCTTTTACCAAATCTAACTCTAACCAACCTTTTTTTTTTTTTTTTTTTTTGGTGACAGTTATTTGTTGATTTTTTTTTTTTTTTTTTTTTTTTTTTTTTTTTTTTTGAAATTCTTGACAATCGGCAATTTACAATTTAACGTCTGCTTATCTTGCCTTCTGATTGGATATGTGCTTCGGTATCTTCCGGCTGTTTACGTAAACAGTCTGCAAAAAAACGAACGAATGGTCTGTTGTGTCTGGTTCAAAAGCTGTACCACTACCAATGTATCTGCTTTACACAACCTGTCAAATACTGTAAAACTTGTCACGGAAATATTTCACTTACAAAATAAAAATTAAAATATTTTAATGTTTGTAAAGCAAAGACAATGTTATTTTACTACACCTTTGCATATGTAATTAAAGATCTTTTTAAAAAAAAAAATTTTGTTTTTTAAATAGACCTGTAGGTTTAGTGATACCAGAATTCATTGTTTTAAGTTAAAAATTCTTGAAAATAATCAGGACTCCATTTTAAAAGAGGCAAAACTTAGAATTCTCAGAAGCTTAAAAAGAATCCTTGAAAAATCAAAATGCTATATATAATACTAGGTGTACTTAGCAGGCGTTGCCTAGGCATCTTATTAATTTCACTCAATGCGGCCAGTGCAGTGAACGCATGCATACATACAGGTTCACACTATTATGCATGTGTTAAATGACATAATTTTTATCAATCAAGGTTTTGTTAGTTTGAACAGCTCATTAAATGTTGTCCTTGAAATTTTTTTTTTATTATTATTTATTTTTATTTTTTCAAATGATAACAGAATTCTGGAATCCTGAATGTGTAAGAACCAGGGTTGTGGAGTCAAGGTCAGACCTTTTACTTTTCAACTCTGCACCCCTGCATCCATCTTGAAATTACAGTAGATTATTAATCAAATATCTGCTCAAGTGTTTTTAACATTTATTACTCCTACTTGAATTTATTTTTTAAATGTTGGCTGTATCATTTCTTTGTTTCAGGCTTCAATGTTGAAACTGTTGAGTTTCGAAACATCAACTTTACCGTCTGGGATGTTGGTGGACAGGATAAGATACGACCCCTTTGGCGACACTACTTTCAAAATACACAGGTAAATAAATTTGTTGGGTCTTGTTAATATATAATCTAAATTGATCTTTACCTATTAAACCAGACTGCAGTATATGCTGTTATTTTCTAATATAACCGCAACATTTTTATTGAGTAACTAGATACTTGCTAAGAAAGTATTTAATTGAAAATGAATGACGTCATAAAGAATGAAGTGTAGCTTTTGGCAACTTTAAAAAAGAAAGTTCATTTTGTGATGCCATCTATTTTCAAGTAAATATATAAATATTTGTTTTTTTGATAATCATTAGTTTATTTTTTTGTTTTTATCCTCTCTCTCTCTCTCTCTCTCTCTCTCTCTCTCTCTCTCTCTCTCTCTCTCTCTCTCTCTCTCTCTCTCTTTTTTTCTTTCATTTTTTTCCTTTTTTCTTTCATTTTTTTCCTTTTTTCTTTCATTTTTTCCTTTTTTCTTTTTTTCTTTCTTTTACACCATTTTCCTTGTCTAAGTACTTATCACATCATTTGCCTTTTGTGACATCATCTATTTCTCTCACCACTTCAGATTAGGTGTGCATGATGAAAAGTTAAATCTGAAAAAAAGTAGCGAAATTACTGTTATTAGAATGGCAGCCAGTAAAAAAGGAAAAGCAGAGAGATATGATGTTCATAAAAACAAAATGGATGATATGGTGTTGGGACATCTTTCAACTGCCTCGAAATCCTTATATTTACGGAAAGGCGGGTGATTTTACTTCAGATAGATTTTAAAATCTCTGAAATGAAATAAGTGTCAAGTGCTAAGTATTTTAACCTTTTTTTGCCAGGTAAATTATTTCTAGGAAAATGTTCCATTTTGAATTAAAGTGAAGCTAGCTTTTATGACCTGTAGAATTATGTGACAAACCTCTGTAATAAATGCATCTTATATAAGTTTGTTTTTTGTTTTTTAATTTTTTTTTAATATTTTATTCAATAAATACATAATTCAACATTTGACAAAATATGAGTTAAATTAAAAAGTTCATGAAAATCTTTTTCAACCACCAAATTTAAAAAGCCTATATTCAGAACATCAAGAAGTTTCATTGGATGTCTTGCTGGCTTGGTAGGCCGAGAGAAGGCTCACAGCATTTCCTTGAATAGGAGCAATGTAGAGACGCTCGTAAAGCCAAGTTAATTCATGATGGTTCCCGGTATAGTAGGTCCTTAATAGACCAAGGCTGTTGAGGGAATTACGCATGGCGTAGCCTATCACTCCACTTGTCTCTGCAACAATCAGTGGAAATACAAATCTGTCAAGAAGACAGACGTATTTTGATCGCTTGCAGTCATCTTCTAACACTGCTACATGTTCAGGGTTTGTCGATGAGTCTATTACTGATGAGGAGTGCAAAAGTGTTGACACAAGTCGCATCCCATATTAGCGACTTGCCATTTGCAAGGTTTAACTATTTGCCTCTGTGATTCATCTAGACTTCATTTTGCTAAAGATATTTGGTACAAACTCTATTCATACACAGTAGAATTTAGTAGAGAATTAATGTATAAACGAAATAATGGAAATTACTTTAAATATATCATACATTGATTTTAAATATTTTTGATTCCATCTGTAATTGTCTCCAGTTTTCATCAGTTTAACAAAACTTATCTCCCTTAAGTCGTGTTTCTCTTTTAATTGTAAATTCATCATTGTGAAGAAATTAAGAATTATTTTAAACATTTTATGAAACTTAATATATTTCTTAACTACAATTAAAATTTATAGTAAAGTAATTATTTTAACAATATTCTCTAAAAAAAAAAAAACTAAACTGTTTTAAATATTATTTTTCAACATCCTGTTAAAAGTGCATGTTCTGTTAAAACATGACTGAGAGAAATGTTACTTTTTAAAATCCATTAAGCATTGAAACAAAATATTTTATGTAAAATTTATTTACATCGAAACAATTATTTACATCACCAGTTTTTTCTCAAATATTATTTAGTGAAATTTATTTTTGTGGGGGGGGGGGATTAATGAGAAAATAAGAATGTATTCCCTTGTATACACAAGATGATAAATTTTTATTTTCTCTTCAATCACACTCCAAAATAAAAGATCCATAATCCAAGTTCAATTTATTTTCTTTCTTCCAACCATTACTCAGCACATTTGCCCTTTATCGTCACTAGTTAGATCTTGTTTGGGAGCAATTGGATAGAAATATGCATGCACACACATCTCGTCATTGATTACATTTTTCATGTAAATTTAATTCCAGCTTTAAAATCTATTTGTACTTTTCTCCCATTTCCCTTGTAGGGTTTGATATTTGTGATAGACAGCAATGATCGTGAACGAATGAGCGAAGCTTCAGAAGAGTTGCAAAAAATGGTAAGTTTAATATCTCGAGTTTCCATTTGATTTGTTAGGTAATAAGTAAAATAGCTGATATGTTTCTATTTAACAAACAGGGAAAGAACAGCTGAAATTATGACAGGATAAATAAAACTGGATTTGAACACAGCTGGTTATGTTATAAATAAAAAATTAAAAAAAAATCTTAATGTGTGCACACAGATAAGCACAAAATGATATGCTTTCAATAATATTTTAGCAATTTGAAAATCAAACAATGCTAGCTTTTAACGCAATGCGCCCTTCTCAAATGCAAGATGTTTTTTTTTTTCTTTTTTACGGGTCTTTCCCCGTTTGAAGCATTCCTGCTTCTTGGTGGAGACAGTAGTCCGTTCGTCTGAAGGAAATGACGGTTTGAAAGTCTGAATGTGAGCACGTGGTTTCGTGTTTTGAATAATGAAAAGATAGTCACATTTTTTAAACATCGTTTTTTATTTGAATAATATTTTAGAAATTTAAAAACCAAATAAACAATTTTTTTTTTTAATAAATTTAAAGGTTTTCAGCGCAATGTGCCCTTTTCAAAAGCGAGATACTTTTTTCTCTTTTTCTACATGTCAATTTTCATTAATTGATTTCCAGATGTTTTTTGTTGTTTTTTTACATAAAACAGTTTTTTAAAATTTTACTCTAATTTAAAATGGATGCAAATTTTATTTCTGCTGGTTTCCGCATCATATCTATAAATGTTTATTTACGTATTTAGACTTTAAGATGTAGACATGTATGTAATCTTATTAACCGCTATTTCTCATCCGATATTACCCCAGCGACTATATGTTCCCATTATCATAACAATTCTATTATTTTTATTTGAACGCAGCAGCAGCTCAATTCTGATCTTGATAGGTATCCCAAAACAAAATTTTATTTTCATTATATCTAAAATCTTTTGATGTAGACATAATAGATTTTTGCAAAACAAACAAACAATGGTACCAACTTTATTTTCGTAGCTCAATGGGCCATCAAGTTTTGATTGTTCAAAGTTTGGTAGAAATTAGAAAATTTGCTGTTTTGTTTACTGTTGATTAAGAAACCAATATTAGCTTTGTATAATTGATAATCAAACAAGTGAAAAATGTAATGTCACCTAACCTAACCTAAATTGGGATCTGTGCAGCGAGATGTGTTTACATTAGTTTTAAATTTCTGCATGTCAGTACCGTCGGAGAAACAGGAGGCAGGGTGAGAGTTCCAGAGGCCAGCAGCACGAGGAAAGCTATTTGACCTCCACAGTGAATGGATGGGATTTAGTCGATTGTCGAGTTGGTCTAGTGAACTTAGGACGAGGCGGCACCAGAGCAGCCAATTCATCGGAGCACAATCCATTGAAGTATTTGTAAAACAAGCACAAGGATGCTACATTGCGGACTGGAGCTTGATTGACAGTGAGGGACCTATTAGGTTGGCGACTCTTTTTTGGACCTTGTCAAGGAGGGAGAGACTAGTAGATGATGCACCAGCCCAGATGTGGCAACAATACTCCATGCATGGGCAGATGGTGACTTTGTAGAGATACAGGATAATGTCAGGTGTGAGGAGTTTACTAGCCCGGTAGAGGGAGCCAACCTTCTTTGCATCATTTGAAGTTGGCACTACATTAAAATCTCATCGAGGTTGACTTTATCTATGCAAAGGCCATTGAAAATAGTAACTTCTACCTTAGTAACAACATGGAATTTGTTGCTTACCTTGCGCAAACATTTCAAAATAAGTTTGGGATTCCTTGAGACCAACACAAAGATGCATTACATTCCTCAAAGGATTCAGTACGAAATGTATTTCTGCAGTCATTTTAATAACTGTAGATTGTTGATCCAACAATCAAAAGGTGAAATTTATGCTAATTTAATACATGGATTGGGTTGTCTATTTCACTTTAGTTTTTGGTAACTTATCTTTTAACTCTGTTCAATTTGTAATTTAAAAGTTACTGTTTAATTTTAAAAAAACAAAAACTTGAAAGTAAATTTTAAAAGTAAAAATAAATTTAGTAGAAAAATAAGACATAAATTTCAATAATGGTAGTAACCCATATCTTACCATAAATTTTCTTTTTTAATTGTGTACATTTTAATTTTTTTTTTTTTTTTTTTTTTTTAAACGAAAGTTCAACAAAAAAATATATACACCAGTTTATTTTTTGTATAAAATGTTTCCAGTTTAATTCTTTTTAATAATTTAACTAAATGTTTTAGTTAATGTTATAGAACTAGTCTCTTTATATCTATAGATATTTACCTACATGTTTAGACTTTCACACGTAGACATGTATATAATCCTCTCATATCAACCACTATTTCTCATCCGACATTACCCCAGCGACTATATGTTCCGATTATCATATAACAATTCTATATTTTATTTTCATTTGAACACAGCAGCAGCTCTGTGGTTCAATCCTGGTCTTGAAATGTATTCTGAATCAAAATTTTATTTAGAAAAGTAAGATAATTTTCAATGATGGCAGTAACCCGTACCTTACCTTAAAAATTGTGTACATTTTTTCTTCTTTTACACATAAAAGTTCAACGAAAGAATTAAGAATTATTCAATGAATAAATAAAACACTTTTCTTTTTTTTTTAATTTATTTATTTATTTTTATTTTATTTTTATTTTTTTTTTATTGGCATATCACACGTGTTTGGTCATACCTAAACCATTTCTCTTCTAGTTCATTTATTTTTATAAAAAAATTTACCAAGGCTAATTAAAAAAAATAATTTCACTAAATGTTTTAAGTTGATAATAACCAAGAACCTATATGTCCAGTAATTTAAATAAACAACAAAACGGGTACAGTTTTTAAATTGTAAATTTTAATTTTTTTTTTTTTTTTTTTTTTTTTTTTTTCAACTAAAAATATATTTATTTTAAACAATGTGTAATAATGACTTAAACAAAGAAAATATCAGAATTAAACTCTCTTAGAACTTTGAAAGTGAAGTGGTTTGTTGATGTTTTTGTTTGCTTTGGTCAACGGTGCTGTGCTTATGTGTCAAGCTGAGTTGGTTATATTTTTGTTTATTTTATTGCTCTGTGTGGGATAGGTTACGATCACTTTCTGAATTTTTTTTTAATTTGAAAGACACTTTTTTCACCACAAAACGCTCATCACAAAAAATAGTGGCCTGATTTTTTAAATAGGCTGAAAATGAAGCAAAAGAAATAATGAAAGAAAGATTAAATTGTTTATATCGAAATTTTATCAAAATAATTCAAATATTAAACAATGTTTAGATGGAAGGAAATTTCAGTATATTTACCAATTCTCACGCTGTTAATAAACTAGGCTGGTTTGAAATACCTAATATTGTTACATAATGAAAGTCCTGAGCTTGAGTGGAGAAAATGTGATACCGAAACTTGGGCTGTCTCTGCCGGTACACTAAAGAAACTGCACCATAATGACAAATCAATGGTCAGATGGATCTGTTTGGTGAGGCCTGAACAAAGCATACCTTTTGGGTCTCTGCTCGCATAAGTCAACCTGAAAAGCCTCGCAGACATCATGCAGAAGAGCAGACTACGTTGGTTGGGGCACATTGAGCGCAGCAATAGCTGGATTGTTATACATTAGCACACTTCTGACACATGAGTATACTTGCAACGTGTAGCTGCCGCGAGTTCACAACCTCCACCTGATGACAGCACGTCTCGAAGGTAATGGAGGCAAGATATGATCCACCTTTTTAATAAAATAGTATTCTCAAAGTGATTGTTAGTTTTCATAACATAAAGCATAATACCTACTGGTCGATTATAACCGACTGTTTTATGATCATTAAAACTGTAATCTTATATATTTCCTTTTAATCTCATTTATCTCATTAACTACTTGGTGTAAAGCAGAAAACAAGTTTTCTGCCTTTCCGTTTGTCTTCTTGTATTATTATTCCAGCAACAACCTATGTATATGAATAAATAATACTCTTCATTTCTTTTTTTTTTTTTCTTTTTTTTATATTATTATTTAAATTTTTAATCAAATTCTTTGTCTTTTAATTTTTCAGCTTTCAGAAGATGAACTACGAGATGCTATTTTACTAGTGTTTGCTAATAAACAGGATTTGCCAAACGCCTTGTCAGTGTCACAAATTAGAGATTCTCTCAAATTAGACAATTTGAGCACCAGGAAAGTAAGTTGTCCTTTTGTTATATTATTATCAGAAAGACCCAGCATTACACGAGATTTTTTTATTTATTTAACAAAGTTAAAATTAATTTAATAGATTGAATGAAGAACTCTGTCCTCTTGCCCATCATACCATATTACCTTTTCATTTTTTTTTTTTTTTTTTTTTACATTTTATAATATCCGATTTGGGGGATGGGACTCGAGAGTGTACTAAGCATTGATTCGATTGGTGGGAATGTGACATTAATTGAAATAGATTTCAATATATAGTCTTTAACACCCTCAAGGCACACCTGGCGTTTCTCAAATCAGTGCGGACCCATGTATTCCTGCGCCAAGCCCTAAACCCGTAGCATTTTTTTTCTATAATTTTCATGTTATAAATAATGTAAAATGTCATTTCTTTTTAATTGATATCAAGATGCAACGCAGAATGCATTGTTATCATAAAAGTGCTTGACTGATGCAAAACACTATTACATTCCTTGGAAACGTAACTGGTTATGTTGTATTTAGAGGTGGGAGGGGGGATTACTTCAAGCATTTACATGTGTGTATATATATATAAATAATTATGAATAAATATTTTCAAAATAAACCCATATACACGTGTTTCATGCTAAACCTGCAATCATCAGTATGGGAGGAGATAATCCCTGCCGGTCACACAGTTCGAACCCAAATACGAAAGTCATGTTTGATTCAGTAACCGGGGCACGTACCAATGCTCCACCACGCATTGTCTAGAAACGGGAAGTAAATTAACATCTAAATATCAAATTTATCCAGCGAGCAGTCGAGAGCACTCAATAAGTGAGGCTTAGAGTTATACATTATGCAGAATGACGGCTTGTCAACTTTACTTAATATATATATATTACTATTTCATGTATATACACATAATACACATTAATCAATAAGTCCCGGGCCTAACTAATAAAATAATTTTTAAGCAAAATTCGACTTTATTCATCATCCTTTTATGGTGATGCACTGATTCCAACGCTTCTCTAGCAATTCAATGCCTCTTTTGGAAAACGATTTGTTTTTGGCCTCAAAATATGCCTCGGTTTCCGATATCACTTCATTGGGCCAAATCTTTTTCCCGGAGCATTCTTTTAAGGTCTGTAAATAGCCAGTCGTTGCTGGGGGCCAGATGTGGAGAATAGGGTGCTTGCGGAAGCAATTTGAAGTGCAATTCATGTAGTTTTGGGCATTTTTTTGCGATCAACTTGTGACATGGTGCATTGTCTTCGTGAAAGCACTTTTTCTTTATTTGTGACTATTTTGGGGCAATTTCTTCCTTTAAACGCACCAATGCCGTATAATATTCACTATTGATGGTTCTTTCTCAAGGTAATTGATGAACAAAATACCTTGCACGTCCCAAAATACGGAGGTTAAAACCATGTTGATTTTTGCGCTTTTGAATGGCTTTAACCTGCTGCTGTCTACTCAGCTGACTCAAGATTTGACTCCGGAGTGAAGTGATCCATCCATGTTTCATCCATTGTCACATATTGATGCAAAAACTCCTTTTTGTTGCGTTGAAACTGTTGCAAACAACACTCTGAATCATTGATGCATTGACTGAGCGAACGTGACGTGGCACCCACTTTGCACACCTTTCTCACTGATAAATATTCACGCAAAATGGTGAATACACTGTTTCCTGATATCTTATGCTACTTCGGCTTATGATCAACCAAAACGAATTTGTGGACTTGTTTTATGTTTTCCGGGACAACTGCCGAATTTGGCCGACCTGAGCATTCAGCATCGTTTACGTTTGCAGAACCACATGTGAAATCAGCATACCACCTTTTAACCGTTGTTTTCGGAGGACCAAAGTCCAAATAACACTAAGCAAGCCATTGCTTTGCTCAAAGAGTATTTTTTCTTATCAGAAAGGAATGCTTTTATCAACACAAAATTCAGATTTTTCCATTATTTTGAAAATTTTGCAACCGTAGCTTCACTTTAATGACTGTAATTTGTAAATTAATCAGATTGGGATCCAATTTTGATACTTGCTATTGAAGGTTAGTACTTCATAAAAAATTATATGGATTTTTTTTTTTTATTAGTGGCACCATCTTTGTTAGGCCCAGGACTTATTTAGTAATGGCTTAAATAATATAATATATTATGTATCTATATTTTCAGTATTTACTTCAATAGTGTTCAATACGTGAGTAGAGCTTAGAAGTAGTCTGAAAATATATTTATGGCAAGTAGGCTACACAGGAACGTTCATGTTTCATACTCGATTTCCATGAACATTTCTGTGTAGCTTATTTGCCATAAATGTTTTCATACTACTTATATTTATGCAAATGCTTGACTGTTTAAATATATGGTGGGGGGAAGGCAATATCCTCATTTAAGACAATCTGCATAAGTAGAGGATCATTCCTACCAGATTTCACATTCCTACCAGATTTCACATTCCTACCAGATTTCACATTCCTACCAGATTTCACATTCCTATGTTTAATAGCCTAAAAATAATTGGACATACAGACACGCGTTCCTTAATTAAAATTTTTTTAAAGATTTAAACTGACTCCTACTTCTCATCTGGAAGTAAAAAAAATTTTTTTTTATTTCAACCTATTTTTTTTTTTTTTTTTTTTTTTTTTTTTTGATTCATATTGGTTTTAAAATATTAAAATGTTTCTTCTCCAGTGGTACATCCAATCAACATGTGCAACTCAAGGAACTGGTTTATATGAAGGTCTTGAATGGTTGTCCCAAGAGCTTGCCAAGCAATCTTGAGAGAAAGCAGCATTCCCATTGGTTAATCGAGCAGCAGTAACAACAACAACAACAAATAGAGCAACATCAGTAAATTTTCTGCAAGTTAAAATCTGCTCTTCAATTCTGACCGCAGCTTCTTACCTTTCCTCCTCAACTGTGTTGGGTGGGTCGCAGACTCTTTATGTGGCAACAGAATTGACAACGGGGCACTTGTTGACAATATCTTTTTATTAAAAGAAAGAATTTAAATAAAGACATTTTACATCCACTCAATACTATCACATGCACACAGACATATATACAAAGAACTGAACTACTTCAACATTCAATTTCTTAATACGAAAAGAGAAAAGAATATTCTATTTGCTCTACAAAAAAAATGGAGACTAAAATGACCTTCTGAATCCAATTGTATTTCTTTTCTTTGCTTTCTATTATAATTAAATGGTTGGGTTTGAAAGAGGGCCAATAGTTATTAAAAAAAAAAAAATTAAAAAAATTAAATTAAACCTTGACCAAAAAAAAATTAATAAAAAATGGAAGCAAAAAAAAAATATCTCCAGAGCATTATATTTACACTTTTTAAAAATTTTATTTTTTTAGTGTTTATCCTTTATTCTGTGATTTTCTTTTCTTCTATATCTATATTTAGTAGATCAATTTCTTTTAAACTAATTCTGATATTTAATTCAAAATCCCTTTTCAATGTTTGGTAATCTTTTCTTTCAATTTTATGATTTTTGCTCTTAATTTCTTTTCTCCTTGCTTCAGGTTTTTCCCCTTATCAATTTGTCTGTTTCAGTCAGTCCTCTTATTCCCAATCTGTTCTCAAATCGCTTTGGTAGCTTACAATACCTGCAAAAGACAGTTTAACTTGAATAATAACATCTAACTGGAAAGCAATGATTTATAACGTTGTGATTATACATACATAAATGGTATGTATGGGTTAGTGATCTTATGAGCCTATAAATACTGGAAATAGAGAAAGAATTCAATCATTTTTCTGATCTTTTGATTAATAAATATATATGATACTATAGAAAATTAAAGTGAATAACCATGTGATATCTATGATTTAGAACACAACACAATTCTGCCCTGGGGGGAAAAAAGGTGCCGTGTTCAAAATCATAGGTATCGCATAACTTTGATTTTCTATAGTATCACAAAAAAAAATATCACTTTTACATGCGTAATTGAGCCCTGTTTATTTCTCCTAAACTATAAAGTTATATATATATATATATATATATATATATTATATATATATTACATCAAAGTTTGATATATTTTTTGAGTCGATCAGAATAAACGTATCCAAAATATTAAATTTTGTTGAACATAAAGCTTTCTTAAATTGATAAAAACGATTTTATAATGCAGTAAAATTTACTTATTATAATCAAATTTCAATCAATCTATTATTATAAAATTCAATCTACCTAAAAACATTCAAGTAAAAAAAATTTGTAATCTATAATTATAAACAATATATTCGCTTCCATGATTTTTTTTTTTCAGATTATACACAACAGATTTTTTGCTTAGAAAATTTGGTTCAATTAGTCTAGAGATTCCGTTAAAAACTGGTTGGTTCGCGAGCACATTTTCAATAACAATTGTCTTAATATTTCCTTGCTATTTTGTTTTTAAAAATGATATCCAATTACTATTTAGTAACTTTCAGTTCCCAAAAATAAGTTTTTTGTTTCTTAATAAAAATCTTCATGCATTTATTTTCATTTTACAAACAGCATTTTCTTTTATGTGAAAAGACCAAAATCAAGGAATGACTACTCCATAAAATTTAAAATAATTAACATTTCAATTTAAAATATTGATTTCAGATTTTTAAAATACCTATTTCAAGACTTAAAATGCATTTTTGGTTGCAACAATGAAACCTTGAGAGAATGTGTCCAAAATGTGCTGGTAAAACAAAAGTTTTTTAAAAAGTTGCTAAATTTTAAATGAACAGGAAAATAAATTCAACCTAAAGTTAGAAAGAAATGTCTTATGCTTCAAAGTTTGGGGATTTGTTGGACAAATTGAATGAATCCCTGACTTGCTATACAGGGAGTATGTATTGTTAATCTAAATATTTATAACTTGCAAATTATACGTGAAAGAATTTATCTCTAAACAGATGAGAAAAAGAATGCCCTTTTCAAGAGAAGGATTAAAAAATTTTTTTTTTTTTTAATTTTTACCCATGAAGCATATAAATATTTGTTTATTGATTAATACTATTATACTTCCGTAACTTATAAATAGTTTAAAGGTCCACTTCATAAACTCTATCTTCTAGCATTGTAGCATAAAATAAATCCTGATTTTTAGGTTGATAATTTTTTTTTTTTTCCCTTCTAATTTGTTTTATGGTCCAAAAAAATTTTGCAAATAACACTAGATGAGTATTTAAAATATATTTTATTAAAAAATTTTGATAACAATAAAATGAGTTAAATAATGCAGACTTTCAAATTCTTTGCAGCTGCTTATTATTAAAAAAAACAAATCCAAAAGCTCAAGTTAAAAAAACGGTTTCCCTTGTATACTTTGAGAATCTGTACATATAATGAATAAATAAAAAAAAAATAAAAAATATGAAAAGATTTTTGTAGTAAACAATTTATCTGACATTTGTTTCATTCAAGTTTTATCACTCTGGTGGGTAATGGGGGGGGGGGGGGTCAGGCTATCCTCATCAGCTACAAAATTCAAATCCTGTCCAGTCGACTGTTCTCATTTACACAACATTACTATTAAACCAGATGTGAGATCTCTGCTTTTTTGATAATTCAGAAAAGGCGGAATTGATTTTTTTTTATTTTTTTTCTTTCTTTTTTTTTACACAAAAGGCGGGATTTTTTTTTATTTTATATTTATTTTTAGATGAATAATTTCTGCCTTGACTCAATTTTATTTCTCTTTCATCTTTTATTCTCTCTTTTCTCCTTCTTGTCTTATGTTGGTCTATCTTTCTTTCCTCTCTCTCTCTAGAAGTGTTAATTTTGCCATACTTTACACGAATCTCAATGGGATGGAGAGGTAGAAGACTTTTGTTTCATCAAAACATTGCTTCCCATCTCCTTATCCCCTCCCCACATAGGCATTTGGGGTCTTTCTCTTGCTAACAGCCATGTATTTTTCTTGTTTATTTCTTGGGCCCAGTTGGAAGAGAGGGGGGGGGGGGATTATATCAATTTCAGATTTGAATAAGTAAAATCTAAATTAAATGTATATAAATAAAAATGAATATTGAAATATTCATATTATTTTATAATGTAGATCTTTGCATCAATGGCATGTGTGCTTAGCTACGCAGTGATTATGCTAGACAGTTTCTATTGTGGCTGACTGGTAAGAACTGGTATTTGCTCACACGCACAGCAAGTAACTGCTACTATGATGAATATGCATCTTCCCTAGCATTTTCTCTACCATTGAACATAGCAACGTTTACATATTACCATAACTATCGTTTAAAAAAAAAAATTGTATATACTTTTGTATCGTTAGCTGTTGTAATTTAGTTGATTAAAGTGCATTCCTCTACAAGTTTGTTTTGCCATATACAAACATGACAGTAAGTAGAACAAAAAACTGAAACTTTCGTGTTTCACAAATGAAAGTGAAAAATAGTACATAATGTTTATGAAGAATGAGTTATAAACAAAGAATTGCAGGGGACGTTTTGTTATGTATATAAGAATGTCATAGCAAAGAAGATTGTGAATGATTGTGTATTATTTGCCTTCTGAAAATGTAACTTTGGAAGTTTTTTTAATAGCCACGTAATTGCCAATAGGCATAGTGATTAATGTGGAGTGAGCAGACAGATGGTTTAATCCGAAAAAGTAACCGTAATCAAGGGACGCGCGAGAGCGCTCTATCCCTTAATAGACTTCAAAAACGACCTATGCTCGAAATCTCATTTCTTTGATCAATCATAACTCAAAAAACCAAATTAGTTAAAACTTTGCACAAAATTTTTTTTTGATAGGTTCTATAAGTGTGTAGAATTTCAGCATCATTAGTCAAGGCAACCCAGAGATCCAGAAAGGTCAGGCATGATTTTGTGTTATCCGTATGTACGTATGTGTCACCCTGTATCTCATCAACTATTTGATGGATTTAGCTGATTTTTGGCAGAGATAGAGGTTCTAGGGTCTAGTTTACCATATACCTTAGTTTAAAAAAAAACTTAAAAATGACCATTGTATTGAGGCATAGCCTTTACAAAAGTAGTGACATTCTATGATAAATGCCAGTATACTGAAATCATATGCCCTTAATAGGGTTAAGATGAAAATTCATATACACTAAATGTACAAAAGCAAGGAAATTCCCAAATTTTTACACTTTTATTGTGATTAAGGGTATGCGAGCACAACAGGGCTATGTATTTTACTGGTAGGAATTTTTCTTCAGCGCACCTCACACACTTCATCCATTCATGCATAGAGATTTATACTGTAGTGATGTGATAATGAAATGGTTTGGTTGATATGTAGTCATACCCTTAATGACAATAAAAGTGTAAAAATTTGGGGATTTCCTTGCTTTTGTACATTTAGTGTATATGAATTTTCATCTTAACCCTATTAAGGGCATATGATTTCAGTATACTGGCATTTATCATGGAATTAGATTTATACACTTTCTTTTACAATATCATGGGTCGAAGAATGAGGATTTATGATCGGGGGGGGGGGTAGTCGTTCCTACTCTCGCACTGAAATTAGTAATCAAAGAAAACGGCGGATAAAATATATAATATAAATCGTTGAATTTGAACAAGACTTGAAAGAAAAAATTTTTCCTCTTTGACTTTATATATAAGATTGGATAGAAAAATGTTTATTTTTTTTTTACATTGGAAACAACATTAAAGTAATGTTGTCTCAGATGTAAAAACATCTTTTTCTCTTGACTTTTGTGTATCTGAAGGGGAGAAGCAAAACAATATGTGAAATCGACTTTATTCAGTTCATAAGATTTTCCAGTCATTGTTTGTATCATACTGTTGGATATGTTTACCTTATGTATGCACGTCTATATATTATAAAATTCACATAAAAGTTGGGTTTAGAGCTAAATGGTGTATATATATATTACTAGAGTTCAAAATATAATAATGTAATAAAGTTAAGTATTGTAATGAAACTGCTTAAATTTTGATTGAAAATAGTAATAATAATAATTTTAGAATAGATAATTTTAAATTTAAATCAAAGAATTAATAAAAAAGGAAGTTAGTGGAATAAAGTTAAATATCGTAGTAAAACCGAAAAAAAAAAATGGTGTGAATAAGACTGTATGACATGAAATAATGAGTAAAAATGAAACTCGGGGCAAGGATTAAGGGAAAAGATGAAATGAAAAAAAACTTTTCTTTATTTATATGCTTTTTTTTTTTTTTTTTTTTTTCCAAGTGTTTTTTATATTAGTTTTAGTTACTTACATAAGGATACAACTAGGATTTTTTTTTTTTTTTTTTTTTTTTTTTTCCCTTAGAAAAAACGGTTCTGGGTTTAATTTAATGAGATAAAAATTAACTGAGAAAGCCTTTTGAAAACATCTTGAATTTATTACGTTAAAAAAAATGTTCTGAAATAGGCAAGAAAAAAAATGTATGAATAAAGACGTTTTTAAAAACAAAAAATAGAACATTTCTTAAATTATATATATTATATTATAAAACTGGATCTTGTTTGTTACCAGCATACTTCTTGGCACAGTGGCTAAGTGGTTAACGACGCAGACTGAGTGCCGGGTTTGAATCCAGTTCGTTCCACAGAAACACTTTCATCGAAAACCACACCTGACCTTGCGTCTAACCTCTTGGAGAGGAGGTAAATAAAACATGATTAAGAAAATAATATATTTATCTAATATAAAATTAGGTATATATTTATCTTTTATGTATGAGATTCACTCCTAAACTATTCAACCAATCATTATGAATCTTTGAACACAGTGGCTAGGTGTAAGGGTGAGTAATGTGGGTTGTATTTAGTTTTATGCAAAAGGGGCAAATACTGGGTGGAAGCCCTTAAAAATTCAGATACCTCCAATTTTTGTGAAATTTGAATAATAGATATTAATCAATAAATATTTCTCACATTTCAGATTCTTTGGAGTATTTTTAAATATTTCAGATTTGCCTTACATTTTATCCAGTCGGTAGACACCAATTAAGCAAGATTCCTTGAATTTAAATTTCTTAAGCTTTAAATTTGAAACATTTTCTAGAATGAGAATCATGTCATGAACTTTGATCAAAATTAGAATAAGGATTCTAGGCATCAGGTTTAGTAGCACATGTTGATTTTAATATTTGTAAGGGAAAATAAAAGTGGTGCAAAACTTCTGTTCAGGGAATTAATGGGACAGGTATTCTTATATATATATATATATATATATATATTAGTAGCAAAAACTACCCACCCTCCGGGTAGCAATTACTCGGGCTGTAGTTTTCTTTATATAAAACAAAGAAATAATTTTCATTTGACATTTTATTAATTTGGAGGAAAACAAAGTGATAGCCGTAGCGTTATTTGATATAGTCAAATTTTATTTATTAGGAAAAAAAACAGCAAAATAGTTAATTTATATAGTCTTTAAGATATTTAAAGTCGAGGAATTTTTATTGTTTCAGCATAAAAACGAAAATGAATTTCCCATTAAAAACTAGTTATATAATGAAATGAATAAACGAAAGAGTGGCACATCGATTAGTCAAATAAAACAATTTTATATTACTGAGTAATTCGAAATGATTACTTTTCACTTGTATTATTAAAGACAGAAAAAAACACTTAATGAATATTTAAAAAAAAAAAAATTTTTTACTTAAATTTAGAAAGATTAGAGTTTTTTTTTTGTTTTTTTTTTTTCATGACAAATGTTATCATTACCAACATGTTGACTCCTTGCCATTTTGGCTAGGAGCAAAATGTAGTATCTGTTCTGATGCTGCACTTCTTTCGCTGACCAAGGACAGAAAAATAAGTCCTAGACCGAGGCAATTTAAATTTTTGTTCCAGTCCAGAGTGCCCCTTTTGGGGGAGCTGGATTTTTCCCCATGTTAAATACTGACATCGTGGAAGGCAAATAAATAAGAACAGCAACAACAAATTTAGTTTTAATAATAATAAATGTATGTATTTAATAATTAACAGAAAAACCTTTGTTAATTATTGTGTTTAATGCAAACTCTTTTTAAAAAGTAATCATTCCAAGTTTTTGCTATGTGTAAATATACACGTGCGAAAATGTAACTGATCAAAAATGAAACGGAAGTTATGATTTTGAATTTTAAACTTAGTTCATTAAATTGCTTTAAATAATATTACTACTGATAATAATTAAGATATTTGTAAAGTGAAATTGTATTTTCAAATGAAATCATTTACATTCATTAGAAAAATAATTATCTTTTTCGCAGTATCCATTTCAATTTGGAATTTTGAATACGATACCAAAATGAACTAGTGAAAAAGTATTATATTTTGAAAATAGTAATTGTGGTGTTTTTTAGTTACTAAAACATTTGACTTGTATTTAGAAATAAACAAAAAAAAAAACAGCAAGACTTATTACAGTGAGCAAAGAACTAAAAGTATTTGAGACCCATAGAAAACGAAATTGTTGGCGAATGAAATGTCTCGGGCGAGTAAATTTATTTTCAGTGATAGAACACAAATACTTAGGATTTTTTTTTGTTTTTTTTTAAACAAACCAATCCTGTGAATACTCGTGATAATTTATTTAAATAAAACATGAATTCTTAAGTTTTATAGGAATTTCAGCCTGTAGTGGAATGGGGTCATAAATGGAAGGTAACATTTAATCCTGCTAAGACAAAGCTCCTTTCCTTCAACAACTACAAGAAACCTCTTCAACCACCGATTGGCATGGCAAATAACACTCTACCTGAGAGTCCAATGTCCAAACTCCTCAGCCTAACATTCACAGGTAACATGAATTGGAACAAATACATAGACATTGCAAAGAAGGTAGGCTCCCTGTACTGTGTTAAAAAACTTCTCACAGTATCCTCTATCGCTACAAAGCCACTATCCGTCCATGCAGGGAGTATTGTCACATCTGGGCTGATGCACCATTCACTAGTCTCTCCCTCTTAGACAAGGTCCAAAAAGGAGTCTCTAATCTAATAGGTCCCTCACTATCCAGCAAGCTCTAGCCCGTCCTATTGCTGCAATGTTGCATCCTTATGCTTGTTTTACAAGTACTTCAATGGATTGTGCTCCGATGAACTTGTTGCTCTGATATCCCCTCGACGTAAATACACCTGACCAACCCAACAATCAGCTAAATCCCATCCATTCACTGTGGAGGTCCCCAGATGCTGGAGAGCCTTTACTCCAATAGCTTCTTTTCTCGAGCTGCCGGCCATTGGAATCCCCTCCCTGCTCCCTGTTTCCCCGCCTGATTAAGTAGTTAAGATTAATAAAAAAAAAATATAGTGTTAGATAAATTGTTTTGTCATCCTTCTGTGAGTTTCAATAATCCATCCAAGAAAAGTATTCAGACCGTATTGTTGGCCCCTGTTCCGAGCGGCAAACAACATACATAGGCTATGTAACACAATGCATATCAGTCGTTATCATCATCACATTCGGTTTAATGCCTGTTTTACATGCTGGCATGTGTTGAACAGCTTTTAGAAATCGATTTTCAAACAAACCTATCTCTGGCTCGGTCTTTCTTTATTCCTCTTTCTGTCAACTCTATCCTTATCACTTCTTCCCATGTTTTCTTGGCTTGGCCCTGCTATCTCAACTTTTCTACATCTACTAACCCAAGAACTCGCATCCATTCTTTCAGTGTGACCAAATCAACTGTTTCCTATTCTGCACTGCACACATTTCCCTGTACTGTCCAGATGTAATCTTCCTCTAAAGTCATCTTTAAGACTCACATTACACATCCATCGTATCATTCTCATATCATCTCTATCCATACAACGCATATCCTCAACCCTCGCTGACCAGGTTTCACTTCCATACATGATCACATGCCCCTGAAAGACTTCTCTTGGTCAACTGGTAACGCTCTGCTGGTTAGTAATGGCAGAATTTCCCTGAACTTACTCCATCCACTCCTAACTCTTGCAATCAGATCAGCACCAGTTCCTTCCTGTGCTCCAATGGTATCACCAAGGTAACAAAGTTTCTAGACAATTTCAATAGCCTTATCATCCAAATATACTTTCTCTACATCTAACTTCTTATCCGTCTCCATTGTCTTACACTTCTTACACACAGGCTGGTTATCATTTCTCAACCTACCTGTAATTCCACTTCACTTCTTGTGTACCCAATGCTTACAAGTACCACAAACAATTGAGTTGCACCCAACTCCTTTTCCACAAACTAAGCAGTGGAACTTTCCTCTTTCTGGGGGCTTTCCAACACTACAACCACTGATCATCACTTTGGTTTTCGTAACATTCACTCTTAAACCTTTATTTTCCATAGCATTTCACAAAGTCTTTAACTTAACAAGTAGGTCTTTCAGTGTTGGACAACTTTTAGGTTAGTTTGGAAATAAATTTCTATCTCTAGGCAGGTCTTTATTTATCCCTCTTTCTCTCAAGTCTATTCTTATCACTTTCTCACATACTTTCCTTGACCTTCCTCTGTCAACTGACCCTGCTAACTAAGCTCTTCTGCATCTATTAACCCAAAAACTTGCATCCATTCTTTCAATGTGACCAAACCAACAAAGCCTCTTGTTCTGCACACATCTCCCTACACTGTCCAGATGTAATCTTCCTCTGCGGTCATCACATTTAAAACTGGCATTACATATCCATTGTATCGTTCTCATATCATTTTTCTCCATGCAACACATATCCTCAGCCACCACTGGCCAGGTTTAATTTCCATACATCGTCACACTGAGTACACATGCCTGATAGACTAATAGTAATTCCACTGCATTTCTTGTGTACCCAATGTTTAAGTATCACAAAAAAATTGAGTTGCACTCAACTCCCTTTTCACAAACTGGGCAAGGGGAACGTTCATCTTTCTGGGGGCTTTCCAACACTACAACCACTGATCATCACTTTGGTCTTGATAACATTCACTCTCAGACCTTTACTTTCCATAGCATTCCTCCAAGTCTTTAACTTAACATATAGATGTTCCTTTGCTTCATAGACAAGTACTAAAATCATCAGCATAAAGCATCTCTTTCAGATAACCTGTACAAAATTCTCTAGACAATGCTTCTAAGACACAAAGCAAAAGCAACAGACTCGTTACAGATCCCTGGTGTACTCTCACGTTAACATCAAAGCTGTAACTAAATGTGCTGTTACTTCTAACATGACTGAGCATTTCTGTACATTGCTTGAACAACCTTCACCAACCACTCATTTGCCCCTAATTTATGCAAAGCCCATCAAACTTTTAGTAGACTTTTCCATTAGCCTGGTGCTAAAGGGGTCTCAATCCTGAGGAGACTATCACCAACTAAACATTCAGTAAATATTTTAATATTTAGGAACTTGTTATTAAAATGTTTTACTTTAAGAAACAGCAAGCACCAGTGTAAACTAGTTGAACCCACTGTAGCCGTTGTTGGTTTCCTTCTGTCTCTGGATACAATGGACACCACCTGAAGTGGTGTGTGAACTATGAGGAATTTATAGTGAAGCCATTTCAACTGGTGAGAGGAAACGAGAAAGCAAACAGCAAGTCAGACAACCACCTTAGACTTACCTTTAACGTTTTATTATAGAGTGAAAAGGTGAGTGTTTTTTTCTTTAGGTCATCAGAAATGATAATCTATAAAAAATTTAATTACTGATGTAATTCTATGATTTTTATATGAATATTTTAGTAATATATCTAGATAATTAGTGAATGTGAACATTGGTGAAGCATAATTTCTTTCATCATTTTGGATGGTGTACATTAGTGTATATATATATATATACTAGAAAAAATGTGACCTGTTGCTTTATCTACTAAGCTCAGTTCAGATTGTTTGAATCATGAAAAAGTGAGTTTACAAAGCCAGTTGAATATAAAAGAATAAAAAGACTAAATCCAAAATAGTCTCTTTCTAATTGCTATATCCCCCTCCCTGCAGCTATGGATTAAATAGTATTACTGCTTGTAATGATATTCCCTTTTTTTTTTATAATGGATTATCCCAATCTTTTTATTTTATTTTTTATTACCCTTTACTGTTAATAAACAAAGAGAGTCACGAAGTGAGAGTGATAGACACTGTATAAAATTAGAGTGATATATATATATATATATATATATATTGTAGGATTTCCAAAATGAAATGATTTTCAGAGAGTGAATGTTTCTCTCAGGTAAATATTAACAATGCAAGTTCAACAAGACGAGTTTTAACAACGTTATTTCCATAGGTTGATTTCAATTCCGGGTTTAGATGATGTGGGGTGAGTCTGAGTTGATACTGTTGAGAATAGACAGAAGAATAGATTTCAAACTGATAATCTTGCAGTAAAACTCACCCGTTGGTGGCAAGATG
The DNA here is from genome assembly GCA_963556195.1 of Sepiola atlantica. Classification (NCBI taxonomy): domain Eukaryota; kingdom Metazoa; phylum Mollusca; class Cephalopoda; order Sepiida; family Sepiolidae; genus Sepiola; species Sepiola atlantica. The sequence goes on along the minus strand of OY744531.1, from coordinate 30,509,288 downwards.
AAAACTGATTTTCATTCGATTGAGAAATTGTACTTGTGGGAAAACGGCAGGCTCTCCCAGGTCACATAACCATTGATAGTATTAATTTTGAGTTTTGTGATTAAGATTTGATATTAACAAAGAAATTGGGACTGGCCTCACTTGAGAAGTGATTCTGATTCAGGTGGGGCAGTGTTTAACTTTGAAGCTCAGACCATGAGACACCTTTTAACCAAGAAGGTTTCATTATCAGAGGTCTTTAGTTTTCACAGGGAAGTGTGAAAGGGATTTTGACTTGATGAATCCAGATTTGGGGACAAAGAAGAATGGACTTAAGATTTCATATGCCTATGATCAAACATAAAGAGGGTGGTAGAAGATTTTGAACTCCAATCAGGCCAACATCTTTTGCTTAGTTGTATTTAGATAAGATTGAAATTAAGAATGGGTATTTTCAATGATTAGAGAAACAAGAATAGATTCTAGTTCTTAATAAAATAACAAAAGGATATTTTAGAGATGGGGATGGGGAGAACGATTAATTTCAAACTGATAAAGAAAATGTTATATATAAAGTGACGGAAGTAAATATGATTTTTTGTCGATTTTTTTTTCTTATTGTGAGACTGTTCAAGCCTGTTCCAGTAGTAGTAGACACAACAAAAAATAACAACAGCAGAAAAAGGATCTCTGGGAGCCGAGCACCTTCTAGCATTGACTATTTAAGCAACAACCCAAGCACAGTCAACAGTTAGAGACTACACTTACTACCATCATCATCATCATCATCATCATCAACCGGTTTATTTGTTGAATCAGGCCACAATTAATCCTCTGATGAGGGTCGGGCCTGATTGTCTAGTCTCGAAATCTAAGTCTTCCTCACCACTCCTGTCTTTGACAAGGCTTGATGGAATCCATACCCATGGCCTTCCTATCACGCTTGACTACGTCCTCCCAAGTCAACTTGGGTCTGCCAGTGGTGATGTTCTCTGCTGGCACATTCAACTGTCGGACTTTAGCAATCCAGCCATCGCTACGCTCAACATTTTTTTGTCACAACACAACTACACAGACTCCTTGTGGGTAAACCAAATTTAACCTTGGACACAAGGTTATAGGTTCCTGTCAAACAACACAAGACACAGTTATGGACTACTAAACATAGTGACAGTTTATACACAATCTCACGAACTCGCACACAAGTCCACATGCATACAGATAAAACAACACTTTCTTCGTCTCAACCCTTTGTGCTCTTATTAACTCTTTACTTTTGGTTCTAACAATTAATAAATAAAATAAATATATTTATATATAGATAGACTTTGTCACTACTGCTGTTGATTCTGCTACGATTTGAAAATATGTGTTTTGTTCGTTTAGAAAGGCATGAAGTTTGAGTGACGTCAGATACGGTTGCATGCTAAATCTGTTCTGTTATGGTGCCGTACCTACCTATGGAGAACTAATGGACTCGTCCACCTTATAAATACGGGAAGCATGTGACACTTGTTCTCTTCTTCCCAGGCAAACCGGCAATGGCGGTTGAGAGCACATCTCCTTGTATCTCTTTCTTTCTATTATATAATATATACCTTTGTTCATTTAAACGATGTGTTCCTGTGTCATTCATTCAGCCTTACCCAGGTCCACAACAAATGGCGACGAGGGAATTCGAACTCTTGGGTCAAAAAACTGAAAATACCACGTGAAAATGCACTCACACGGTTAATGCAGGAAGCCGCACGCATTAAAAACAAAGGTTTTTGCTGAACGGTCGAGAGAAGAAAAGGGAACTCAACTGAAAACAAAAAAACACGTTGAATTCTTAAGTGCGAGAAAATTGTTTTCTTTTAAGAAAAAGAAAACTGAAATGGACATGTGCTCTAATTTTGAAAACTGCTTATCGAAAAAAAAAAAACAGCTTGAAATTAGGTGCGCGGTTCCTCTAGTTTGGGAAAACTAGTTTTTAAAAAAAAAACAACTGAAATTGAATGCGCGTTTTTTTTTTCTCTGGGTTGGAAAACTAAAAAAAAAAAAAAAAAATACCGAACACGAAGGAAGCGAGCATTGTTTTTTTTGAGACGAACGTCACAGCGAGTTTTTTTTGACGAGCACACACAAAAAAAAAAATGAAACCGACACCACGTGCTTCAGATAAAAGAAACAAAACATGAAATGAATCACATGTGCGTTACTCCATAAAAAAAAGACGCACGATAAAAAAAAAAGGTCAATTTTATTTTCTCTCTCTCTTTTCCGACTTGTACTGAAATATTTTAAAATGCAGAAAGAATTAATTGTGAAACAGATTTTTTTTTCTCTTCGTTAAAATTAAAAACGTGTATAAGAAAAGAACATTACATAATCTTTTCATAACTAAAAGAGCGTCTTGCCAGCGCTAATTTAAAGAAAAGAACTTCTTGTAAATTCATTAAATAACGAGAAAATATTAATTTTCAAAATAAAATAAAAAATAAGTGAATATACGCGTATATAGAGAAAAGGAAAAGTTTCATAATCTTTTCATAATTAAAACGGCGCCTAGCAAACGCTAATTTAAAGAAAAGAACTCTTATAAAATCATAAGATTATGAGAAAATATTAATTTTCTAAATAAAACCAGAAACTAAATGGTTGAATATGGAAGATATTAAGTCTATAATCGCCGAACTAGCGAAATTCCAAATCTCCCAGCAACAACAAACTGAGGAAAGATTTCAGGAGTTTTTATTGGAACAGAACCAAAATCTTTTATTACACAAAAAGGAGTATGATGAAAGATTGGAATTTCTGATACAAACAATATCGCGCAGTGACCAAAAAAATGAAAAAGACGACACGTTTTCGCAGAACACAATTTGGAACAGTATTGATAATTACTCATACACGGAAAATAATACATTTGAAGAATATTTCCGAAGATATGAAGACCTATATAAAATTGACTGCGGTAGTTGGAGTGATGTGAAGAAGCTACGCCTCCTTCTTAGAAAACTAAATACCACAGAACATACGAAATTCGTGGATTTCATTTTGCCTCGAAAAACTAGCGAGCTAACTTTCATAGAAGCGGTTGGTTTATTGACAGAACTGTTTAGTCCAAGAACTACACTATTCCACAAACGATGGAAGTGCATGAACCTGGTAAAGAAAGACAAGGAAGACTACGCTACTTTTGCATCGATAGTGAACAAGCATTGTGACGATTTTAAACTAACTGAATTAAGTGCAGATAATTTCAAGTGTCTAATTTTTGTACAAGGTTTAATCTCAGGAAATGACACGGAGATAAGGCGTAGAACTCTAAATAAATTAGAGAATGAACCAAGCCTTACGCTGCAAAAGTTGGCTGAGGACTGTCAAAGATTTGTAAATGTAAAACAGGACTCAAAAGACATTGAATTGTCCGGCATTGCGCATATAAGTAAGGTACATCAAAAAACAAAAGCTCAACCTTATAGAAAAATAAGAAATAATAATTTTGATGTAACAAAGACAAACCAAACCAGTAAAAAAATAAATAAATTGCCACCAAGCCCTTGTTCACGCTGTGGTAATCCACATTGGTACAATGAGTGCCCATTCCATTTTAAAACCTGTGTGAAATGCAAAAAAGTTGGACATAAAAGTTCGCACTGCAGAACGGGCAGAGGAAATAAAATGCGGATTCAAGCCACTAGGACAAAGAAGGAAAAATGCATGAACATAAGAAAATATGTACAGGTGAAAATCCTGGATAAAAATATAAAATTGCAATTGGATTCTGGTTCAGACGTTTCCATTATAAATTTACATACATGGAGGAGATTAAATAAACCTACTCTATCAAGAACAAACAGGCTGGCAAGCACAGTTACTGGTGAAAGAATTACATTTGAAGGAGAATTAATCACAAATGTGTCCCTAATGGGAAATACTAAACAACTCAAACTACTGGTACTGAAGGATTCGAATAATCTTTTTGGTTCAGATTTTATGCAGGCATTTGATTTATGGAAGTTGCCGATAAATACATTTTGTAAAAAAATAAATAGTCGCGCAACAGAATCGGAAAAACTACAACGAGAATTAAAAAAATCGTTTCCAGAGGTTTTTTCTGGCGGTCTTGGATGCTGCACTAAAATGACTGCAAAATTCCGTCTAAAAGAAAATGTACTGCCGGTATTTAGAAAAGAAAGGAAAGTACCCTTCGCCTTGATTGAAAAAATAAACGCTGAATTAGACCGACTGGTAAAGATGGGTATTTTATCAAAAGTACAACAACCAGTGGGCAGCACCCACGGTTTATGTAAAGAAAAAATCTAATGAGATTCGTGTATGTGCAGATTTTTCAACAGGACTGAATACTGCCCTCGTGGACTATCACTACCCACTCCATACCCCGGAAGAAGTGTTTACAAGCTTAAATAGAGGAAGATTTTTTTCAAAAATAGACCTAAGTGAGGCATACCTACAAATACCGGTGGATAAAGATTGTTCTAAGCTGTTATGTATAAACACACATCGTGGTTTATATAAATTCGAAAGATTAGCGTTCGGAGTTAAGGTTGCGCCAGCCATTTTCCAACAAGTAATGGATACAATGCTGGGCGGACTGGATTTCGCAATAGCGTATCTCGATGACATCTTGATTAACAGCAAAGATATCGAACAACACCAAAAACATGTAAATCAAGTGTTTGCGAGAATCCAAGATTATGGGTTCAAAGTAAAAGAAGAAAAATGTGATTTTTTCCTGGAGGAAATAAAATATCTGGGTCATGTGATCGACAAGGACGGCAGAAGACCAGACTCAGAAAGGGCTACCGCAATAAAAAACATGCCGGCGCCAGAAAACGTCATGACATTACAGAGTTTTCTGGGCCTAGCAAATTACTACCAGGCTTTTATCCCAGAAATGCATAATTTGCGTGCTCCATTAAATGAGCTATTAAAAAAAGGTAAAGCCTGGGTATGGACACCTGAATGTCAAGATGCATTTAATAAAATCATAGAAAGACTTACGTCAGAGTTATTTCTAACACATTACAACCCAGAATTGGACATAATCGTAGCTAGCGACGCTAGTTCATATGGTTTAGGAGCATGTATCCTACACAAAATGCCTGATGGAACCCATAAACCCATTGCACATGCATCAAGGACCTTGCTCCCAGCGGAAAAACAGTATTCTCAAATCGAAAAAGAAGTCCTAGCAATAATATTTGCAGTAACAAAGTTTCACCGATACATACATGGTAGACAATTTACCTACAGACAGACCATAAGCCGCTAATTACAATTTATGGATCTAAAAAAGGCCTACCTGTATATACAGCTAATAGACTACAAAGATGGGGAACTATCTTATTAAACTACAACTCTAAAATGCAACATTTGCATTCAAATAAAATCTATCATGCAGATGGATTGTCGAGATTAGTGCCAAAACAGAGAGAGACTCTAGAAGACACAGTGATTGCGTCTCTTCAAACAGAAGGAGATTTTAAAGAGATTTTGTGCAACGCAGTGAGAGAGCTCCCGGTGACACTATACGAGATAAAAAAAGAAGCTCAAGAGGATGAATTTATCACCAGAACAAAAATGAAATTGGTAGATAAGGATTTACATGCGGCAAAGAGTTTCTTACTCTGTGATGACGTACTCATGCATAACGAAAGGGTGGTCATCCCAGAAAAACTACGAATGCAAATTCTGAAAGATTTTCATGTTGGCCATCCAGGGATAACCAGGATGAAGGGGTTAATGAGGAGTTTTGTGTACTGGCCAGGTATGGACAACGACATTGAAAAAGCAGTAAAGCTGTGTAAAGGCTGTGCCTTAGCGGCAAAAGCACCGCATATAAAGCATAGCCCATGGCCAAAGACCGACCGTCCGTGGGAAAGAATTCACGTGGATTTCGCGGGACCATTGGAAGGATTTTACTACTTAATCGTAGTCGACAGTTTTTCAAAGTGGCCCGAGGTACTACGTTGCAAGAGTCCCACGTCAGAGGTTACGATAAGATTCCTACATGAACTATTTGCCCGTTTTGGGGTAGTGGATTGTTTGGTGAGTGATAATGGGACGCAGTTCACGTCATCAGATTTTGAGGAGTTCTGCGCGACGTTTCAAATAAGACATATAACGACGCCCCCGTATCATCCTAGGTCAAACGGCCAGGCGGAACGCTTCGTAGACACATTAAAAAGAGCATTAAAAAAGGCCGGTGATACTCCTAAGGAGAAGGCTTTACAACAATTCTTACAAGTATATAGAATTACAAAAAACATGAACATAGCATCATCATTATCCCCCGCAGAGATGATGTTTGCGCGGAATGTGAAGTCCGTGTTTGATAAATTATTACCTAAACATAATAATTATGACCGAATCTCTACGGTACCGAAGAAAAAATACAACCCAGGAGATAGGGTATATTTTAAGATGTTCAAAAACAATGCATCGTTCTGGGAACCCGGTAAAATTGAAAAGAGGATCGGATCGATGGTCTATATCATAAAAGGACCACGGTTCTCGCATAAGAGACATCTAAATCAGATCAGAAAAAGACTGTCAGATGACACTGACAGCGCCCCACAAGGAGAAGACGTGATGGACGTGATATATGACACCTTCAACTTACCAGCACCCCAGGTAGCCACACGTAAACGACAACCAAAAAGAAAACGAATGGCTCCGGACTACCTAGAGATAGATCCGAAAAGGAAACGTTATTAAGACTCCTGAGGAGGTATGGCTTGGAAGGGAGGTGTTATGGTGCCGTACCTACCTACGGAGAACTAATGGACTCGTCCACCTTATAAATACGGGAAGCACGTGACACTTGTTCTCTTCTTCCCAGGCAAACCGGCAATGGCGGTTGAGAGGACATCTCCTTGTATCTCTTTCTTTCTATTATATAATATATACCTTTGTTCATTTAAACGATGTGTTCCTGTGTCATACATTCAGCCTTACCCAGGTCCACAACATGTTCCTTTCAGCTTCTAGCATAATTGAGGTGATGAAATTACATTTGGTCCAAATAAAAATCGTTTTCGCACAAGACTGACCAATGGAAGTTTAGTAGCAACAACTAAAAATAAGAAAAGCCATATGCATCCGATAAATTTGGATGAAAAAGAATTTTCAAGTTACATGTATTTTTATTTGAGGCAAAAATAAAATGCAACCAATTAAAAATACTCTAGACCTGATATGAAGGTACGTCTGTATACTAATAAAACTGTGGATCTTCTTGGTTCTTATCTTTCTTGCTTGCTTGTCACCGTGCACACTGTTGTTGGCATCTGTCTGTCTCAGGAGACAATGGAGTTTTGCGCCTCAGATTAGTCCGTTGACGAATTGTAGCATCTGTTGCAGTTGCCACAGATGTAGGTAGTTTTCTTGCAGCCCTCTGCCATCTGTGTTCTTTCCTCTCCTACTGCTGGTCTCTCCTCTCTGCAATCTTCTTGGAGCATGCCTCCACAGCACTTCTTCAGTGCCTGTTGAGTCGATGCCACCTGTCCTCATGTCTCGCTTGCAGACATCCTTGTAGTGTAAAATAGGTCTTCCTGCTGGTGCACATGTAGAATAGAAAGAAAGCCTCATTCTAACATTTATAACAACTTTATTAGTCATATTCATTAACAAATAGTAAATATTGAGAAGGTGTTAGTAGAAGTAGGGGTGGGACGTAATGGGTGAAAATTTCAGATTCATGCGAGTAGTATTTTTTTGTGTTCATTTATACATAAATAACACTAAACAATCAAACATTTTGAAAATTTTGTAAAATTCAGAAGGTGCAGGCCAATAGTTTTGGGCTATTTTACATTCATGAAAACCCTTTCACAGCCTGAAAATGGTCCTAAATTAAAGTACTATATCAGATTTAACCATCTATATCCATTCCTAGCTTTTGAGGATGTTTTAGGACCTGCAATGTCGCATGAAACCACATTTTCACCGAAAAATGATGGATTTTGAGTCCCGTGGAGCCCTAATGGCTATTTTTGGCCTGCACCTTCTGAATTTTGCAAAATTTTCAAAAATGTTTGATTGTTTAGTGTTATTTATGTATAAATGAACACAAAAAAATACTACTCGCATTAATCTGAAATTTTCACCCATTACGTCCCAACCCTAGAAGAGAACATATGTGTTGTTTCATTCATTTCTTCTTTCATCGTGATCTGCATCGTTTCTTTCTTCATCGCATCTTCTAATCTTGTTGTCAATTTCTTCTCACCATCATGTCGTTTCTGATTAGGACCCGTTGTTCGTATAACTTCGTTGTGTTATAGTAAGAAGTTCATACATTAGATACATTGCTCTTTCTGATTCTCATAAAGTCAGTTCTCTCTATCGCTCTAAACACTTTCTCACACATGAGGCTATTCTCTATCTCTACAAATCTACTATCAGACCATGTTGTACTGTTGTCATATTTGGGCTGGAATGCAGAAACATGTCTGTAATTTGATTGGCCCTCACCCTTTTTTCTTCTCTGCATCTTCTCTCTTACAGACGTGATGTTGCTAGTCTCAGTCTTTTCTATAAATACTATTATGGTATGTGTTCTTCAGCATTGTCTGATCTATTCCCTGCTTCCTTTGTTCCAGCTCGTTTGGTCTCCATCAATTCACTGTTTTGATACCTCATTGTAATACAGCTTCCTACTCCAGTAGCTTCTTTCCAAGAACTGCAGGCTTGTGGAACTGCTGACTGTTTTCCTCCTACCTATAGCCTTGGTCTTTTCAAGACTAAGGCCAATAGGCATCTCCTGTCTTTGCGATAATCATATTTGTTCTTGTTAGCTCCTTATATCAAGTGGCTTCATGCCTTGTCTGGAGCGATTTTCATTAAAAAAAAAAGAAGAATTGAGAGAAAACAAAGTTTGGAAATGGAGGTTTATTGAGAGAAAAGGGTTAAATAATAACAAGTACATTTTACACTTAATTATGTTGGAGAGAGACAGAAAACTTAACCTAGGTAACTATAGAAAGATAGATAGACTGATAGACAGCATCCATGGTCGCATGCGACCCTCAACAGTTTTTTGTCAGCGACCGTCCTCGTCAACATCCAAACTCAGTCTAATTGAAAATCTAACCATTCTTCCTTGCTTTCGTCCCTCATGATGTCACATCCACGGGTCCCATCTGCATATCGTTCTGAGTCTTCCCTTTTCCTGACACCACCCGTAAAATCTCCCCCTTGATGACAAGTTATTCTCAATACACTCTTTCAACTTTCTTTGTTCAATCCACGGGCAAAGTGCTGTAACCGCACTAATCACCTGTGCTAAAATCTATACTAGTAGTAACACACGTTATCCAAAATATGTCCAGGAGTCAAGATAAGAAAAAAGGTTGGAGAGTCCATATGTAAGATAAATAACCCGTTTGTAGGGAATGGGGAGTAGTTCATATAGGGAGAATGTTCTTAAGAGGAAGTTCGTATGCACGTATGTTTAGTTTAAGACAGGTCGAGTTCCTGTGTGGTTTTTAAATATGCGTATGTGTGTTGCAATAGTATAAGTCCATGTGGGTGCGCCGGTCACCATGTTGGATATGGTTTGGTTTGCGTCCCAAGAGAGAAGTTTTGTGGTCGCCCTGAGCAACACGAATGAGTCAGGTAGTTGTGCCTGCTCATGGCTAAAAAGCATTATTTAACGCCTACTCACAATAAGAGTATGTGACACAAGGTCGGAAAGTGGGATTTGAAAAGCCAGCGCCCGAGAAGGTGAGCACTCTGGCCATTAAAAATTGGCTGGGCAGCCTCGTCGGCATTCCATGGTAGGGGCGCCTCAGGCAGTAAGCAATAAACTTACTCCTGCCCAAAGAGGGGAGGCAAAGCCTGGGAGGGTGGACCTCCTAGAACTGCACAGGACAGACCCATAGACCGGCGTAAATCAAGCCCCGAAGACCAAGACAATACCAGTCTATGGGGTGCAGTATCCATTGGAACAGATACTACACTTTGATCTTGGCCAAAAGGAATGGCTAAAAAGCAAAAGAATAGTGGTGAGCACTCCCTTTTATAAACTCCTGGAAGTATCTCAAGTCGCATGAGAGATTGTTTTTTGATTGGGCAATTCCAAATTAAAGTTAAATGTTTGCTCCAATCAGCACCCAGTTTAGAAGTCAAGCAGATCTTTTAAACATCGTTAATGGCCACTTTTGCTGCTGCTGTTGCCGTTTGTAGTACTACTCCTACACACACTGGATGACGTCACAAAAGGCGAATGAGATAAATAAAGGATGAATGATAAGAGAATTAGCTGGAGGAGGAAGCGAATGATGTAAATAAGTAAAACTGAAGGTTGAGAAAGACTTTCTACCTGGATGTAAGGGAAGGGTCCTGATTTTTGTTCACCCATTACTATATAGAGCTATAAAACTCACTTTACCCCTGTACATTGGCAGAATTGCACGCAGTGGGTAGAATACCAAGGAACTGACCACAGTAAGCATGATGCACAACGTTAGCATCCTTTCCTTGGCAGACTTTGAAACCATATGCGATACTGTTTAAGGTAAGTCCATCGCTTTTTACTTGGCTAGTCTGAATGCAAGGTCTCACAATCGTGAGATTCACATTCAGAGAGATTTCCTGTCCCTGGGAGTGGATGTAGCTGTGAATGAGAAAAGCCACTATGTTTCGTCTGGAGATTGGCAGATGCTGACTAGAGACTTTGATGTCTTCTCAGCATATGGGAATCCTTGAGGTAGGGGTGTCTCGCCTTGCTTGTGAAACGTACCTTATCCCTGAGAGTGAATGTTGTCTATAAAGATGTAGAAAGTGGGCTGGTTGTGCTGGTGTTGTCATAAAAGATTTCAAGTTTTTGATCATTGTGGTTCATTTGCTCAGCACCGTTTGGGAGAGAGTTTCCTTTTTACAACGGTTAGAGGTGTTCATCACGGGTCCAAAGTGCATAGTTTTAATGAAAGATTGGAATGCCATCCTTGACCTGATGGCTAGCTGCGATCTTGTTGACAGATTTTGTGAGCAGGAGCTGTGGACATGGACTAATAGTGTGCTTCCTTGTCCAATTACTTATTTGTATAGGATGCTAGTTAGAAGAGGTGATGTATATTTTATATCGTGTCCTACGTTTAACTGGTTCGGGTAATAGGAGCATAAATTGCTTATATTGCGTTTGCAGTTGAGCAATAAGTCTAAACTAGCCAGGTACTGGAAGTTGAATAGCTCCTTGCTGGAGATATGCGGCTTCCAGGAAAAGCCAGAGACCCTTACTCGGCGATATTTAGTGGGGATGGTTACTTGGATTAAATGCTGGGTTAGTTTAAAAACTAAGATTAGAAGTTTCTCCGTCAGATATGGCCAGCGTCTCACGCTAGATAAGGCTAAGACAGATAACAGTTAAAAGATGAACTGGCCCAAGTGGTGGCTTGGGGGGGGGGGAGATCTAACCATAGAACCAGTTAATAGGGATCTGCAGTATGAGGTTAGCGAGTATGACAAGTACCAAGTATTTAGAGTTAAGCTGAAGAAAATATCCAACAAAGCTGAACTTCAACACAGATGAGTGTAAGAAAGAGCTTCGTTGAGGTTCAGATAAATACATTTGGAAAGTCAAGCACATGGATGGAAGTACCATCGATTCAGGAGATTTATGAGGGATTTATGGAGAACTTCCAGGAGTGCTTCATCCAACTTCCCAGACGCTCCATCCAGGAGTGTGGCAACTATTTGGCTGTCTCACTGCGCCTTGACACAGTTGGTTGCAAAGGCAGGATTATGGAACGTGAGGTCTTAGCTGCCTTGAAGCAGATCGGCTGTAAAAAATCTCCAGGACTTGATGGTCCGCTCTATAAATTGTTCTTGAGGCTGTCACATATGTTTATACTGCTTCTAGCAGATGTGTTCAATCATTGGTTTGATCAAGGATCTATTCTTAGTAAGGTGACATAGGGAGTGATCACATTGCTGAAGAAACAGGATAGACATAGTGGGGAAGAACTGAATTATTACAGGCCCATAACTCTGCTAAACACAGAGTTAAAGATTTTGGCCCAAATCCTATCAAACTGGTTGCAGATTGTTATTGGAAAATTGATTGAGCCTAAGCAGAACTATGCTGATCCTATCAAACCAGTTGCAGATTGTTATTGGAAAATTGATTGAGCCCGAGCAGAACTATGCTGATCCTATCAAACCAGTTGCAGATTGTCATTGGGGAATTGATTGAGCCCGAGCAGAACTATGCTGATCCTATCAAACCAGTTGCAGATTGTCATTGGGGAATTGATTGAGCCCAAGCAGAACTATGCTGATCTTATCAAACCAGTTGCAGATTGTCATTGGGGAATTAATTGAGCCCAAACAGAACTATGCTGACCCTATCAAACCATTTGCAGATTGTCATTGGGGAATTAATTGAGCCTGAGCAGAACTATGCTGATCCTATCAAACCAGTTGCAGATTGTCATTGGGGAATTGATTGAACCCGAGCAGAACTATGCTGATCCTATCAAACCAGTTGCAGATTGTCACTGGGGAATTAATTGAGCCTGAGCAGAACTATGCTGATCCTATCAAACCAGTTGCAGATTATCATTGGGGAATTGATTGAACCCGAGCAGAACTATGCTGATCCTATCAAACCAGTTGCAGATTGTCATTGGGGAATTAATTGAGCCTGAGCAGAACTATGCTGATCCTATCAAACCAGTTGCAGATTGTCATTGGGGAATTGATTGAGCCCAAGCAGAACTATGCTGATCCTATCAAACCAGTTGCAGATTGTCATTGGGGAATTGATTGAGCCCAAGCAGAACTATGCTGATCCTATCAAACCAGTTGCAGATTGTCATTGGGGAATTGATTGAGCCCAAGCAGAACTATGCTGATCTTATCAAACCAGTTGCAGATTGTCATTGGGGAATTGATTGAGCCCAAGCAGAACTATGCTGATCTTATCAAACCAGTTGCAGATTGTCATTGGGGAATTGATTGAGCCCAAGCAGAACTATGCTGATCCTATCAAACCAGTTGCAAATTGTCATTGGGGAATTGATTGAGCCCAAGCAGAACTATGCTGATCCTATCAAACCAGTTGCAGATTGTCATTGGGGAATTAATTGAGCCCAAACAGAACTATGCTGACCCTATCAAACCGGTTGCAGATTGTCATTGGGGAATTGATTGAGCCCAAGCAGAACTATGCTGATCCTATCAAACCAGTTGCAGATTGTCATTGGGGAATTAATTGAGCCCAAACAGAACTATGCTGACCCTATCAAACCGGTTGCAGATTGTCATTGGGGAATTAATTGAGCCCAAACAGAACTATGCTGACCCTATCAAACCAGTTGCAGATTGTCATTGGGGAATTAATTGAGCCTGAGCAGAACTATGCTGATCCTATCAAACCAGTTGCAGATTGTCATTGGGGAATTGATTGAACCCGAGCAGAACTATGCTGATCCTATCAAACCAGTTGCAGATTGTCATTGGGGAATTAATTGAGCCCGAGCAGAACTATGCTGATCCTATCAAACCAGTTGCAAATTGTCATTGGGGAATTGATTGAGCCCAAGCAGAACTATGCTGATCCTATCAAACCAGTTGCAGATTGTCATTGGGGAATTGATTGAGCCCAAGCAGAACTATGCTGATCCTATCAAACCAGTTGCAGATTGTCATTGGGGAATTGATTGAGCCCAAGCAGAACTATGCTGATCCTATCAAACCAGTTGCAGATTGTCATTGGGGAATTGATTGAGCCCAAGCAGAACTATGCTGATCTTATCAAACCAGTTGCAGATTGTCATTGGGGAATTGATTGAGCCCAAGCAGAACTATGCTGATCCTATCAAACCAGTTGCAGATTGTCATTGGGGAATTGATTGAGCCCAAGCAGAACTATGCTGATCTTATCAAACCAGTTGCAGATTGTCATTGGGGAATTGATTGAGCCCAAGCATAACTATGCTGATCCTATCAAACCAGTTGCAGATTGTCATTGGGGAATTAATTGAGCCCAAACAGAACTATGCTGACCCTATCAAACCATTTGCAGATTGTCATTGGGGAATTAATTGAGCCTGAGCAGAACTATGCTGATCCTATCAAACCAGTTGCAGATTGTCATTGGGGAATTGATTGAACCCGAGCAGAACTATGCTGATCCTATCAAACCAGTTGCAGATTGTCACTGGGGAATTAATTGAGCCTGAGCAGAACTATGCTGATCCTATCAAACCAGTTGCAGATTGTCATTGGGGAATTGATTGAACCCGAGCAGAACTATGCTGATCCTATCAAACCAGTTGCAGATTGTCACTGGGGAATTAATTGAGCCTGAGCAGAACTATGCTGATCCTATCAAACCAGTTGCAGATTGTCATTGGGGAATTGATTGAACCCGAGCAGAACTATGCTATGAAAAGGAGATTGCTTTAGAATTATTTGCTGTTCATACAATCATAGAGGAGATAAAAGATCACACGAAGGCCGCGCTGACTAATTGGATCAATTCAAAGCTTTTAACAGGGTCGGCCATCGCTTCTAGTCATCTGTTTTAGAAACCAGATTTAAACTGGACTTTCAGAAATTGATGGCCATTTTGTATTGCTCACCAAAAGTGATGGAGCAGGTGAATTGAAAGCTTTTGGAGTCGTTTGTTGTCTTTCGATCTGTTGTTGTCCACTGCCCTTACTCTATATCCTTGTATTAAAGCTGCTATTTCACAAGCTAAGCAAATTCAGTCCTACATGGAATCGCCTTACCTGGTGGAGCACGAACCAGGGTTTCCGCATTAGCCAATGATATCACTATTTTTATATCGTGCTTTGGAGACATTGAGGCAGTAATGGAGGTGCTTATAAGTTACGAAATAAGTACGGGAGCAAAAAGCAACTGCAGCAAATTATCAGCCCATGGATGTGCACCTGAAATGGTAACATTTCACTTCCGGGTCCTTTCTCTCGGACGTGTGGTTCGGACCGAATCCCCAACTCAAGAGGAATTGGTTGGAAGAGCAGTCAAAGGGGCAGATAAGATTTGGCTTCGAAAGAAAATTTTCTTTAAAGGATAAAACTGAGGTGTGTGTCATGTATGCCTTGCCTCTCATTTGTCGGTTTGCCTGGACTTCCAGGGCTTTCTGTCCAAGCTTTTATTGTCGGGAGGGAAGGCTGTGGGGTCGCAGACAAATCTATATTTAACGTCCATGTGAGAGGAGTTTGAGGATGCTTGACAAGTCCCTAATTACTTGCTTCCATACGAGGGCAGAGTTAGACACAAGGCCAATTTTTATTGTAAGGGAAATCCAGCTCCCAAAAATGGAGCCCTCTGGATTGGGACAAAAATTTTAATTCCTCAGTCTAGAAAGATTTCTCCTTCACTGACTGAGGACAGAAAAGATGAAGTGTAGTATCAGAACAGATACTCAACATACTGAGAGACTGGTATTCCTGAGTCAAACCGTGATTGTGTGAGACTCTGCTGTTGAAAGCGCCTTCCCGACCACATCCTCAGCTCTTCAGTCGAGGACCGTCATAATATACAAGTTTCTATTCTCTATTTCAACAACAACAAGCAAATGAAAAAAATGCAACAAAAAATAATCTACAAATTTCTATTCGTTCAACAACAACAACAGCAACAACAACAACTAAACGAAAACCCAGAAGTTTTTCACTTCAAAACAATTTCAAAGCAAAGTATTATCGGCTATTTGAAGTTCAATATTTTTTATATATTGGACGCGTAAATTTACGTGTTAATACACTTCAACAACAAAAGAAACGGGTATCTTTTACAATAATCCACAGAGTGAAAACGCTATAAAAACAAATATACAACAAATAAAAGTAACTGTAGCCGATAAAAGTTATTTTCCAACTTATCTGTGACATTTGTTTGTATTTTTAAGCCGTTTCAACTGCTATTCATTAGAAATCAATATTTTTGTCACACGAACATTGGACAAGCGATGAGGGGGAGGGGGTATCGTAACGAGGTAAAGCTGGGCCGCCATTTTGTTTTAGTAAAAATACGTGCCAAAAAAAACACAAGAAATTTTTTTTTACATCTAATAAAAACCCATTTATAGTACGTAAAAATACAAACAAATTTCATAGGTAAGTAGGAAAATATCTATTCTCGACGTAGGTCACCGTCACTTGTTGCATATTTATTTTTTTTACCCCGTTCTCGTTCGTTTTTTGGACCCCGTTGGCGACTCTGCGGATTATTGTAAAAGATACCCAAAGAAACTGGTGCAACTGCGTGGATATCCTATTTAATAACGAAATAAAATAATATGGAAAAAGTATATTTTATAATAATGTAAAACAGGAACGCCCAAGACAATAGTAATAATTACAAGATCTTTAAAGCTAATAAAAAGAGCTATTATTACTATCACTGACGATGACAACAATAAACATTCACATCAACAATAACAACAAGAGAATTATGGATAGAGGTCTTAAGCATCAAAAATCAATATTAAAAAAATATTGAAAAAATACACCAGGCTGAAGGAAAGGAAATAACTCTATCTTATTTAAGCCCCCCAAAATATCAAAATGCATATATGTTGTGGTGGCAACCACTCATTTGCATATACGAATAACGTTACACTATAAATGGCAAGCCTAGGTTGGCCTTTGTGTGTGTTACCTAAATGCCACCGGAAGTGACGCCGAAGAGCGTACATGTCCTCCCACCAAGACTCTCTGACTCGACACCTTCATTTGTACATACTGTAACTATACCTTTTCTTTAATACACTTATTATTGCATTCTCCTTGTTGTTTGCGTCTTCATTGTATTCCTCACTAATTATTGTTCAACCTTGCAACCACAACAATATATAAATTGTAAGAGTCTTAATATATTAAGGCATACATGAAATTCTTCAAATGGAGATAAGGTATAATTTTAACTTTAAGAGAATAGTATTAGATTGTAGAAGAATGTGTTAGGATCGGATCGTGTTCCCGACTATAAGCGAGTTCATAAAATCAAGCAATTGTTGCATGCAAAAACAGAGTAATAATTAACAAAGAAAAGGAGGTAATTCAAATAAGGTTTATTGAATGTGTGTGTATGTGGGATGATGACGTGTGTGGTGTATGTATGTGTGTCGATAGAAAACAGTTCTTGAAAAAAGTATATGAAGAAATGAGTCCGGCGTGGGAAAGTCCTTGAAAACCGTATACAAAGAAAATGAGTTGAGAACTCTTACCGTTGTTGAACACGTGTTGACGGAGCGCTGGTGTCTTAGCGTCGTTCAGCGAGGCCAATTGAATAGAGAAGAGAGTGATTTTCCGTTTACACCGGTTTTTATAATCAGAAGGGCAGATAACTCTGGTGTCGCTTTTCAGCGCCACCTGTCGGTGAAAAAGCGACACCTAACGGCCAATCGGTGCAGTTATGTTTGAAAGGAGGAGGTAACTGCTACAAATGAAAAAGATAATGATAATTATGCTAATGTTAAGAGAAAATTAGGAAAGAAAGGATTAAGAATACATTAAAAAATAATGTGAAAGATATTAGACAATATTAAAGAGAAAAAATAATGTGAAAGATATTAGACAATATTAAAGAGAAAAATAATGTGAAAGATATTAGACAATATTAAAGAGAAAAATAATGTGAAAGGAAGGATGGCTGTATAGTAGTTCATTTTATATTATATTAAAAAAACACAAAATAATGAGTAATTAAAGGAACTAGGCAGAGGGGGGGGTAGGGTATTAAGAGATAAGTACATATTACTATTAATAAAAATATTTTTCCAGGGATAAGCTTCAAATTACTAACATTAAAAGCATTGAAAAATATATTGCTTGCTAAGCCTTTAGATAACTCAATAAAGATAATACTTAATAATTAATGAATAAGATATAAGATGGAAGCAATTAAAGATATTAGTATGGAAGCAATTAAATATATTGCTTGCTAAGCCTTTAGATAACTCAATAAAGATAATACTTAATAATTAATGAATAAGATATAAGATGGAAGCAATTAAAGATATTAGTATGGAAGCAATTAAATATATTGCTTGCTAAGCCTTTAGATAACTCAATAAAGATAATACTTAATAATTAATGAATGAGATATAAGATGGAAGCAATTAAAGATATTAGTATGGAAGCAATTAAATATATTGCTTGCTAAGCCTTTAAAACTAATGTAAACAGACACCTCGCTGCGCTGATCCCAATCTAGGTTGACCACCCTCTACCTTCTCCCCTTTTCTTTTTCTCAGTAGCCCCTTACGTCTACAGTGGTGGCCTGCCTTGTTTGGGGTGAACTATGTTAAAAAAAAAATTTAAAAAAAAGAAGATAACTCAATAAAGATAATACTTAATAATTAATGAATGAGATATAAGATGGAAGCAATTAAAGATATTAGTATGGAAGCAATTAAAGCTTTTTAGGAATGGTTATAATTAAAATATAAAATATTTGATAAGTTTATTAAAAAGTATCGATATGCTGAAGTAAGAAACTGATATTAAAGGATTTTTCAAGGTCTGGGAATATATGCAGAGTAATAGGAAAGAAGCTGGGAATGCAATGAATATAGTTTCAGCTAAATTACAATAAGAACTATTTAATAATTTAATAAGTAAAAATGAGATATATACTTAAATAGGTAGGTGTTAGAGAAGATAGGTGAACGGGGATGAGTCAGGAAAACAGAGAGATATTGAATTCAGGTTATGATAATTAAGAAATATTTTCAGTGATGTGAGATATTGAAAGGGATATTATGGATATAAGAAATAAGGGTCTAGAAAATTATCCAATTGTTAGAACTATTTAGACAGACATTGTTATGAAATAGGTATAATGATTAAAATTTATATTATATTAAATTTTTAAAAATGTAATACTAAACGATACAGCTAAAAAAAAATGAATAAGAATAAAGGAAATTACTACTTAATACAATAGAAAAAGGAGAATAGATATAAATTGTTGGAATGAAAGGCTATGATATATGTTTGAATATGTTAGCTATAGGATAGATGCTTTTAAATTAGCTTAAATTTGAAAATCTAGATTTTGTGGAAATAAGTATAGTGGCAACAAAATATTATGGGATTAGATATATGTGGAATCAACAGTGGATTAATGGGCAGTAGTTAGGAGGGAGTGGATGTTTAAATTAAATGATTGTACAGGGTGGGCCAAAATAAGGGTCCTATCTTTAAATTTGAATAACTTGAATTTGAATAACTTCCACAAAATAAAAGTTAAACTCACCAAACTTTATGTGTGTGTAGACTGACCCTTCCGAGATTTTTTGAAATAAACAAAACAAATTTTAGCCGAAAAACACTTCTTAAAACTTACAAAAACTAAAGTATTGTTTTTTACACTGTTTTGAGTTTTTTAAGCAAAAATAATGTTTTCTAAATGAGGGTACGTTCCTTAGGGCTAATACGGCTCATGCTTGCTTCGGAAGGGGTCCTTTACTTATTCTAAAAAAAAAAAAAAAAAAAATCAATAAATAAAAAAGTTATGAATTTTTAAAAATAGGACCCTTATTTTTGCCCACCCTATATAAGGTTTTAGGAAGTGGTTTGCCTGTTAGGCATTACAAACTGGCTATATTTATATCTTCTGTGTTTGCAAACTGATATTAATTAATTTTTCTTAGATCTAATTATCATTACTGCCTCAGAAAGCATAATTGGCATATTTTCGACTCTGGTTTCGGATTAGAGTTTATAGGACTGTGATTTTTTCAATATATTTCCAGTATATAGTATATTTTGGGATTTAAATTTATTAATGACGATTGTTAGAGATGTGGTGTTCCTCTTATCATTATTGTCCCTATTAAACGAGCTTACATGGTTGGAGATATGTGTTTTTATACATACGGCAGTCGAGTCTATATACGTGTGTAACTTTGGAATAATATCGATAGGATTAGGATTGATATTATCATTATTAATATAATTAGAAAGGTTATTAGAGATTCTACCATTGCTAGATGGATTATGGGTATGTTGGCTTGTGAGAAGAAGGTTATGAAGGTTATATATCATCTGCACTACTTGGTATTACCTCTTGATTAATTTGGTAGGATAGATTGGTTAGATTTGTATTAATTTCAGGTGTAAATAGATCAGGAGTATTGGTACGGTTTACTATATGGAATGGTGGATTATGGGGAATTTGTTGAGACAGGTCTGAAGAAGCTAATTGTGTGGTCATATTTGTTTGAGGAGAGGTGTTAGTTATCAGAAGAGGACTTAGCTCTTTAACTGTACAGGCATATACTATGTCATTATGGACACAGATATTCTGAAGTGGACATCGTTGTTTATCTTCGCAATTACAATTATCGAAGGGAGTTGAAATTGGGGAAACTAGCTGAGCTTTTTAAAAAAAATGTCTTATTATTGGAAATAATGATTATTTGTGCTAAATTAGGCAGTGTAGAGTAGGAAATTTTTATGGTATTTTTATTTAGAATAGTACTATATTCGTGTGGGAATTTAAAGGAATTTTCTATTATTTAAAAAATCCTTTGGAATATTTGTTTTGACGTTATTGCTGTAAGGGGGTTTAAACCATAAGGTTTTCTTTTGTCTTATATGTTTACGGAGGTTTAATTGCTGGAAAGTTTGGTTTAGAGTCAAAGAAGTATTTGCTTGTCTGTCATTATTACCGATATTTGATAGTCCAATATTTTTATTATTGTCAGTAGCGCTAACTATATTGTAGTTGCTTCCATGACCATTATTGGCACCATTTCTATTCCTATTTTTCGGTCTATGTGTTTTTAATGTCATATTTTGTGTTATGATACTATTCTTTCAGTTTGCTAATGCAATAGAATAATGAGTTTTTATCGAATGTGATTATTAGTCGATAGCTTAGAATTCTTTCACAGCTGAAAAAATTGATTTTCTTATTGATTTGAGGTGGTTTATGTATGTAAAATAGGGTGAGAGTAGGCTTATGATAGGGGGCATAAGACTCAGTATTCAAGATTAGTGTAGTATCAAGGAATTTGCAGTTGTCTTCTTTGGGTCTACTTAAGAAAGTATGGAGATCGGTAATGGGCTTATTATATATCCTAGGGCGAGCATTTGTAACAAAAAAAGGATCATCACTATAAAGGCCTCCCTGGAGAGTTTTGAATTTATAATCTAATTCTTTCAGTAAGAATAGGCCCATGAGATCGGTTACCTGGGAAAAGTCTGATGACCCATAATAATATCGTAATTATTCAGGGTATCTGTCCTAATTAATTGTCAAATGATAAAAGAGATCTCCTAGCCAATAGGATCAATTTAATTTCAGAGTCTGTTATATATGAGTTATTTTTGCTAGTATTAATGCTTTACTTAATAGTAGGGGGGGGGGGGATAGCCTGGTAGTAATTATGAATATCGAAAGTGATGAAGCTTGATTTAGATTTTAGATTTGAGAAACATTGTATTACTATATCTGTGGATTGCCGTAATGAGAAATGGATTGTATTCTTAATATTTGGAATGATTCTATCTAAAATTTTTTTTTATACCTAAGTCTGATTTGAAGGGGCAAATTAATCGGATGGAAGGATTATCCTGGAAATTAATTTTGTGATCTTTAAGGGGAAATCTAGGAGTATCTGGTGTTACAATTTCAGCGTAATTGTGAATGTTCATGGATGTAAGTAGTGTTTTAGCTCCGTTGTTTACGTTGTTTAATGTTGAAATAGAGGTTATTTTGTATGACTTGTTGAGTTCCTTGTATATTCATTTTTTGCATGTTGTATAATCCATTTTGTAGTATTTTTTTGTTTTATCAGTCGGAACGGTAATGTCCGGCAGTGTTCTAATTCTTTAAATTATGTGTTTTTTGATTTTTAATATGCATTTTGATATGGAATTGAGTTTAATAATTCATGGTATTTACTGAGGTATTTGTTGAGAAGACTTTTCTTGTGATTTTGTTCTGTTTTTCGTGGAATTTGAGACTTTTTTGGGACATATATATTGAAGGTGTTTTTTTGTAAAGCACTTCTGGAAATTTTGATTTAAAAAATTATGTTCCTAAGAGAGTTAGCGTTTATAATTTTTATGATTAATTGTATGACATAAAATAAACAGCTGTAAACAACCATAATATCTTCATGTATGCTCTTTATTTGGAACTTGATTTGAAAAATATTTTGGATCGTCAAAATCTATTATTCTATATATATATATGTTATAGATGAATTTAAATTCAAACGATTTAGAATAATTTTAAGTAGTGTAACCCATAGAGTATATGTGATATTGTGGTCACTGCTGAAGTGAAGTGATAGACAAATGGTGAAAGAAAGAAAGGAATAGTGCTCGGACGAATGGATGAGAATGTGTTTAGTTAAGAGTAGGATAAACAGAGGATGACCACTGCTTCCCCACATACACATACACTATTGAAGGCCTTGTGCCTAATTTGTTAAATTTCTATCACTATTCTTTTAACAAATAAATAATTCAAATGTAATATCTGTTCCTGTCTATGCCCCAGGAACTTTGTTAGTCTCTCTTCAGATATCGGCTTATATGCCCTGCCCCGGGACTGTTTGTAATAGTTGGTCTGATTTATTTTTTCGGCTGGCAACAGGACACTTGTTGTAGTTTGGGCAAACTTCACCAGCTCACATGTCCAGCTGTTGACTAGCGCTGCTTGGTCCAGCCATTGACTTGGTCAGCTGCTCCTGCTGATGTTCCGGCTACTTTGTTCCGTTATGAACTAGAATCTCTTCTGCTGATGCCTCGGTTACATCATCCGGCTCTTCACTTGTGTGTCAGGTCCTGCTGATGCTCTGATGACTTCATCCAGCTCCCAACTGCTTCCACCTGTCCAGTCATTGACTCAACCAGTCCAAATTCCATTCAACTGTACAACTTCATACTGCTCATCACTCTTGACCAAGCCCAGTAACTGAGTCCTTTTCTGACCAGGCACTTGCGATCTATCTGTTCTTTCTAGGATAAACTCTGTCCTTTCCGACAATTCACAATACTTGTGTTCTACCTGTCCTTCCCAGAACAAAACCTGTCCTTTTCAGAACAATTCCTCTTTCAGACTGTAGAGGAGGGGGGGGGGCTCAGATAGACAATGGTCCAATCGTCCAGTGTACCACGATCCCTGCTAACAAAAAAAAAAATGAAATGAAAGAGATGTGTGATGAACATGACAACAAAAGAGAAGAAAAAAAGACTTGTGTGTACAACAAAATATAGAAGTGGTATTTATATCAAATATATAAAAATAGGTTTGTGAGGAAAGCGTCCATAGTTCAGTGATCAACAGGAAAAGATGGGTTTTTATCATAGGATGATGATGACAATCCTAGTCAAAATGTCCTCTGATCTATCACTGCTTCTGTTGTCTAGGTCGCCACTATGGTGGTTACGGCTGACATGAGACAAACCGTAAACAATGACGTTGATGAATGGATAGGTTGACGGCTGCTAACAAAGCTGATGTGATGATTATGATGGCAGGATCGAGCTGCTGTTAGCTTTTTGTAGGAAAAGAGCCGCTGTAGTTGGTGTAAGGATAATGATAGTCATTGGTGACATGACTGGATAGAGCTGTAGAAAAAAGGGTTGGAGCTGCTGTTGCTAGTGACTGTCGTCATTGTAGTGGTGAAATGGTGCCGTGTCGTTTGGTAAGGTTCCTGTAGTAAGGGTTATTGGTGGAGGCGGCATCTTGTTGAGCGACGCAGCCCTGAGTGCGGGTTGAGTGAAGATTCACCCATTTTTATATAGCCTGGTTGAAAATGCTTTGATTAGACATGATTCGTCAGTGGAATGACAAAGTACGCATTAGGAATGACACCTTGTTGATTTTTAACACATGGCCGAGTTATTCAAAGATTAAACATCCAGTTTTGTTAGGAGTGCCGAGTGGTAAACGGGGAGGGACAGAGGTGAGAAACGACCAAACCTTCTGAGTCCTTCTCCAATCTCAATCTTCAGCCATCAACGTTGGAGGCAACCTGACCAGGCACTCAACGTTCCTGTGACGGCAACCGAACAGAACTATTTTATAATTTATACTTTTCTAGCCAACGAAAACCGGTTATTTTTTGTATACAACTTTAATTCTTGTTTGTCATTTTTCTTTGTCCATTACTTTTTTGTTTTGTGTCTAACAACTTGGAAGATAAAATGCTTCTGCCACATCTGGGGAGGTGCCACTCAGACCACTCTTTCCTGCCTTGATAGTGTGTAAAATCGACTTTGAAATCTAGTGGGGTGAAGTGATCCCCTCTTTTCCCTACAACGCTTTTCTCACAGAAGAGACGTTGCTAGTCTCTGTCTACTCTATTGTTATTTTCATGGAAAGTGCTCGACTGAGCTCCAATCTTTGGTTCCTCCTTGTAAGAAATTCACAGCAAAACCTCGTCCTTCTACCACAATGGAAAAATACTTTCCTTCCTTCCTTCATGTGCCTAGTGTCGGGTTGAATTACCATGGACAAATCTTCTTAGCAAGGGCTTCCCGCACACACAGCCTCTGTAACAAGTTCAACAAAGGATTTATTTTATTAAAACTTTTTTCTCTTTTTTTATTGATGTGAATTGAGCGGCTGCTGCGGATTTCTTTTTAATTTTAATTCCAAGGTATAATTTGCTCGCCTGTTTATTTTAATCTTATTTAGTATCGCTAATTATTTGTCTCCCCACGAGGGTGAAGTTTTACACAAAATTGGGTTTTAATGTGGGGGGAAATTCGCCTCTCCAAAAAAGGGCGCTCTGGATTGAGACGAAAATTAAAATTACCTCAATCTAGAAGGAATTCTCCTTCACTAAGCGAGGATAAAACAGATACTACACTTTGATCCTAGCCCTAAATTATCATAGAATAAAAATTCGAAAAATGTCTGTTACAGTTCAAATTTATGAGAACAAATAAAAACTTTACATTTAAAATATGCGTAATGTTGTTTTTTTATCGTCTTAGCATGTATGCAAATATAAGTTTTCACCACATCAGTTTAACGTGCTCCCACACACACAAAAAAACGGGCACTCTGAATGTGTGTAGAATTTGCCTTAAGCGAACCTGTCGTCATTCCCCGGCAAGAGCACTCCAAGCAACCGTCAATAAACTAATTCTCCCTTCTGAAGGAGAAGGTAATGCCTGGGACGATAGCCTCTTAGGACCGAATACTCCAATCTGACGTAAGCCCGAGTTATAAGGTATTATTTATGAAAGTGATTTAAAAAAGTTGCGATGTTCGCCTTATCTAATTCTCTCTCGCCCTCAATAAGACTCAGTTTCCCCCCTACTCGTCGCACTCGAGAGAGTGTCCATCTCCCAAGTTTTCACTCATACTCACCCGAGGGAGCATCCCTGATACAAGAGAAGGTATTATGTGAAAAAAAAAAAGGTATGGGGGGTAAAATAAACTGAACATTTGCGGACGGAAATAAAAAGAAAAGGACGCGCGAACCGAAAAGTAGTGTTTCAGTGCGCTCTTTGAGTAGACAAAAAAAGTGGTGAGCATTTTTAAATTTTTTTTTTATTTAACTAGTTTTATATTTACTATTTAAAAAAAAAAAAATTACTGTTATCGTTAACATTATTTAATTTTTTTTTTTTATATATATATTATTGCCAATACCATCTAATATATATATATATATATTTTTTTCTTTTCTTATCCGTAGAAATACATGTAGTTAATTTAAAAAATTGTCATGGCCATTTTTTTTTCATTGAAGCCGGACTAACTAAAATTAACTTGTTTTCCATTTTAATTATTTATAATTAAGGCGGGAAACATTTTTTTTAAAATTAACCCACAATTATTTTAGTTTATATCAGAATTTGAATCTTTAAGCAAACATATTCAGCTTACCGAATAATAAACTTACAATTATACGCACTTACAGGCAAAAATCAATAATCGGTTTCTTTTCTAGGAAGAACGACAACGTTGTTTATTTGTAAAAGCCAACCAGTGCTTCATTTTACGATATAAATGTTTGCATTTATATTGTAAAAATATATAATATATATTACCTAAATCTTTCGATTTTAATAAATCGATCCTCACTTTATTTAATTTGATTCCATTTCTTTTTCAAAATATTTTCCCAGATTTTTTTTTTCCCATTAAAAGCAATATATATATATATATATATATATATATATATATATATATTTCTGCCTCTTTGCCAACGAAGGAGGGGACAGTTGACTAACGGTAATTTGACTTTTTTCTTTTTTAATTCCACGTTGGTTCGTGTAAATCAGTACGAATATTTTCTTAAATATTTTTATTTTATTTCAAAAGTGATTTAGTGAACACATTTTTCCTGGACAAGATAGAGAGATAAAAAAAAAATGTTTTAACATTTTGAAATATGTCGAATGTTTTTTTTCCGGTATTATATGTTAAGCTAGTATTTGTTAAATGATGTCGATGTAGTCTCATTTAAAAAAAAAATTTTTTTTTAAATTTTATCCTGTAAGAAAATAAACCCGGCATCATTACGTTTTTATTTTGTATTTTAGTTTGGTAGTTTTATTACTTTATTTTTAATATCTGGAAAATATTTAAAATCGCATCAGCTATTTAAATTATTTAAGAATAGGATTATTTCTGAGCCAAATTTAACTTCCCCCAACTCCGAGATATATTATGTATCTGGGCTTTAAAAAATTTAATTTTAACCACGATCGATCTCTATATGGATTAATAGGATTTCGTAGACCCGGCATCGTCCCACCCTCAAAGAATGTACGTGACCCAAGGGTCGACCCCCCCCCCCCCCCCCACACACGAATGACCTGGAACAAAACAGCTTGGTTAAAGTCCTGAGGCACGGCTATAATCCTTTTCGGGGGAGGTAATGTTTGGAAGGATGGCACCGAACAGTTTTTGATCCTAGCCTGAATGAATTGATTATAATTTTTCATCGTCAAAAGAAAAAAAAAAAAAAAAAAAATCGGTACTTCTAAAAAAAATAAAATCTTTTAATGTTTTGTCCATGTTTCTCTTTCTTAAAAACACGCGATGTTTCTCAATTATTTATGTAAATAACATTTACATCTTGCTTGATTATATTTTCCATTTTAAACCGAGAAATTATAAGTAAATCCTGAGTTTTATGTATCTCTCTACATGAATAAAATATCAGCAAACCAGATCTCGTGGGTGTGTTTCTTGCTTGTGCGTAACTTTGATAAATGCATATTGAATTTTATTTTTTATTGTTAATCGAATATTTATTGAAATCGAAAAACAAAATAAAAGCTAAAACGAACTTGAAAATTTATTTTTTTAAATTATAAAATTTAAACGACTATTTTCTCTAAGTTTCGGTACAAAAATGGAGTCCCTTTTTTTAACCCCTTCCCGCCTCTAAAACCCTAAGAAAAAAATAAGTTTGCATGTATATTATATATGTATATATATATATATAATTAAATAAATGGCAACAATTTAAACTTTAGCCTGACAACAAAATAAAATTAAAAAAATAATAATAATAATCTCCGTGAGATTAGCTAACTCTCGGTGGCCATGTCTTAACGCGGTTTAACCAAAACCTGAGCCACCATTTTGTGGGCGAAAATGTCGAATCCCTTTGTCGCACCCGAAAACAAAAACTTGTTACCCTTTGATCGTATTGGCTCTTTATTTTAACAATTACCAGTAAAACTTTTTAATCAATAATATCTTATTAAAAATGCTTTCTATCGTTTTCGTCTTAAAGTTGGAATTTAAATTTTTTTTTCTTTTCGACTTTTTAAAGTTGAGCTTTGATCCTGTCACCGTCGGTTACTATTTTTTTTTCTTTTTTTTTCCCCCCTACTTTTTCATAAGTGGGCGAAAACAAAACAATTATATTTTAGTTTTGCATATAAATTTAACATAAATGATTCCATTGTCGAACCGGATAGCATTTTAGAACAGTTAATGATTTTCGTTTTATTTTTTTTTTTCGCTAAGGGCGATAAATTCTGTGCTATTTTTAATTTTTTTTTTTTATTTAGGAGGGAAGTGGTGAAAAAAAAAAACTCCGTTAACCCTGCCACTAAGTCTGAGTGGCAAGCCCCCCCCCTTTCAAGTAACTGCCTTAAAACACTATCCGGTTCGAGAATGGCCCGAAGATGGGATTTTACGTTAAACTTACGTGACATTCCTCTCAAAATTAAAAAATTGTTTTTTCGCCAAGTTTTCAAGGTGTTTACTGCACACAGAATTTAATTTTTATATTATTATATAGCCTTTCTTCTAGAAATCAAAATAACCCTTTTAATATTCCTTCTTTCAAAATACAATCTAATACATAATTATCGAAACTTTTCAATATAAACCAACAAGGAAAATCGGGCATTTATAACGACAGCTAACAGAATGAAAAAGGGGCGAAAAAAAACAAATAGGCAACAAATAAATGCTACCGAAGGCAAAATAAGTTACTCTTCTACCTACCTGGATAAGTTTAGTTGTGTTTTTAAAACACTGCTTTAACTTATTCTAAAGCGTTTGTTAGTTCGATTTTAAAACTAGTGTCGGGACGGCATGTTAAAATTGAAAAAAAACAAACAAAATTGACCCATTTGATCACGTGACATCCCGACATCAGTTTTAAATCGAACTAGAAAAACCGCTTTAAAATAAGTTAAAACACAAATAAACTTATCCAGGTAGGTAGAAGAGTAACTTATTTTGCCTATGGTAACATTTATTTGTTTTTCACCCCTTTCTCGTTCTGTTAGCTGCCGTTATAAATGGCCATAAATTTTGTCAGCATGAGAATTTGTCAAATTCAATTTGACAGTCTGAAGCACATCTCAGAAATTACTTTTTGGTAAAAATTTTCCATGTGCGGCCAACCACGACCATTATTATGATGGTCGTGGCCCAACGCGAAACTAAAAATAAGATTTTATATCTTACACGTCCATATCCTGGGGAAAACTTGAAAAAATAATTAAATGGCACTCATTGTGAAAATGCCCCAAAATGATTTACTCGTTCTGTCCTAGAAAGTGGGTGGTCTTT
The DNA here is from genome assembly GCA_963556195.1 of Sepiola atlantica. Lineage (NCBI taxonomy): Eukaryota > Metazoa > Mollusca > Cephalopoda > Sepiida > Sepiolidae > Sepiola > Sepiola atlantica. The sequence goes on along the minus strand of OY744531.1, from coordinate 30,480,299 downwards.
TACATTCATTTCATGTAGTAAAGTGAACACTCTTCTCTAAAGTCTTCAAATAAAATGCTTGCAATTGTCTACATGTGATCGCACGAAAGCTATAATCTTTTTTTTTTTTTTTTTTCCGTTGACAGGTTGGGGATGGAGATTAACATTTTACCCATTTATTTTGTGGAGACAAATGCTCAAGTTTTTTCTTTTTTAAACACAACTTGAAAACGGACTTTACAGTTTAAATTAATCATTGTAGGATAAATGTCAAGCTGAAAGATTTGACATAAGTGTCATTAAACTGACAATTTTCTCTTACCAACATTTGACGATGGTTTGCAATAGTAAACAAAAATAAATAAGCAACAAATGTTCTTTTTCTACCTACCTGGCTAAGTTTGTGTGTGTTTTAAATTATTTTACTGTTTTTTTTTTGTTTTTTTTTTTAGTTCAATCAAAAAGTACGGTCAAATATGTTAGGTTAGAACGAAAAAAAGAAATGGCTGACAAGACTCGGTAATCTCAAAAAAAAAAAAAAAAAAAATTAAATAAAAAAAATACAGCTAATGACTATCACCAATCGGACTAAAATTTAATGTTCAACCGAACTGTATATTTTTATTACCTGTATTTTTGTTTAATTTTCAATTTTTGAGCGATTTCGAGGCTTCACATGAAGGCTTCTGTTAGCCATGTTTTTTTTCTTTCTAACCAAACATATTTGACCGTACTTTTTGATTGAACTAAAAAGAAAACACTCAAAAAAATAATTTAAAACACAAAACTTATCCAAGTAGGTAGGAAAGTAACTTTTCTGACTTTTAGTAACATTTATTTATTTTTTTGTCACCCTCTTTTTCTTTCTACTGTAAACCATCGGTCAACATTTATTAGCATACAATTAGAAAGTTGTATTTACTGTTAACCGGGGCTACTATGATAGGTTTGAGGCATTTGTTCTTACTGGGTCGCTCTCGTTGCACAAAAAAATTATTAACTGAATGAATAACAGTTTTGATCTTAAGAAAGTAAGAAAACACATTTATTTGAACTTTTTATACATTTTTTTTTTTTTTAATGTAAAAAAAATATATATATATATATAGTGCCCTTATGGCGGATCTATGATAATCTAAATGAATAAATGAAAAAGTTGGGCCCATTTTGGTAACGTCAAAATGCTTTAATTCAACTTTACACAATAGACGTGTTGTGGATAAGCTGTTTGTTAGAGGTAGCCATTTTTGTAGTAGCGTTTGAATTTATTTGACTGGCCTTGCTTGAGATGAAGAAAGGGTCACCAGGTTCCAGTTAAAAAGGCAAACGTATTGTCTACAATTTATTAACTTTATTTAACAGTTTCATCAACGCAAGAATATAAGATATACATATATTAGTAAAAAGAAATAGACCAGGCCTTTTGTATTTCTTCGGCAGTCATGAGAGGCGACCGAGAAAATGTAACGCCTTGTCACGTTGGCATCTCGGCTAGAACTGTTCATATTTGAGCGCCAAATGATCTCGCTAGAAATAAAAGGTGCGCATGCGCAGTGTTCCATTCGCCCGATCTATTACTACATGAGTTTGAACATGCCTGTGTTATCTGACCGAACAACATACCTATCACTACACAAGAGATTAGATGTAAATACAAAAGAAAATAGATCTGTATCATGTAACTGCTACAGCCGCACCATCTCTTTTATATACTGCTTATGTATATGCGATATCAGTCACAAGACTAACTAATTTGCATATTGGTTTTGAAAAAAGACATCTTATTAATTAACTATCTGTTATTGTTTTTTAATACAATGATTGTTTTGATTTTAATAAAATATAGTTCTGTTTTGCAATCTTGTTTTATTTGGGTCACCTCTCTGCAAAAAAAAAAAAAATACAACCCTGAAGATGCCTTTAACTAGTACTTCAGTATCACCGTCTAATCCCCACATATGTTAACAGAACTGCCACCTGGGTGTGTGTGTGTGTGTGTGTGTGGGGGGTCTCTTCTCAATCATGTGACTAAGCTCTTTCTTTGTTTTTTTTTATCATTAATAAAATAATGTTAATATTTTAATGAGTGATAGAAAATTATTTACAGTGAAATGGTTTTCTGCAGGGTTTCATTGGTCCCAAACAACTTTTGGTATTATACAAATTTTGCGCTTTCACGCCCCTATTCGTAGCCATAGGTTGAATCAAAAGACTACCTCTCATAAAATCTTTTTCAGCGAAAAAGATATTAAAATTTGCTGGAATTTTTAAAAATGAAAATTTAATATCAAGTAAAGATGGAATTTTTACTTGATTACAGAAAATCATCAAATAATTAAATGTAAAAAAACTTCAGTGTGTAATGATTTATATTTGTTTGAAACCGTCTAAATTACACTTAAAATGTTGTTTATGACCACTTGGTGGAGGGAGAGGCCACAAATTCAGAATAGGGGTATGAAAGCGCAAAACTGTATAATACCCAACTTTTTTTACTTAAAACATTGTGTAGATATAAAAAAAAAACATTAAAAACAGTAAGATTTGTCAAGTTTAATTGTCTATGCAAAACGCAGACTAAACAAATCAACATGGCCCTTTGGCTAAGCGCAAAGTGTGGTATCTGTTCTGATCTTACACTTCATTTTTTTTCTATCCTCGGTCAGTGAAGGAGAAATCCTTTTAGACCAAGACAATTTTAATTTTTGTCTAAATCCAGGGTGTCTCTTTTTGAGGAGTTAAATTTTCTCTGCACATCAGAAAACGACCTTGTGTCTGGAGAGGCAAGTAAATAGGGACAAAACAAATCGATTACCCCCCCCCCTCCCCCCCCCCCACACACACAGTCGATTTGTTTTGTGCTGATAAATAAATGAAAGAAAGGGCTAATCCTAAAGTTTTACTTTTTTTTCTCCCCCCCCCCCCCCCCCCCCAAGTTGTTTTTCTTTACTTTGACTTACCTAAGGGTTTGTAGTGGTTTACATAAATTATTTTCTGTTGATCTGTGAGTTATGATTCGGCTTGACGATCATTGTAATCATCGCCTCTTCAACAAGTGCACGTTTGCATGTAACGAGATTCACGCACGATCACAAACGCTGAATCCTGTGATCAGCAGAACCCTAAGTTCGTGACTTGCTCCCAACCAGACAAGATGTTATCCTGCGATTCTCTGTCGGCCCAGCAGGGAATCTACGAACTCCAGAAAAAAATTATTTCGCCTTGTCAACATATACTCGACATAATCCATTATCTTTGTATTGTTCCCGTGTTTCTCCTACGTAAAACGATTACCCGTTTGTGCACCGTGTTGTTCAATTGATTTATGTCCCAAAGAAAACTTACACAAACCAACATGTCTTGTCCAGTTCCCGCTGTCATTATCACATCTAAAAATTTGGCTTTCCTCAGCTAAAGGTTATTGAAACTTGCTAACCTTTCTCTTATTAGGAAATGTTCACCCTTTTAAATGGTAAAACTTAAACTAATCTTTATTTATATATCGGCCATCTTTATCCTTTCAAAATTCTAATTTTACCCTAATTTTCGAGCTTCGCCACTAATTTCAGCATTCCACCTTAAAAAAAAAATAAAAAATAAAAATAACCATACATTTTCTGAAAGTACAACTTATTAGCATTCAGTTTATCATTATTACAAAGCTTCAGGATTGAGTGGTGGTTGTAAATAATTTTTAAACCCTTTTGTCAGTCAAATATGCTTTGTTTCTTGAATACTGTCATAAGCTTTTTTTTCCCTGCTAATAATGGAAGATCATGTAGTCTATAAAACCCTAGTATTTAAAGTTCAACATATTTATTTTATTTTTATTTTAACAGTTGAATTTCCAGTTTCTTAGTATCATTTTCTAGAGAATTGCAATGTTTTTTTTAAATGCTCTTTTGTACATTCTTTGTTAACATGGTCACAGTTTCGATTATGGGTATAAGTTTTATTTCGTCGTTGAAATGACAGAGGCAGAGCTGATAAAGTAATTTAAATTGTCATTAAAAAAAAAAATTATTTTTCAAATACAATACTTTATATTAACTTTCATTTATTAATAAATACTTTAAAAATTTATTAAAATCGGATAATTGTGATTTTAGAAGGATTTCTTTTTCAATCAAGTTTATTCAGTTTTGGGGGTTAAAGTAAAAAAGGCACTTCTGCAGTTTAGGGACACAGCAAATTTATTTGTTTTCAGAAGAGCTACATTAGTATCAGCGGCAAGCAATCCTCTATCTTTTTTTTTACTTAACGGCAAGGGAGAAAGACTTTATTTTTTGTTAACTCACATTTTAACAGAAACTATTGATTTGGCGAAACAGAACACTGTTGCGCTGACTTCCGGCAATATTCTTTATTCTATATGCTTTTATTAGTCTTTTTTAAATGCTTTAAATTATGTTGCCGTTTCACAAGATACAAAAAGACATTTCAAAACTTTGTTTATAGCAATAAAAAGACATTTCAACATATTTGATCCATAAAAAAGATTTATATTTTCACTAAAGAAAAAAAAAAAATGACAACACATATTTGATCATTTGTTTTGCTAACAACTTATTTTATTATAATAAAAATACAATTCTAAATTTTCCGTTATTTTTGAACAGGTGACAAAATCATTTTTATATTTATTTCAAACTTACATTATTAATAAAATGTATTTGTGAAAAGTCTCAAATTAATATGAATTTTAAAAAAAGAAAAAGTTATCATTTCTGATCATCCCTATATGATATGAAGCTACATTTACTGCAGAGTAAACCGGAAGTCAGCGCAATAGTGTTCTCTTCTGTTTCGCCACTGTTTTAATTTAATTTTGAAAAAAGAAAGAAAAAAAAAATCACATTTCAATAAATGTTCTATTAATTAATTTCTGAATTTGAATTAGTTCTTATTTAATTATTCCCGAGTTAATTTTGAAAAGAAAAAAGAATTTGGTTTGTCTCCCTTGCCGTTAAGTAAAAAAGAAAAAAAATACAGTTTTCAAATGATAGCTGAGACGAAATTCTTAAACTTTCTTCTAGGTCTGTCGTCTTTTGAACATCAACCGTCCAAACCTGGTTCAGCACGGATAGTAGTTGCACCACAAACTTCAGCCAATGAGAACAAACATCTTCCTTTTTCTATGAACTATCATCAAATCAGTTTTAGAAATAAAATACAAACTTCGTCTGAATCAAGTTAGCGGCAAAATGTTAGCATTCCTCTCAAATCTATGCCTAAACTAAAATTTCCTTGAGTATGCGTTGTATTAATTTGAATGAGGCAAAATCATCTAAAGAAAGTGTATTAATGAATCTGTAAAATAGAAAATAAGTGAAATTAAATCAAATAAAGTGAAGTTTTTCTCTTTCATTCAACATAGAATGTTTTTCATCATCTATTCATTTGAACTTTTTCATTAAATCCAAAAACTTGTCTCAGCCTTAAGTTAGTAGGTTTTTAACTTAAGACCCAGATGTAGCCGCCGAATAATGTGATGACCGGTATCAATACCCCAGACAAATATTCCAAATAATGTTAGGAATCCAGCGGGTGTGGACCTTAATTATGTGATGTACTGTATTAATACAGGAATGGTACAAAATTAACATTTATATTTGCGGGAATTTGGCTCGAAGGGAAGTTTTCCAAATTCTATGACGATGGTTAACACACAAGATGAGATATTTGGCAAAAGAAATATAGACATGGTCCATAGTTTAAAGTTCACTTATCTGCATATAATTTCTCTCATGCTCGGGACATATCCTTCTTTTTCTTGTGTTTTTTTTCTTTCTTTCTCATTAAATCATTTTTCTTTTCCTTTGATCTCTCCAGTCACATTATCGCGATTCCAACTCCGGACTTTGCCTCTCCAACTTCTCGCTCCGAGTGTCTAGACTCTACTACTTTCAAACATGAGAAAATGACCGCCAGAAATAAAGTCGGCTGCTAATTTTCCAATCTCCTTTTTTTTATAACATTACCCACTCGCCTTCTTTCCCTCTTACTCGCCTTAGATTCTTAGGGGTTCTAGTAAAGAAGGAAATAAAATCCAGCAGCTGATATGACTCAAGGCCACACCTCCTGGCCAAACCATCATCCCCTCTGTTTTTGTTTGATGGCGCTAAGAAGGGTAGGGAGAAAAGGGCAGACACCTTGATACATTATGCATGCTTCACCCTCCTCTTCCATCTGTATGCATGTAGCGTGTGCGTGCATGCGTTTGTTTATATTTTGTTCACAGCTCATTTTGTTAACTTATATCCTTACGGTTTCAAACACAATCAATAATATTCTTTCACTTTTCTTTTTTAAATCAGCATTCACGCGTTGATTTTCACATGTCACAAATTGAAAATTGAACTTCCATTGAACATTTTTTGAACGATTATATTAAATTTGCAGCCTAGTTGATTTCAGCAGTTAATACTACTGTTAGTATTTAACCTCTCCCCTCCCCAAGATGTCAATGAAAGGAGCTTCATTTTTGTGGAATGTCAAAGATTAAAAATTGGGCCTCCTCCTTCAATTGATAAACCACAAAAAGTTATATCAAAGTATACTTTTTTTTCCTATTTGTAATATTTAAATCAATAGTATAAACATTTAAGTTTGATTTTTCTTTACTTTTTTTAGCCAATACGATGACATCAAAAGGTACAAAGCGAGGACGGAAGGAGCAGGTTGAAGATGAGGTACTTTTTTTATTTTTATCCACTTTTTTTTTCTATTGCTACTTAAATGCAAGTTATTGAAATTTGCATTACTTGTATCTTATTAAGCATTATATATATATATTTGTAGCTTTTTATAAGGAATGTATGTTTTCAATTTTATACTCCGTATAATATTCAAAAAGTTCCAATATCAAGCTCACTGAAGTTGTATTACAAGATTCAGAGCATATATTATATTGATCCAATCCAAAGTGTAATCGTAATTTTTTTTTTTTTTTTTTTTTTTTTTTACCTCTCTACCAAGAAACACGTAAGATTGAAAACATTGTTTTATATAAGATGTAAATGATAAACATCAACCAAGGTGTTGAATTTAAAAAAAAAAAAAAAGAAAAAAGGGATCTCATGAAAATTATGACTTTGGATTGATTACTGCATGGTCATTATATATATATATATATATATATATATATATATATATATATATATATATATATATATAATTTCACTTGTTTGCATGGCATAAACTCCAAAGCTAATTAGCCGATCATTATGAATTTTGGAACACAGCTGCTAGGTATAAGGATGAGTAATATGGGTTATATTTAGCTTAATGGAGATTTATGCAAAGGGGAACTGGAATCTTGAAAATTTAGATACCTCCAAGTTTGATAAAATTTTAACTGTAGGTATTAGACATCAATTAATAAATATTCCCAAAATTTCAGATTCTTTGGGGGTATTTAAAGGGGGGGGCATGATATGGACAAAACCTTGCATTTGAAAATTCAAATATTTCCAATTTGCATAAAATTTGATCCAGTTATCAGACAGCAAATAATTAAGATTGCTTGAAATTCAATTTTCTATTCTATAATTATACAACTTTTCTATTCTATAATTATACAACTTTTCTATTCTATGATTATACAACTTTTCTATTCTATGATTATACAACTTTTCTATTCTATGATTATACAACTTTTCTATTCTATGATTATACAACTTTTCTATTCTATGATTATACAACTTTTCTATTCTATGATTATACAACTTTTCTATTCTATGATTATACAACTTTTCTATTCTATGATTATACAACTTTTCTATTCTATGATTATACAACTTTTCTATTCTATGATTATACAACTTTTCTATTCTATGATTATACAACTTTTCTATTCTATGATTATACAACTTTTCTATTCTATAATTATACAACTTATAATTTGTTACATAAGATTTTGTTTTCCAATTGATAATTAATAATTCTTTAGTTTTCTTTAATTTGATGCAATATTTTAATTATTTTATTTCCAATTTGTTCCACATATATTAGGTATTTAAAAATAAGTAAATGAAACTTTGAATTTCTGGTGTGAATTATTATTTAACTGGAAAAAAAATCCACAAAACTATTTTAATAAATTTATAAAACAAATTTCCAGTTTTGAAAGTCACTAAGATTCTATTTGACTATTGTCACAATAAGGTTTTGTTAATACGTGCCTGTGGGTGACTTGTCATATATATATTTGTAATATTTTTAAATCATAGAAACTTTTTTTTTTCTTTGAGTCTCTTTTGTTTGCAATCTAGTGAAATTTTTAAAACTCTTGTCTAATCTTGTAGGCCCCTGCTAAGGATTCCGCTGATGAAGTGGTAAGTTAAAACCATTTAAACCCTTCTCTTTATTTTCAAAAGTAGTCCAGGCACCATTATGAATAAATGCGAAAGTTTTTTTTTTTTTTTTTTTTTTTTTTTTTTTTGTAAATCGCTCCTATGTTACCATCGGAACAGGTTACTATTATTTAAATCAAAACAGCATTTTAAAATATTCTATATATAATTTAATTAGAAATGGTGTTCTTGTTTAGAAAGCATTGTTTATATGGTAATATGAATTATTAAAAATAAGAACGCCATACAATGCATTTTAATTTTATTATGGCGTTCTTATTTTTAATAATTAATATTCTATATATATATAGTACAGACTAACTATGCAAAGATAAAACTCCCCGCCTTTTGGCTAGGAACAAAGTGTAGTATCTGTTCCGATGCTACACTTCATCTTTTCTGTCCTCGGTCAGTGAAGGAGAAATCCTTCTAGACTGAGGCAATTTAAATTTTTGTTCCAATCCAGAGTGCCCCCTTTTAGGGAGCTGAATTTTCCCCACGTTGAAAACCGACTTTGTGTCTAACTTTGCCCTCGTGATAGGCAAGTAAATAGGAATTATCAAAACACACATATTTGAATGCCTAATTTGCATAACTAGTTTTTAAACAATTCATAATTAATGTTTGATGCTATTCAGTTTGTCATTTTATTGTATTATTTTGTCTAGATATATGCGATAGTTTCGTTGATATTAACAGTAATTAAAGTGATTTAATAAAACAAAATTATTATTACTAACGGGAATAAGCTAGCAGAGAAAAGGGAGGGAGAGAGTGGCTGGCTGCCTTGCTCGCTTCCTCTCTCTCACGTTGTCCCATAGACAGTTTCACATTTGTGTTTAAAAGTGCCTTTCCAGACTTTAGGTACTGGTGCTACCAGATCAGACTGTCTGAAAATACCGGCTTCCTGGCCAAAAGAGCCCCTACACACACACACACACACATACACACACACGGTCTTATTTTACAAGATAAATAAATTTGTATCAAAATTACCAACATTTTAATGTTTGTCTATTTATACGCATAAATCAGAAAATTTTAATCGTGTTTGTAAGAAACTTATGGAACTTATTTAAAATTTTGGTTTCAAGTAGCAAAATTTGCAGAGCGATAGCAAGCTGACACACAAAGCCAGCTAGTTAATAGATAAATATTAAAACTAACGTAAGCATTTTGTTTATAGTTGCTTTTTCGTAAGTAGGTTAATAATTATAAAAATACTATCTTATATCATTTTTATTTTGAAGTGGAATATAAGTTTATTTGGTCTGACACTAATTCCGCTGTGGTTGTTAGCCAATCGTGGTCTCAGCCATAACCCTCCCCCATCCCGAGTGTTCTGGTGATATTGCATCTAGGATACTGACGAGCACTTGTGAAGAACATGGTGTTTGATTTTGTAGTGACGGATTGTACGAACAAGAGACTGATGGATCAGGGGCTTTGGTGATAAACCAGATTTCAAATTTCAGACCTGAATCACAGTGAAATCTATGTTCACATCAGCAATGCACTAGTTGCCTTCTACTGTCTACAAAATTTTGGGTTAGGATTAGCAATCGTACAACACTGATGGAAAAATCCTTTTATATTTCTTTAAAAGAAAAGAAAAACCTTTTTCTATTTGGCCCAACAAAATCTGAAAATGATAAAATTCAATTTATTTGCTTTCCCCATAGGGATTGTTTTCAGGGTGAAAACTGCATATTGAGATGAAATTGAAAATTATCTCTTCTGTGACCCATGTTTAGGATTAGACAGTCTATAACCCTATCCTTGTTTGGTGAGGGAGAGATTGGCTATGTCCAAGCTTTTTCTTTCCTTCAAAAGCAGCCACACTACCTATTTTACCTGTTAGTTTTTTTGTTTTCTTTTGCTTGTTTATGCTTTACTTGTATTTCAATTATCATTGTAATAAAAACATTCATTAAAGATTTTATTTTATTTGTTTGTAGGAAGAAGCTGGATCTGATGAGGTAATTTCTATATTTTGATGTTGAATAAAGATGTTTTATCAGTTAACATTTATTTTCTATTTGAAAGATAATCTTGAACAAAAAAATTATGTATGCAAATAATTAAAACAAACAAAAACATTTTACTCATAGCAGCTTAAAAAAGCAATTTTACAATTTGTTCACCGTTTCTTATACTTTTATTCAATTTTAATTTTTTTTTTTTTTTAAGGGTTCTTGAAAGATCAATTTTTCTCTAATTAATTCAAAGATTATTAGTTAAGTGAATCTATTAAAAATATTACATATTTATCCCAATAAGACTTTTCCATAAAAAACCATTGAAAATGCAGTCATAATGCTTCCTGTACCAAATTGAGTAACTTATTATTGTTATCCAAAAAATATATACTCTTCAAAAGGAAACATAATTGCTGAAAAAAAAAATCTTACTAATTATAAAGACTATCATGTCAGGAAACATTTGCTATCTCAGCACATAAGTAAAATGAGTTTGCTTATACTAGCAAAGATCTACATCTAGAATCTAACCCAATGATCTGCCCGGTTGCATTGGCAGTAATATTGTACGCCTTAGGTCATTAGAGGTTTGGGGTCTCTACATAAAAGCAAATTATCCTGGAGTGATAACAAGGTTAGTCATATTACATCTTCTGTATCAGTTTTTATATATTTATGCATTTGGGTTTCTTGTAGAATAATCAACAGAACGAGAACGGAGTTAACAAACAAATGTGCAACAAATAAATGTTACTAGAGGCAACTTAAGTTACTCATCTACTACCTGGATAAGTTTATTTATTTTTTTTTTTTAACTTATTATAAAGGGTTGTGTTTTGTTCAAAACAAGCCGTATCCACTCTTCCGTTTCCACGAGAGAAAAAAACATGGCGAACACTGAGCCGGTGGATAGCGCACAAAAACTGAAACCTGGACAATATACTGTTTGAAACACATCCAATAAATGGCAATCGTGCGAAAATGAACCAAAAAACAACCCTTTAAAATAAGTTAAAAAAACAAAACAAATAAACTTATCCAGGTAGTAGATGAGTAACTTAAGTTGCCTCTAGTAACATTTATTTGTTGCACATTTGTTGACTCCGTTTTGTTCGGTTGATTATTCTACAAGAAACGTATGCATTTTACTGCTCACAATATTTGCTGTTACAATCAATAACCAGTTGTTTCCAGTCTGTCCTAGTTTTGATTTTTCTACTTGAGATTTAAAAAAAAAAAAAAAAAAAAATGTCTGTTTTTATTTATTTTCAAGCAGACAAAGGCTCCTCTCCAAAACATTTTTTTTTTACTCCTACAAAAATTAAAAAAGGAAATCTTAAAAGTAACTTTTTTTTTTTTTTTTTTTTTCTTTTTCTTTCCAACTTGGAATTTTTGTCAAAACAATTCTATATAACACAATTAGAATCTTTTATTTACATGTTCTTAGTGATTGCTGCTGAGCATTACAATGTGTTTTGTGTGCAAAATACAATGCAGAACCGTCTTCTAAAATGAACCCGTTTGTTTATAAGATTGTTTCCTGGATGCTAAGTTTATTTCACAAAATGCATTAGTTCCAGTGTTTTACTATTTATGTACGACAGATTAAGGCACAACCACTGGCTGCTGCTGATTCTCTATTCAGGCAATCTTGGCACGTCATTCGAGCAAACTCTGATTCCTATCATCATTCAGGCAATCTAGGCCCGTCGGAGTGAAGTATCTGAAATATTTCTTGCAGCATTATTGAAATAAACAATAAAATGGATTTAGTCATAACTTTCATCCGTAAAGATTATATGAAATTGAGTTTATTTTTGACAACCTAAAAACATTTTCCAAAAAAATTGCTTGTTTACTTACAAAAATGTGCGAACTAAATCTAAGAACTTTTTTTTAAAAAAATTAATTTTTTTTAACACGATAACAAATCTGCATAATGTAAAAGTAGAATCGTAATTAGAAAATCTTTGTAAAAAGTAAACGATTATTTTCATACGTAAGAGGAAATAGTAAAAAAAAAAAAAAAAAAAAAATTTACTTTTTCGTACGCCAGTTTTTTTTTTCTTTTGTTTTTTTTTTTTTTTTTAATAGAAAATGACAATACCAACATTATTAAATTCACAGCATTTCAGAGTTTATTTATTTATTTGTGTTAAAAAAAATTTAAATTTGTTTTTATTGAAGATTTAGTCTGAACATTTTTGTAAGAAGTAAACAATTTTTTGGCGTACGTAAATAGTAAATACTATTATGTACTCCAGCTCAACCAGGCACGACAAAAGTAAATGTGAAATTGTGGTGACTTATGATTCTAGCTAAGCGTAGGATAGACAGAGAATGACCAACGACATCCCATTCCAACACTTTTGATGGCCTTGTACCTAATTTATTTTAAAGCATATTTTTATATTTTTTGCAAATAAGTAATTCAAAGTGTAGTATCTGTTTTGGTCAGTGGAGGAGAAATTCTAAACTGAAGCAATTTTTATTTTTGTCCCAATCCAGATTGTTCCTTTTTTGGAGCTGGATTTTCTCCATATTAAGAACCGATCTCGTCTAACTCTCCTTGTGGGGAAGTAAGTAAATAAAATCCATGAAACAATGTGAGTTTATTTACTTGAACGAACACAGCAACAACACAACTTAACTATTCTTTTTGAATTAATTCTTGTTTTTTCTTTGTTTTTCTTTAAAGTAATAGTGAATAAAGTTTTAATATAAATCGGGTCGTGTTCTTTTCTTAAAAAAAAAAAGAAGCAATTTCTAATGTTTTCTGAAACTTTTAGAGCTAGCATTCATTATCGACTACTTTTTATTTTTTTTATATTAATTTAATAATTTGTTGATATTGTCATTTACTACTTAAAAAATTAAACTGGTGTACCAAAAAGTAAAACTTTTTTTCTTCAAACTTATGAAATATTTCAGATACATCGGATTAGCGGGCCTGGATTGCCCGAATAGGATCAGAGTTTGCACGAACGATGGGCTTAGATTGCTTAGAGAATTGGCAGCAGCCAGTGATCGTACCTTAATCTGTCGTACATAAATAATAAAACCGTTTTATTTTTCTGTTCAAAACTTGTCCTTTTTCATTCAAATTTTGAATAACTTGAATACAATTCTATGAACTGAAACATTTTAATATCTTCAATTAACTGATCTCCACAATAGATCTTTCTGTAGAATACTACTTTTAGATCTAAATATTTTTTTATATATAATTTATTTTAAAAATTGTTTTGGTTTTCTTTGCATAAATTCCTGTACTATTATTTATTTTTTTCTCTTTCTTAAAGCCTAGTGCTAAAAGAGGAAGGGGCAGACCCAGGAAACCTGAGCATTTAAAAAAGAAGGCAAGTATGAGAAGATGGCTCTACCTTTTTTATGTTGAATAATTTTTATACTATAAACCTTCATTTACAAAAGTTCTAACCATTGGAAACGTTTAATTTCTTTAAGTGGTTCTATATGCAAGACAAACAGCATATCAGAATAATGTTAAATATCTGGGCCGTGTGTACGGAAAAGTCATTTTGATAAAAGGTGCACCTGGCAACGGGATGCAAGAAACAACATATGATCGATTGTCAAAAGATAAAATAATTATAGGATGTACCAAAAGGTCATTTAAATAAATTAAAAAAATCATGCACCTAACATCAGAGACCACCTGCATGGCAAGAAACAACATAAAATGATCGATTGTCAAAAGATAAATGTTGGACGTATGAAAGGTCATTTGGCAAGAAGACCTACAGCTACAATCGAATCACACCGAGAGAAGAAAAACAAATGTTGGATTGTCAAATCGTAACAACCGTCACCGACAATAAAAAAAAAATATATCGTTATATTTTCATATCAATGTGTCTTCATTCTTTTTAAGCACAAAAATAATACAACACTAAACGTAAAACATGTTTAAATATTGAAAAGAAAATCAGAACTTCCTATTTTCTCTATTTCTAGTGGGTATCATCAGGACGTCCGAGAGGAAGGCCACGTATTCACGAAGTGGTATGTCTGCTTTAAATTTATATTTTCATTTGTTTTAATTAGGGTTTTAAAAAAAAAATGTTTACTTATCCCTAGTATGAATGCCGATTTAAATTTGAATCCTTTAAGATTTTTATGAATAGTTGTGAAAAGAACTTCAGCGTTTGAAATGTAAAAATCTCGAGGGGTTGTAGAGCTGTTTATTTTATAAGTTTAAAATGGAAAATTTTTCTCTTGTCATTTTTATTGCAAGCAATTCTTTTATTAGTATTGGTAAATATTGCTATATTACATTTCTTCTTTTATATGTAGCAGTTATTTATTGAGATACAATTCTTTTTATGACCAATTACATGGTGTACAAAATGTCTGGAACTTTAAAAAAAAAAAAAAAAAATCTTACAAAAATTAAGTTTGACGGAAATCTACATCCGAAAATTGATTCTAAACTCCACATTCTACATGGTAATTGGCCTTTTGGCTAGAAGCAAAGTGTAGTATCTGTTCTGATACTACACTTCATCTTTTCTCTCCTCGGTCAGTTAAGCGAAATCCTTTTAGACTAAGGCAATTTTAATTTTTGTCCAAAGCCAGTGTGCTCCTTTTTGGGAGCTGGATTTTCCTCGCATTAAAAACCGACCGTGTGTCTAACTCTGCCCTCGTGGGGGTGACTTTCCACCACAAACTAAGAAGTGAAAAGTTCTTCTTGGGGCTGTATTTCAGTTAGAATAATTGTTCATTAAGTATTTAGTGTAAAAGTCTTGTTGATGTGATTGAAGATCAATTTGTTATTCATAAATCCACTTCTTTCACTGATCCTTGTTAATTATCCAAGATGTGTGATGGGGGAATGTTTTTTAGTAACAGTTGAGAATCTGTTTAGCTTCAAGTAAGAAGTGAAGAGTATCAGCGTGATTTCAGTTGAGACGATTTAGAAAGAAAAGAATGCATAGGTTCTTGCATTTTACTCTAAGATGTTGCTGCTTGGAATACATAATACTCGTTTGTGTATTTTTATTTTTATTCTCCCCCGTTTGGCTTATAGTTGTGTATACTACATAACTGCCCAGTTGATATATAGATTTTATACTCTACTTTAATCCCAAGTCCAAACTGACTTGTTGGATTCATGGGTGTTTCTTTCTATTTAAGCGGGTTTTTCCACACTTTACTATGTCATATTTTTTCTAGTGAAACTTAAAATTTTATTTTAGATCATTTAAAATTTTTGTTCTTTTTGATTGTATTCTTATAAATATTCAACTAAGTGAATCCTGGTAAAACCTCACAAAATTCTCTGTATTGAAAGTCCAATACGATATTTAGCCGTGCCCCTTGTCCGTTTGTGAATGTGTAGACAAATGCATACACAAATCCTGTTGCTTAAATATCCCATAATATTAAGTGTGATTTTTAACAGTTGGACCTAAATAGCATTTAAACTTTGATTGTGTTTTTTTTTTTTTTTTTTTTTTTTTTTTTTTTTTTTTTTTTTTTTTTTTCTTTTCTTCTTCCCCTCCTCTTTTATTGTTGTACCACGTTATTGCCACTATAATAGCATACTTCGCTACAGTTTATTTAAACAATTATCTAGACCTGCTCGGACAACTAGTAATATAGAAACATTTTTTAATCATGACTAAAAAGAAAAAAATCATCAAGGGAAAGGGAATATAAAGAATTATCTCCCTTAAAACTAAAATTTTACTTTGTCTTTCTGTATAAGTTTAAAAAGTGTGGAAACAAAAACTAAAATGACCTCACTGCATCCCAGGCAATGCCGGGTAGGTACAGCTAGTAATTAATAAAGTGGAAAATAACACTTCACTCAATAAGTCCAGGACCTGACATAGATGATGCCACTATTAAAAAAAATCAAAAAAAAATCCATAAGATTTTGCTAAAGTACAAACTTTCAAATGGCATGTGTCAAAATTTGAGCTCAATCAGACTATTAGTTTACAAATTAGTTACTTTTAGTTATTTAAGTGAAGCGGCTTTTGTAAATTTTCACAACAAATGAAAAATCTGAATTTCATGTGTTGATAAAGCATTGCTTTCTGATAGTAAAAATACTGTTCAAGCAAAGCAATGGTTTGATAAGCGTTATTCAGACTTTGCTCCGTCAGAAACGATAGTTAATAAATGGTATACTGACTTTAAACACGGTCATACAGACACAAATGATGCTGAAAACTCAAGTCGACCAAATTCGGCAGTTGTTCCCGAAAAACATCAAAAAGTCCAAACTCGTTTTGGCTGATTGTTTATTGAGGTTGCATGAGATGGCAGAGGAGTTGATGATATCAGAAGGTAGTCTATTTATCAGCTGTGTTATCAGAGTGGAGTGGACAGCAGCAGGTGAAAGCCGTCCAAAACGATCAACATCAGTAGGCCATGTTTTGTCTTCCGTATTTTGAGATGCGCAAGGTATTTTGTTCATAGATTACCTTGAGAAAGGAAGAACAAATCAATAGCAAATATTGTATAGCATTATTGATGCGTTTGAAGGAGAAAAAAATCGTCAAAAACGGACACAAATAAAGACGAAGAAGTGTTCTTTCACAAAGACAATGCACCATGCCATAAGTCTATCGCAGCAA
Source organism: Sepiola atlantica (assembly GCA_963556195.1). Lineage (NCBI taxonomy): Eukaryota > Metazoa > Mollusca > Cephalopoda > Sepiida > Sepiolidae > Sepiola > Sepiola atlantica. Next base: position 30,463,382 of record OY744531.1, on the reverse strand, counting down.
TGCCAAAACTACATGAATTGCACCTCGAATTACTTCCACACCGATCCTATTCTCCAGATCTGGCTCCAACAACTACTGGCTACTTGCAGACCTCAAAAGAATGCTCACGGGAAAATTTTTTTTTTTTTACTCCAATGAAGAAGTGATATCAGAAACTGAAAAAAGGCATTGAATTGTTAGAGAAGCATTGCAATCGGTGTATCGCTCGAGAATGAAACAATGTTGAGGAGGGGGGAAAAAAAAGTCTAATTTTGCCTAAAAGTTGTTTTATTTGTTAGGCTCAGAAGTGATGCATTAGGTTAGATTTCCAATAAGTATCTCAAATGTCTTTCTTTCCATATACTCTTCATTGTTTTAATTCATTCACTGGTTTTTATTGAAATTGGCTTTTTTCTTTTCTTTTCTTTTTAACTTTATCTGAATCAAAGCTTAATTTTTATAAGCTTTTAAATGCGTCAACAGGTTATGTAATTAGTGCCATTTCATTTCTGTACTCTTTTTGAGAAGTTTTGAATATATCTGATTTGCTCACTTGACCAAAATTTTCACTTCTCACATTTATATTTTAACTTTAAACAGGATCCCAATAAACCCAAGAGACCAAAGGGAAGGCCACGAGTTAATCTGGTAAGCTATTTTATTTTTATTTTTAAATTTTTTTTTAAATTTTTTTTTTTTTTTTTTTTTTTTTACATGTGTGTGTCTTATGATGCCACTTATCCATGGCACAATAGATAAAGGCATTGATTAATAATTAGTTCTAAGTGACCGTCTTCTGGATGTTGAAGGTTTAATCATGTGTATAGTAATGTGAATCTGAATATTTGTAAAAACAAAATTCAGTGTTTTATTACATATAACTAAATATCTTCAACAAAAAACATGTATTTTGATTTTCCATCATAATGATTTTTATCTGCTTTCCACACTGTCAGTTTATAGGGGGAATCCAGCTCTCCACATTGGGGAAATCTGGTCTAGCAGCAAAAATAGCCTGTTGGCATTCACTCACGCAAGAGGGTGACTCCGGTGATAGGAAATAAACCTTTCGCTACCTTTTGAAAGGAGAGGTAATCCCTGGAATAGAACAGATATTACACTTTGGTCCTAGCTAAAATGCTAGATACGCCATTTGGGGTGGGGGGTGGGGGGGTTAAAGGGTCCGGCACTAAAATGTTAATTTGACATTCGTTGTTTCTTTATTCTTAACCAAAAAAAAAAAAAGAAACTTTTGTTTTCTTGAGCAGAAAGTTCTCATTTATGGTTGACTGATTTGATCCTTTGTGTTGGAATGAAGGTAAATGCTTCTTTATAATATTCTCACTTTATTTTTTTCCCTTGTAGGCTGATGAAAATGGCAGTCCAAAGGTAAGTCTATTAAATCAAATTGTGGTTTGTTGAGATTTTAAATACATTTGGATTCTTTCACGTACAAAATGAAAGTGATGTATATCGAAGCTTGCGAGTAACTTTGAACGGGGTCCCTCTTCATTATCTCTTTCTATCAATGCTGGTTTCCTCAGAGCTCTATTCTAGGCCCAACACTTCTCTATATAAATGATCTTCCAGAGAATATTCAGAAAATTAACATCTATGCTGATAATACCACTCTCTATTCTGATGTTGCTTCTCGCCCATCTCCCTCGGATCAGTCGAAATAGGTCAACTTTTAAATCAGCTGCATGAGTTCGGTTGTGGATTGGGGTATGAAATGGCTTGTTTCATTTAATCCCGTTAGGGTTAGCTCGTATCTTTCAATCATAGGTGTCTCCCTTTTCTTCCTTAGATTCTCATGGATGGCTCTGCTCTTGAGAGATCGATTCTGAAACTTCTTGATCTTTCTCTCTGATCAAATCTTTCTTGGAGTTCATACATTAGATCTATTGTTCTATCGCTCTAAACACTTTCTCACACCTGAGGCTATTCTCTATCTCTACAAATCCACAATCAGACCATGTATGGAGTACTGTTATGTTTGGGCTGGTGAATTTCTGTCTCATTTGAGGGTTCTTGATAAGGTTCAGGAACGTGTCTGTAATTTGATTGGCCCTACCATTTCTTCTCTGCTCTCTCTCTCTCACTCTCACTCTCACACTCTCACTCTCACTCTCACTAGCAACATCACGTCTGTCTTTTCTATAAATACTATTATGGCATGTGTTCTTCAGAATTGTGAACTATTCCCTGCTTCTTTTGTTCCAGCTCGTTGGTCTAGTGGTCTCCATCAATTTACTGTTTTGATACCTCATTGTAATACAGCTTCTTATTCCAGTAGCTTCTTTCCAAGAACCGCAGTCTTGTGGAACTCTCTTCCTGCTGACTGTTTTCCTCCTACCTATAGCCTTGGTCTTTTCAAGACTAAGGCCAATAGGCATCTCCTGTCTTTGTGATAATCATTTGTTCTTGTTAGCTCCTTACATCAAGTGGCTTCATGCCTTGTATGGGGGCGATTTCTGAACTGTAGAGTCTATACTGCAAACACTCGACTTTGATTCTTCAAGTGTTTTTGACCTAAATCAATGAATTTTTCATTAACTCCCAGATTCCTTGTGAAGCAAACCTTTATGACATCCCTGATCCTGTGCGATATTAGTCAGCTGTTGATCTTGCAGAATGAAATTCATATTGCTTGTCACTAAGTAGATTGCTTTTGCTAAGGTGATTGACAACCTTCTTGATTTATCACAAATTCAAACAACTTGTGATGCACAGGAGACTGATTGATCTGTACTGAGATGTAGAAGATCAATATCCAGTATTTTTAAATACTGGGCAGATCAGTTTTCCAAGGAGATGGAAAGCATTTCTTGTTTAAGCAACAATTGAACAGCTTTGTAAGGATAGGAGCTAGTTCCGGCTGCAGATTCTTCAGCACAATGACTGGAATGTTGTCGAGACGAGTTGCCTTGCTGGCATCAAGGTTCTTGATAAGTTTGGCAACATCCTGGACAGATATATGAATGATGAAATTCTGGAAGTACGTGGCCATGATCGCAAAGGATTGGATTTGGTGCAAAATTCTTAGCAAAAAGATTTGGCTTTATAAGATGCTGAGATCACGTCTGTGTGCCATGGTTTTCTGTTTGTCTTTATCTCTAAACGACACGACCAGAACGAGAATGTCTCCCACTGACGATTGCCGAGGGCACAAGCACTGGTATACAAAAAACAAAACGCAGACTTGCAAGAGAACACAAACTCCGATACATTGTGTGTAAATCAGTTGTGCTCTGTGTGTGTAATACCGTCGGTGTGCTTAGCTATTGGTTGAAGCATCATTGTCGTTCGGTTCGCGTCTACTCCAATCTCCCTTGCCTCACTCAGGTCTAACCCCATCTGTCCAAGGACAACCTCTCGCAAACTAAAACTGTTGCAAACTGCCCTGACTCCTTAATATACTAACTTCGACCGGAAATCCTAAATGCCTGGTCTTTGTCCCAAAGTGACTGATAGGCAGAAAATGACTCAATTGAATGGATGCATTTTATGGATGGATCCATTCTTGTTTTAAGATGGTTCAGTTACAGTATTTTAAAAATCGTATTCTCCTGACAAAACATAAAATTATAGTCAAGTATCTTGACTCCAGTAACATATTCAAGTTGTCCCACTTGCAGGAAAAAAAAAAAAATTCAAACTCAACTTCCAGATTCAAATGCTGTTTCAAACCGAAACGTGACAGACCAACAAACAAGCCTCTTATAGAAATATGTGGACACTTTAATAAAAAAAAAAATTAAACTTAATCTTTGTGACATAGTTTAAAGAAAAAAAAATTTTATAAGGCTAAAAGTGCCAGGCTTAGTGCGGACAAACAAGTGCCAATATTGGTGACTCTGAAACCGTATTTACTGATCACAAATTTTTCAAAACCTGAAATTCCCACCTTGGAAGTTGTTTAATTTTTTTTAATATTTTCGTTTTACATTTTGTTCTTTTTTTTCTCTTCAGTCTAAAAAGGGTGTCAATCAAGTAAAAAAACGAGGCAGGCCGAAGAAGAACTAGAGTAACACGAGATATGCTGTCATGCCGAAGATACTGAATTCCTGGAAGATCCTTCTACAATCTTCTGCTTTTCTACAATAATTCATATATTTTTAGAGAAACGCAATGGACTGACACATTATTTGCATTTCATCCAGGTATTCAGGCTTTTGTTGCTGTGAATACATTGGAAAAGTTTTTTTTTTTAAATTGTAACAAGATCCGTCATTAATTAAATTTCATCTTCATTCTAACCCCATCCTTTTAATTCTTTCGTAATAAACTGATTATTTTAGATATTTTAAAGACCCATCTCACCAACTTCATTCTTTTCATGTTAGACTTTTGTAGTGGTTTTCATGTTAAAAAAAAAAAAAAAAAAAATTGCATTTCGATGCTTCTCACCTGATTTGTATTTCATGATAAAAAAAACAAAAAAAACTAACTGTAAGGTACAGTTTTCGAAAAAGAAAAATATTTTAAGACTTGTTTCTTATCTATTTCATTTTTTTTTTTTTTTTTTTTTTTTTTTTTACTAAATAAATGCATGTCCTACTGTTGAATGAAAAATGAAACCGCGTCTTTACCTTCAACGGTTTCATTTAACTCGTAAAGTAAATTCGTATGAATCAACACGGTACAAATTTGTTGACCGGCTTGATTCTGTTGACATTTTTGCATGCGGGGACCACGTAATGCTTGCCAACATCCCTAAGTGATATTATGGAACCCACTGGATTCGAACTTGGCACACTCAGGTCGTCAGTCCGCATCATTATTCACTTAACATTTTTTTTTTTTTTTTTTTTTTCCCCCCCCTCTCTTCATTTAATTCATGAATTCTGTTTACATTTTGGGCACGATTTTGTTCACCTTGACGAAAATTCTCCCATCTTTATAAGCAGCGTGTGATTGGATTACTTTTATGCATGCCCTACAGGGCAAGTTATACGCTTACAATTTGACAATTTAGATATTTTAAAATAACATCATCAGTTGACTAGGGGCTTAAGTTTGGCTGCAGACTTTCTTTTTCCAACTACATTTTCTATTGTAAACAATTTTAGATTTGATTTATTAATTTAACTTACGACTTTTGGTCTTACTTCGACTTGTTGGTAAAGCATTGATTTCTGATGAGGAGGGGGGGGGGTACTGTTCAAGCAAACCAAATTGTTTGTAGTCATGTTTATATAACATAAGGGCATTATCATACAACAACACTTTTGAAATTGTTTTTATTCCTCAAAATTTGGGAGGTATTTGCAACCAAATAATGCACAGTAAAATGATATGGGTAAAATGTTTATTTTTGTAGACACTTATCACGTTTGTTTTTAATAAGCACTTTTCTATATTATATAAAAAAAAAAAACAATGTAATTTAAACATATTTCACAAAAATAAACTTTTAAAAAAATCTTTTATTGGGATCTGAGATTGCAAAATTGGTAAGAGTAAAACTAGAATAACAAACAATTTAAAACCTATAATAATTATACTAGAAAAAAATTCACTCATTGGATCACAGATTGAGCTTAGATTAGATTGTTTCAATAGAAATAAAATGAGTTTGCAAAGCAAATTAAATATTAAAAAAAAAAATCCAAAATTAGCCTTTCTCGCTCTCTTTTTCAACTACGGGTTAAATGGTATTACTGCTCGTGGTCATATTCCCTTTTGTAGATAATGGACGATTCCAATCTTCTGATTCTTTTTTTTTTTTTTTACCTTTTGACTATTAATAAGTAGATAATGACGGAAATGATACTTATAGAATAAGCACTTTCATTAATATTTTCTCTCCTGTCGTTTCCCCTTGATCAGTTTGTCATATTTATCAGTAACTGTTTTTACACATTTAAACATTTGACTTAATTTTTTTTTTTTTTTTTTTTTTTCTCCAAAATGTATCGAGTTTCATAAATCACAACTGTCAAAAGTATCTCAGCCTTGAATTCCAAATGAAACCCAGTCAGCATTCCAATCTCTAACCTATATTTGTATCAAATTAGTATCATTATGATGACTTTTTCTAACTCCTCAGGGATAATCTTACATTATTGCGTTCATTTTTCTTTGCAAATGATTCCGTTAAAAATAAAAAGCACTAGAAGTTTTTGAAAAAAAAAACAAAAAAAAAAACTACATTCTAAAGATGGAACTATTAAAAGAAGCGAAAACTAATGTGGATCCATTATAATTACAGGAAATTAATTAGGTTGCAATTATGAATGCCGTTACAAACCACTAGAACTGTCAGCATTAAAATTACGTGTTTCTGAATTCTTTAGGACAAGTTTGATAATTTGGCTCAACAGATAAAGGTATTGCTTAATCAGTTCTAAGTGACAGTCTTCTGGAGGTTGAAAGTTTAATCCTGACTACAGACGATAACAATTAGCCATGGTCTGGTAGAAATGTTAACGGAATAAAAACAATCTACTCCCAGGGTTCAGTTGGGAATCTGTCAAATTCAGAAACCTGTACGGAATTTCAAAGTTTAAAAAAAAATTTAAAAAATCCACATTAGCCGAAACCAAAATGAGAACAGTAATGTGAATCGTACAAATTCAAAATTCCGATCTTGATTGAGCAAAGAACTCATGTGTCACAGTTGGTTCTCTGTCAAATCCAAACAGCTTGTCCTAATTGTCCGGTTCATAAAAATGTTGCACCAGTTTAACAAAGCTATAAAATCCACACTATTCGGTCTTAAATAATAGACTAGCATGTAATCTTATTTTGGTGGTGCTTACACGAAACCCTCATAAGTTCAATCTCTAAGTTTGGGAATTTTGCAAATTTATCTTTGTGGCATGTTTATTACGAGGCACGGTTTTTCATCATCAAAATGATTTCCAACAGCTCTTTTGCCATATTCAAATGCATATTCAGCTATCTTCAATTTCTCCTTCACAGTAAATGAGTCAGAAGTTTTATTTTTGCTTGACATTGTATGAGTGTGAAAGGAATTAAAATTTGCTTAAACCGTATCAAAGATTCCGAGAAGATGCACCTCTTCTCGGACCAATCTGAATTCTGTACTTATATAAGCAGTGTTCCTCCCCACCCCCTCTCTTTCTGTTGTAGTTTGAGTAAAATATCAATTATGCTAATTTGTTGGTAAACTTATTTTGCAACATCTGGGAGTATTCATCCCTTTCTGTTTGTTGAATTCTTAACAATTTTATTATTGCGATCGTCTTTTAAGAAGACTTACAGCAGGAGATGCCAAAGCTATGCTATCTGGTTTCTGAAAGGAATATTTGAAAACGATTACGGCATTTGTGAATATTACAGAGTCTGCGTTTCAACTTTCCATAGCTTGAAACCCATTTACATGGGAGAAAACCTGACAGCTGGGCATTGGTTCTATTTGTGTCTAGGATTACAAGATTCCAGATTATTCTATGACCTCTAAACACAACATACAAGATGACCATGACATCATTAGTTGATCTGTTAAAAATGGAATTTTCCACATTATGCTTAGATTAAGTAAGAAAAAGGAATTTTTTATTAGAGATAAAATTGATGTGTGAAGGATGTGTCATGGCAGGATGTTGAAGTGGCAAAGAAACGAGATATATTCTGCCTCTTGGGTATTCAAAGTGAACAGACGTCTTTTTTTAGACCTTTCCACCACCCCTATGATGGATGACTTGGAAGATGCAATCTAGATGAATTATTAAAAATTGGGACCAAGACTAGAATAAGGACCCCAGATCATTAACACAAGACGCGGGACATGTTTTGGAAATTACCGGTTGACCTCGCAATACACGTGGTCTCTATTTACAAAACACTTGTAAATAAATCTTTTATTTATTTTAATAAATGCAGTATATTTTGGAATTTTTTTTTTTCCTTTAACATGTTAATATTTATTTTAAGGCAGAAAGTCCATAAATAAGAGAGTTTCTAAACGGAAGCAATTTAAAGTTGATGAAGTTTTGTCCTTTTTTTTTTCTCTAAGCAACAAATGAAATAAGATTTAACAAATACGAAGTTTTATTTATTTGTTTATAATTGTTGCTTAAAGGAAAAAACTTCATAAACTGCTTTTTTAAGTCTAACTCCGCCCTCGTGGGGAGGCAAAACGAAAGATTACAAGTCAGCCGATTTTTTAAAAAGCGTATATATTTCGTTTATTTATTAAAATAACTTGCGTAATCTTCCGTTTTGCCTCCTCAGGCTAGGAGCAAAGTGTAGTATGGAAAATCCTTCTAAACTGAGGTAAGATCCAGAATGCCCCTTTTTGGAAAGCTTGATTTTTTTTTTTTCCTTACAAAACGAAAGATTACTTAAGTACGATGATAAATATTTCATATCCCCCCCCCCCCATTTCTGCCCTCGTGGGGAGGCAAGTAAATAGTGACACAAAAACATGTTTTAAAAGAAAACATGTTAATATTTTATTTGTTTTATTTATGGACTCTCTGCCTTAAAATAAATATTAACATGTTAAAAGAAAAAAAAATTCCGAAATTTACTGCATTTATTAAAATAAATAAAAGATTTATTTACAAGAGTTTTGTAAATAGAGACCACGTGTATTGCGAGGTCAACCGGTGATTTCCAAAACATGTCCCGCATCTTGTGTTAATGATCTGGGGTCCTTATTCTTGATCCAAAAATTGAATAAACAAGAAAATCATACGTAGCCCAGAGCAAATAATTGAGTTGTTCTTTTTAATTGCTTCCATCATCATCACAGCTACAAAGAGGAAAAGATCAATATTACTACTACTGCCTGTCAACAAGACTACGGCTGTTTCTGTCAACACAATACTGTTCACTTAGAGGACTGGAAAACGATAAGTATATTATACATTATGATTATGTGGTTCTTACATCTATCTACTGGGAAAATGCAGCAGTAAAACCGGACATAGTCATATTAAATAAGGCAGAAAGAGAGGCAACACTGATTGAGGTGAGTGTTCCAAATGACTGGCTTAAACGGAGCAGAAAGGGAGAAGGTGACAAAATACCAAGGCCTAATGTATGATATGAAGAGAAACTGGAACCTACAAAACATCAACATTATCCCAGTTATAATAGGAGCTAAAGGTCTCATGAAGAAAAATTTCAAAAAGTATTCCCGGAAAACCAAGTGCAAAAGAAATCCAAATAATTGCACTTAAGGGAACGGCCAAAATCCTTAAAAGAGCACTCGGTTGGAGCCTCTAAATAGCAGGTGATAATCTGGCATTTGGACGAATGACTGCTCCCTATGCTAACGAAAACAGAAATAGAAAATTTAAAAAAAGAAAAAGTGAAAAGAATTTACTGATAGTAATGTTACAATCCGCTTATTGGTCACCGATTGACTAATCCACTCTCCAAAAAGAGTTCAAAACATACCTGGGTCACCATGGTTAACACAATGATGGGGTCCAGGCAGAGAAAAATTGCAGAGGATCCGACAAAGGTCAATGGCCACAATAATGAGAGGAAGGATAGAAAAACAGCAAATTTGTAAGTAAACACACAATAGACTAATATTTTAAATACAGGGTGGGCCAAAATAAGGGTCCTATCTTTAAATTTGAATAACTTCCACAAAATAAAAGTTAAACTCACCAAACTTTATGTGTGTGTAGACTGACCCTTCCGAGATTTTTTGAAATAAACAAAACAAATTTTAGCCGAAAAACACTTCTTAAAACTTGCAAAAACAAGTATTGTTTTTTACACGGTTTTGAGTTTTTTAAGCAAAAATAATGTTTTCTAAATGAGGGTACGTTCCTTAGGGCTAATACGGCTCATGCTTGCTTCGGAAGGGGTCCTTTACTTATTCTTAAAAAAAATATTAAAAAAATCAATAAATAAAAAAGTTATGAATTTTTAAAAATAGGACCCTTATTTTTGCCCACCCTGTATAAAAGTACTCACACTAATTACTAACGGGGGGGAGGGGGGGGCTGGACAGCCGCATAAGCAAATGTTCATATTGATCAATGCTAGTACCACCATAGTGTTCCTCATCTTTTGGCTGACAATCATTCACTCATTAACCCTTATTGAGTGGTGTTTAGCCTTGATAATTGGTGACCCAATAGTATAAAAAAGACAGACATTTAAGAAAAATATAAATTATTAAAGAAATACCTAAGTATGAAACAACCACTAAATATTGAAAGAAAGGCAAAGAGATTTTTAAATGTGAACGAGCATTGTGTTTGCTTTTTAGTCTTTGTATAATTGTGATTTTAAAATTTCAGGGGGTTATTTGCCATAGAGAGATAGGCAGTAAAATAGATGTTGGTAGCTTACAGAATTATTGACGTGCTGTTAGTATTCTGGTATCATCTAATATATACGTTAGAGTTATCAATGAGTTTAATAGTAAAAATAAGATTACGCAAAATCCAACAGTTGTAAATGTTTATATATATATAATATTTATAAATAAATATTAAATTATTAATACCTACAGACGCTAGCGTTTCAAGCTTATTGCTCTCATCAGTGCAGGAAAGTAACAATTTCAGATGGTCGGAAACGCGAACCCAGTTCACAGAGTCAGCCTAGAATCTGCAAGCAGTCGCCATATCTACTCGCCCAACGGAAACTGTCATGTATTAAGGGAAATTAAGACCTATATGTACCTAGAAGACGAGAGTGTTCGACGAACGTATTCAGAACTTTACATTAGAGCTTTTGAACATTCTCGAGAGTGCTCAACTTTAATTTCTTAAAGGGGCTTAGTATAATATTTATAAATAAATATTAAATTATTAATACCTACTAGTTGAGTTATATATATATATATATATATATATATATATATATATGGGAAGAGAAGGATGAAGGTAATCTGACGTGATGGGAAAATGAAAAAGGAAAACCAAAAAATGGATGTTTTTTATGTGTACATCAACATTTCGTCTTTATTTATAAGACTTCATCAGGATGATAAAATAGAGAAAATAAAATGTCATGCAAGTACAGATACATGTAGAGTAGACATATTGGGAGGAAAAATAAAATGAAATAATGGCCCCTACTGGGTGGACGTCCGTACTTGTTCTATTTCTCAAACAAGTACGGACGTCCACCCAGTAGGGGCCATTATTTCATTTTATTTTTCCTCCCAATATGTCTACCCTACATGTATCTGTACTTGCATGACATTTTTTCTCTATTTTATCATCCTGATGAAGTCTTATAAATAAAGACGAAACGTTGATGTACACATAAAAAACATCCATTTTTTGGTTTTCCTTTTTCATTTTCCCATATATATATATATATATATACTAGTTGAGTTATATGTAAGAATAGATATACTAGTGAAGGTAAATTTAAGAAAATATATACTAGGGCGTTTGGGTTGTCAGAAAAATTAACTTGTTTTTCTATGTAATCTTACGGCAGATGTTTCTGAGGGGCAAGCACCCCCATGTTGAGGGGATATTTTTGTAATATCTCAATGTTTTTTCTAATGTTATCTTTTTGATTATTGGGAGAGGTTTGTCAGATATCACTGTAAAGATAAGCGATGAGCACCGCTGATGATTTATGTTGATTCTGAGACAAGGGATGGACTTTAGAAAAAGCTGTAACTAAGACATTCACATTAATTGAGGGTGCAGTTAAATGCCTCTGATGAAGCGTGTCAGATGTTGATTAAATAGCTTCTGATATTTCATGGGTTGGTCACCAGAAGTTATAGATGCGGGAGGAGAGCACAAGAAGGACGCCGGTTATTTTTATGAAATTGTGCTGTTACCTATTGTGCAATCCAGCAGGAGATGCATCATATAACACGTGCATCCGAGAGGGAGGTGACTTGGGCAAATACAATTTGCTATAAGTTTCTATATGTGATTGTTTTTTTTACAGAGCTCAACCAAATTTAGAGTAGGGATTTCTCACTGTTGTGAGCAGAAATTTTGGAAGCAAATCTAAAGAGAAAGTACATATTCCTGAGGTCAAGAGATGGAGGAAAAAGTGACTAGTTGGGATTAAGGAAAATTCTTGCAAGTAGATTTAGAAGTTTAGGAAATAATTTATTTTTGGGGATGGGGTGGAGGATTGGTGGGTGGTCACTTTTGGTAATTTTATGTTAGACTTGCAGAGATCTCGGGTCACTTATAAAAGAGTATTAAGTGCTTTAAAAATTTATATAGTATACATTTTTAATAGCCAGGAAAGGGACGAATGTAGCATTATTTGGTCATGGATACTAAAAACGAAATTTTCTATGTACGGTTAGATTAACTAAAAAAAGGAATTTCCCATTAGAGATTAAGCTGATATGTACAGGAAGTTGTCTCATGGTAGCAAATCGATATGACAAAGTGAAATAAATCCTGCGTGTTGAGTGTTTGACGTTGGTGTGAACAGACATCAGTTTTCGAGGCTCTTTCACTATCCCTATGCGGATGGTCTGGAAAATGCAATCATCTAGATTAACTTGCTGTAAAAAACTAAATCAACAAGAAAATAATATGCAGCCTAGAGCAAATAATGGAGTTGTTGTTATTTTTAATTGTTTCCATTATTAAAGTTACAAAGACAAAAAAAAGAAAATATTAACAGCACTACGACAACTACTACTACTACAGAGAGATACCACTACCCATTGTTCCAACTACCTACGTGTCAAGATTACAGGTGTCTTTGTTAACAACACAACGCCAGCCAGCTGTTTACAATGGTGACAAGAAGTGATCAACCGTAACGTTGCACATGGAATTTGTGCTGACATCAGAGACAGTTTCCCATGTGGTAAGGCATCTCAAATGAAGTTCCTGGGTTGCTCTTTATGGGTTTCTGTTGTGGCCCTGTATAGGGTCCAGAAAGAAAACACGAACTCGGGGTTTAGAAAAACAAAGTATATTGAAGAAAGTGTAATACAACAGATAACGAGAGGTTGAACGTCTGATTGTCACTATTAGACTGGGGGTGTTACAGGTATTTAATTCCGTCCCACCTCAGGAATATGTGACACAAGGTCGGAAAGTGGGGGAAGAGTCAAGCCAGCGCCCCTAAAGAAGGAGCACGCTGGCCTAGCAAAAATAGCCTGGGCAACCCTGTCGGCATTCCCCGGTAAGCGCGCCTCAGGCAGTAAGTGATAAACTTACTCCACCCCAAAGAGGGGAGGCAAAGCCTGGGAGGGTGCATCTCCTAGGTAAACCCAGGACAGTATACCTCAGCCTGGCAGATAAAAGGCCACCGAAATGGCCCAGTTCCTGCCAGACTGATTGTCGAGAACAAATCCTCGACTGGTATTACCTTACCCCATCCCGACGTCCACACTCAACCGAAGTTAAGGAATGATTGATCAGGTTAGTGTGGTTAAAACACTGAGAGGCATGTGTTCCCAGTATTTTTTCTAGTGAGTGGAAGAGTTTATGTAGTTTGTAGGGTAAGGTGCCATAACAGTTTCCGTGTTTCTCTTGTTTACAGCACTTCTTTCATCTCTACCTTTATAGTCCACATTTCAACCAATAAACATCGAATATTTTACAGAGATCGTTTCTCAGCTGTTGTAAAAATGTGGAACCCTCGTTCCACAACAACATCAAATCCTCAGATAATTTTAAATGTTTAAAAAAAAATTAGTTCAATTTTTGTTTTGCTGGGTCAGTTTCTTCTGTAAGTTAAATTTAAATGCCCCCCCCCCCACACACACACACACACTTTTTGCATGCCATTTTAAATTTAGGTAATATTGGCACAGGTAAAATTGACACAAGTGGATAAATAATTTTAAAAAATTGGCACAAGTGAAAAATATAGGTGAAGATCTCACAATGAGTTTATCAAAATTTAAGATACAATGCATAAAGGGAAGACATTAAAAAGTTTGTCAAATTAAAAAGAAAATTATATCTACATTTAATTTACATATTATATTTGATGTTTATTGGTTGAAATACTTTATACTGATTGGTCAATTTTATCAAAATGCTCAATCTCTATTGGTTACCAATACTGGATTATAACCAATCAAAAAGATTTGCTCTGGGAGCTGAGCAGCTGCTAGTATTGTCTACATAAGCAAAAAAACAAGCACAGCCAGCAGTTAAGACTCAACTTGCAAAACGAACCCTTATCAGTCTCAACACTACTACACAGACTCCTTGCCGACAAAGTAAATCTAGCCTTTGCCTCTAGGCCACAAGAAACAGTCATGGACTACTAAATATAGCAACATTCTATAAACAGTCTCACGAACTTACTCATACGCATGCAACACTCTGATCTCTTAACTCTTTACTTTTGGTTGTTCTAAATAAACGTAAATAAACGTGATATGGTGATCCTGTTGTCAATGGTTCACTACAAAACAATATAGTTATTAAAAAATTTACATAACAAAATCAACCCGAGGAGTAGGAAGATATTTAAACTCTCATAAGAAGTTGGAACTGGTAATTTCCTGATGTCTAGTCGTTTATTATTTACAATAAAATAGGTTTGGGCATTATTCGGTACTTGTCCAGATTAGGACCCAAGCTAAAATCAACTTGGCGTCGGTAGTTTCCGGATGTTTACGTAGACGGCCGGAAAATGCCGAAGAGCTTATCCAATCAGATGTGAGAAAATAAGTAGACGACAAGTTAAAATTTTAATTGATTGAATCGCAAAATTCACTAATTGGAAATAAAATTTGATCAAAACGATAATGAATTTTAACGAACCCTAACCCTAACACCGTTTTAACACTTGTTCAGTGATATTTTTCTCAAAAACAAAAATTTTTACATATAAGAAAAACATTTTTTTACAGTTGTACATCCAGCCTCGACTTTTTGGATGCAGGCAACTGACTTTTCATTCGGCTTTTTCCGTCCGTCTACGTAAACATCCGGAAACTACCGACGGCAAGTCGATTTTAGCTTGGGTCCTAATATGGACAAGTACTCATTATTCTATTTGTTACTTTGTAATATTTGCTACATAAATGTGCATATTTTTTTGCATTTTATTGATATATGTTTTATTGTTAGTCCTTCATTGCAATGGTTACACTTATAGCTAGACTCAAGTTATTAATTAACAACAGATTAGAACTCAATGCTGAATTCTTAATATAACACACTCATATATAACTACCACACGCACACATTTATACTCACTAACAAGTACATCAAGTCGGGATCAAAACTCGATAGTTTATGGCAGTCAGCGCTTTTAACCGTTAGTCTATCAACAAAAGTAAAATCTTAATTTTTATATAAGCAATATCAGCACCAAAGAGTGCTGAATTCATTTTTACAAAGAGCTTTGCATTACCGCTAATGGTAGCTAGTGTTTCACTTACCACAGTAGTCAACCTACAAAAGGCATATATTGTCATGCACAGACCGTTTCACTGTATCACAGCTCGTCAGTGTGGCTAATCAGGCAAGCCCTTCAAGCCAGGATCGAAACTCGTCTGTTTTTTCGAAAAAGCAACGCTTTTAACTGTTCGACAATTAACAACAGATTACGAGTAATGGGTTTTGGCATTATTCTCAAAAATCTTATTTTGTACTAAAATCATGATTTATGTCATTGTCTTGGGTGAAAAAATTCATTAAGAAATATTAGGTGTTTTATTTATGTTGGCTGATACGATTAATTTTTGCATTCAAATTTCACGTCTTCTTCATTTTTTTTTCTGACTTGGTTAGAGAAAAAGTACAAAAGATTAAGTTTTAGTCAAACAAGTTTAAGATGTAAGAATTTTCAAAACATAAAAGTGTTTACATCTTAAGTTTTATGCATAAATTAATCGTATTATTATGTGAAAAGTAATCGTATTATTATGTGAAAAGTAATTGTATTATGTGAAAAGTAATTGTATTATGTGAAAAGTAATTGTATTATTATGTGAAAAGTAATTGTATTATTATGTGAAAAGTAATCGTATTATTATGTGAAAAGTAATCGTATTATT
Organism: Sepiola atlantica; assembly: GCA_963556195.1. Lineage (NCBI taxonomy): Eukaryota > Metazoa > Mollusca > Cephalopoda > Sepiida > Sepiolidae > Sepiola > Sepiola atlantica. The sequence continues at coordinate 30,447,496 of OY744531.1, read as the reverse complement.
ATGTGAAAAGTAATTGTATTATTATGTGAACATGTATGCATACGTGTTTGTTCGTGTTCATGCGTGCACTGCACTGGCTGTAATCGTCGCACACGTTGTGCCGGTTCAAAGATGTTGTTCGATCTCGTCTCAGTGCTGTAACAAAGACTCTCATGCCAAGTAAAAACCATGAGTCCAATTTATCAACAAGTAACACATTTATTTGCTGAATGTTATAAAAGATACTCGTGTTTCCAAGTTGAATGGCAGAGTTGCAAATGAGATCTCTCTATCCCGGCGAAATGGAAACAGGTCCCACACAGTCCTTTGGCTAAGAGACCCAGATGAACCATCCTGCCTCCAAGGGTACCCAGCTTCAACTCATCCCCAGCTCTTCCCCAAAAAACAATTTCCTGTCATGCCCAATGGCCAGATCTCCCCTCCCATCTCTTCCTTCCTGGCTGGGTCTTTCTCACTGGTCATAAACCACCCAGGCACTGACCACTTGAGATATCTCCGGAGATAAATGTTATACAGAGAATTATCATGGCGACAATCCGTCCTGCCTTTTACAAGATACTTAATTCATCTCAAAGGGAAACCAAATTCTGGGGTGGCCGAAATAAAACCAAAGATATTTTCACTTTCTTTCGTGCCCCCCCCCCCCCCTTCCTCTGGTCGAGCATCTAACATTTGCAACGTCCGCCATTCATATACATCACTAAAGAAAATGCAGCCTACAGCATTTTTACAATTAGCCTACATTACATCAGCCATTTAATATTATATTTGTTGGTGTTTTTTAACTTTTTTGACTGGATCAATTTCGTTTTGGTTATTCTCCATTTTGAATTATCTCCACTTACCGATGTTAAGTCACTTTTCTACTCTTTTATAGCCGACATTATTTTTTATTCCTATCTATTTACTTTAATCATGTTTATGACCGTGTTAGAGACACAGCAAGAGCTATTCAATTCCTGCAAGAAAAAAGTATTATCATAAAGACCAGAACACTTTCGATCAAATTTGCAGCGATATAGCTGCATTTAACCCTCCCCAATAAATTATTTTTCAAAACAATCGTTACGGTCTTATTTTTTAAAGGTATGTGCTCTGGCGAAACATTGCACTCCCCCCCCCTCCAAATTCGAACACCACCAGAAACAATGCCCAAATAAACCCTGAGCACATTAGTTTGTCCATGCAACAGAAACTCGCGAACGAACATAGCTTGTTCCCGCCTCCACTTTACTTGGCATAGCTTCTATGGGTCATGCCTCCTTTTGCGAAAGTAAAAAAGACCATAACCTAACCCTAACTGGCTTTTCCATGAGACCACAAATAGAGAAATGCTATGATCGGTTTCAATTTAAATTTCGACCTCTGAAGAAAGGTAACGCTTCTTATCGTAAAGTATGTTCAACATCTCCAGATAAATCCGTCAAAAACTTGTAGCAGTCACATGATTAAAATCTATTTCCTGTTGTATTTACATATAATCTCTCACGCATGCGCTGTTATGCCCAGACTTGCATAACAGCATGGTCGATAGAACACTCCTGCACATGCGTACCTTTCCTCTTTTTCCGTCCAGACACTTTGTGCGCAAATATGATTTACTTCCTGGATAGACGTTGTGGAGACCTTATGCTAAAAACATCTTCTTGTCCGTTGCCATTGCCTGGCAGGACAAGATGGAACTCTGGAACTCAATTCTCTTTCTATAGCTAATGCCCGCCTGCCGAACTAACTTGTCTTACATTCTTATGTTTCTTTGTTAATGAAACTGTTAAATAAAGTTGATTTAATTGTAGAGAAGATGTTGGTATTTTTATGCGGAATTCTGGTGATCCTTTTTTCTTCTTCATTTCAAACCAGCTCAGTCAGATAAATACAGACATGGTCGCTTCTACAAAATGACTATCCCCAGTCTCCGGCAAACATCTCATAACAACAAAAACTCTACAAATTAATGAAATCTGTCAAAAACGTATGCAAGACGAAATAGTAACATTTAGATTAAAAAAAAAAGAAGAAATCTTGGGCATCTTTTACGAGACACAGCAGAGTAAAAACGCTAAAAAAACAAATTTACAACAAATAAAAGTAACTGTAAGCTGTAAAAGTTAGTTTCAAACTTGCATGTGCTATTTGTTTGTATTTTAAACCCGTTTGAAGTGCTATTTATTAGAAATCAATAGTTTTGTTACCGTAACTTGGAAAAAAAACATGGCCGATTTGGGGGGGGGGGTTACTAACAAATGCACTAGGAGCGGCCATATTGTTTTTGTGAAAACGGTGGGGAAAAAAAACAAGAATTTTTTTTTTTTACATCTAATGAAAACCCATTTATAATAGGTAAAAATAAAAACAAATTACATAGGTAAGTAGAAAAATATCTATTCTCGTCGTAGGTCAACTTCACTTGTTGCAAATTTATGTTTTTAAACCCTTTCTCGTTCTTTTTTTGGACCCCGTTCGCGCCTCTGCTGAGCGTCGTAACATATACCCGAAATCTTTCTCGTTACGGTCTTATTTTTTAAGGTAGAGGAAATAACGTAGCACCGTAGCAATAGGTAATACAAAACTCCAGACTAACTGAAACGAAATTGATCCAGCCGAAAAAGTTAAAAATTAACCTTATTTGTTAAATATTGCGGCTTTTACTCAAAGAAATGACATAAATCATTTTAGCATAAAATAATTTGTTTGGGAATAATGCCGAAAAAAACCCCAACTCATTTCCCTGTAAATAATAAGCGACCATTCCAACCACACATTAGGAAATGAAATTACTGACTACTTTAATTGATCGTAATACGAAGTGATTAAAAACATTAACAAACGCACATTTTAGAGGGGCTGTCGTATACGTCAGCTAATTATTGTTACTTGTTTCAAATAAATGTTTACGAATTATAAAATAACAAAAATGATAAAGGTATAAATAAAATAATAAAATAATGACCGCTCCCGACGTTGCCAAGGACAGATAACTCTTCATACCCGAATATCAAGATGGCTTCTAGAGGACTTAAAATGTCCCGAGGTGCCATGGCCGGTAAAAGGGCCATGGACAAAAAGACAAAAGAAGTCCAATATTTGAAAACGATCATTCCCTGCGGAAAAGCTGCCGCCGCCCCACCGCTTGGTCCACAACTTGGCCAGGTGAGTTAAACGAGCAAGGGTTCGTTTTTCGGTTAGAGTCTTCTTGACTTAAAGGGCAAACGTACATTGTTTTTGTTAGTTTGAAAAACAAAACTAAAACGTCTTCAATGGTAGAATCGTATTTTTTAGGTCATATTTATGATTTTTTTCAAAACCATAACTTCGCCCTGCGGTTTTATTTATTAAAAACAAACGAATTTTGTACTGTTGTGGCCGCATTCGAACTTGAAATATTTTTGTTGAAGGACACCGTCTGAAACGTATTTTTTTTTTATATTGAGATTTTGGGTGAAATTGACTTTTAAGGGTCCCTTAGGCTATACATTGACCTTTAACGGTTTTGTTCCAGCAAGATACATTTATGTGTTAAATTCATCATTTTAAATTAAAACCTGATATCTAACTTCTGCCCTCGTTTGAGGCAAGTAAATAGGGATAGCGACCACCAAATATGGGTTAATTCATATTTCAGTCACGTAAATTAGAGTGTTTAGGTTTCGTTTCGGCATTACTCCCAAACAACTTATTTTTTTTTACTTAAACTGTGTTTTATTAAAAACATCGAGAACACTAAGTTATAGGCCTAGCCGGTTTCACGAAAGTCGGAAATGAAAACTAGACCGGAAAAATATAGTTGCCATTTTTATAAACAAGTTCAGAAAGAGGCTAGCCAAGGAAGAACGATGGTCATAATTTTCTAGTTAAAGATCCTTTAGCTAACAAATTAGGCCAAAACCATGGCCATCCCTTTCACGTGACTAAAGTAGAAATTAACCCAAATATTTGTCCGGATTAAATTATTTACCTGTTATTAGTGACATATATCCTTATCCCGACGTAATTAACTGTCTAAGGCAGTTTGAATAAACACTAAAAGAACAGTCATAGTAAAGAAAACACGGAATAGAGACCGCATGCACGGGAAAGAAGCCTGATTCATTGTTTCTTATTGTATACGAACAGAACGTAATATTAATTGAGGGGGCAATGTACCATGAAAACGAAAAACAAAAGGTCAAATTATCTATTTATTCATTTTTGGATGGGTGGGTTTTGGATCGTGTTTTAAAATGTTTGATCAAAAATGATACATCCAAATTCTCCCTTAAAAACAAACTAAAACCCAAAATTGGATCAGCTTCTATTTCAAAACATAAAACGACACTTGTAAAGAATGAGTATCAAGGGGATTTCAGTACTTATGGAGGCAGTATCGACAGTCAGTGCCGTAAATGGCCGAAGCAGTTTACGATTTGAAAACTACCCTTTTTTTTTTCTTCTAGTGGCAGAAATGTTTTTAACCCTAACCTAACCCTTTGCATCCTTAGTGCTGGTTTCCTTTTTTTACATTTTTTATTTTTCGGTTTTCAAATCGTAAACTGTTGATACTCTGGACTGACTCCCTAAGTACTGAAATCCATTCCTTACAAGTATCCTTAAAAAAAGAAAGAAGAAATTTTGGATTAATAATCGATAATAATGTCTGAACTTAAAACAAAAAATCGATGTAATCTCAAAAAATCATCTTTCTTGAGTCACACACTCACTATCCCGGTTCATCGTCTATGTTCCCTTTGACAAGAGGTTCGACATTGTCTGGCTGTCCTTATGCTAAATCTCCAGTGATCACAATTGTGGGAATTGACTGTGTCCATTTGCTACTGTTTAAGGTCTTGCTTGATAGTTACTTTTCATGTCTTCCTAGAGCACCCAGCTTTCTTTTTGCTGCCAAACATGTGCTGATATTCCACTTGATTCTTTCAACATACCCGGACCAGCGAAGTCGGTTTGCCCTTATTAGGAGGTCAAGTTTTGAAATAGCCAATTTCTCAAATAGAGTGTTTGACCTAATGTTCTGGATCTAGTCCGGCTTTATATTTCATATCCACCTAATTATTGCCCTGTCATTTTTCTGGAGTCTGAGTGTTCACTGTTTTGTTTGTTTATTTTCATTGTTGTGTGAGAATATATGAAGTAAATAAAAGAAAATCCTCGTCCGTTATTACTTTAGTATCTGTGTCTCCACAAGAGAACAATATTTAACTTGAGGTTTGGCAATTGTCCAGAATAGGATGAAGAATTATTTTTTTAGTGCTTCTATAGCTGGGGATCTATATCGACTCAAATGTTTCCGATTGTGGTTTGCAAAACAAACCAAAAATGGCCGAAGCTGTTTACGATTTTACATCATCATCATCATCATCATATTCAGTTTAAGGTCAGTTTTACATGCTGACATGTGTTGGATGGCTTTAAGAAATTGATTTCCAAACTAACCTATTTCTGGCTATATTTTTTTTATTGATATCCCATAACGTCAAGGGACGTTGTTGGGGAGTCTGGCAGATATTCGTACGATTTTCCTCCACCTCACACGATCATTAGCAATTCGCACTACTTCTTTTACTGATAACCCTGTCCATTCTAGCATGTTGTCCATCCACTGCTTTCTCGGGCGTCCTAGTCTGCGAGAACCATGTACCCAAGCTTCTACATCTACATCGACTGAACAACAACTCTCAACTTGGCCATATCATCGAAGTCTCCTGTTCTACACACATCTTATACTGTCCAGATTTAATATTCCTCTGACATCATCAGATCTAAGCCTGTCGTTAAGACTCACATTACGCATACATTGTATCATTCTCTTATCTTTTCTCTCCATACAACGCATATCCTCAACCATCACTGGCCAGCTTTCACTTCCATACATCATCACACTGTATACACATGCCTGGTAGACTCTTCCCTTGGTCAACAGTGGTAACGCTCTGCTGGTTAGTAATGGCAGAAGTTTGCTGAACTTACTCCATCCACTCTTAACTCTTGCATTCACACTAATATCAGCTCCACCCTGTGCTCCAATTGTATCACCAAGGTAACAAAACTTCTCAATAACATCAATAGCTTTGCCATCCAAATATACTTTGTCCACATCTGAGTTCTCATCCATCTCCATTGTCTTACACTTCTTACACATAAAATGGTTACTATCTCTCAAACTATCAGTAGTTTTTGTGTACCCAATGCGTACTACAAAAGATTGAATTGCACTCAACTTCCTTTCCACAAATTGAGCAGGAGAAGTTTCCTCTTTTTGGGAACTTTCCAACACTTCAACCATTGATAATCACTTTAGTTTTGGTAACATTCATTCTCAGACTTTAACTTTCCATAACATTCCCCAAAGTCAATAACTTAACAAGTAGGTCATCCATTGTTTCACAGGCAAGTACTAAATCATAAACATATAGCATCTCTTCCGGACAATCCATATGAAACTTCCTGGACAATGATTCAAAGACACAAATGAAAAACAACGGATTTAGTACAAAACCCTGATGTACTCCTACTTTAACATTAAAGCTATCACTAAATGTGCTGTTGATTCTAACACGACTTTGAGTTTTTCTGTACATTGCTTGAACAATCTTCACCAACCACTCATTTACGCAAAACCCACCAGACAACCTCTCTTGGCACTGTCAAAAGCTTTCTCTAGATCGACAAAAGCAAAATACAGGTTCTTATTATTAAGATACTTTTCTTGCATTTGTCTCAGGATAAATATAGCACCAAACATAAAACAAGATTGTATTTCTGACTTCTTATTTGCTTCTAAATTATTCTCTCAATCACTTTCAGGACCTGATCTATCAACTTTAAAAGTCTCTGTAATTACCTCAATTATCAAGTGCTTCTCCTTTACCTTGTAACAATTCACAATTGTACTAAGTTCCCAGTCTTTCGGGATAACCACTTCTTTCATGATCTGATGAAAGGCGTGAAAAAATGTAAAAAGGCAGATGGCACTAAAGTGTACTAATGCAAAACCAGGTTAGGTTAGGCATAAATTTTTTTTAGCCCCCCTCCTCTCCAAATAAAGTCGAAAAAAAAAAAAAAAACTTCCTCAAAATAAAATAAAAGATATAAAATTAATTCACGTAATGATTTGAAGAAAATTATTGAACCCATTTTTAACACGAAGGATTGAGGTGGGGAGCGAAGTAATTAATCCTAACTCAGGTAAAAAATTAAAAAAGTTGTTTCATTTAATGTTGGTACTAATTGACTGTTCGCCAATGGCTCGGTTATTTCCAATCTGTTTCTTAAATCACGAGTGGAAACATTATGGCCTACGTGAATCATCAGCTATAGAAGTGTTATTATCTCCAATCTAATGGAAAGTCTAATGTCTCAAGTCACAACCAAATGAAATACAGCGGTTGTTATCAATGCAATCGCAAATAACAGCACAATGAAATCCTACCGGGTGTCGTCCACTCCTCTCGTGACCAGGGCACCTGAAATTAATGTTTCACAACAGCATGAAGAAATCATTGAATTTGAAGAAAGAACTCTTTATTGAGATGTTGGCATTGCCTTGTCTTCTGTTAGCGGCAGAGGGGGTATTTCAAACTACGGAAATTTGGGGCCCCTTAGTTTATTGTCGATCTTAAGTGATTCTTTATCTGTACGGTTCGCTCTGACTGCCTACTCCTTTCCCAACCCCTCCTTTAGCTGGCACACAGGAGATGGAGCTGACATCCGTGTACACTAAGCTGACCCCGACTGAAGCCTATTTCTAGTTATCCTCAACTAACAAAATTATACTTGCCCAATATTTAACTTTTTAATTTTATTTTTTTTAAATAAGGTAGATAACTTTAAGCTTGAACTAAGGGAGATAACTGTAAACGGATTATTGGTTTATTTCACTATTTTTAATATAATGGCACTTTATATTTTTAGATATCGCTTCGCATTTGAATATTAGAAATTTATGGAAAGCCAAAACGATATATATTTTCTTTAAAATAAATTTTATTTGCCTTAAAAATATAGGCAAGGTTTCAACCATAATAAGTCTTTGTCAAGGGACTTTTTTTTCTTTAAAAAAAAAAAAAAAAAATAGGATTAGTATGGTAAATTTCAACATAACGTTAGAAATTAGGTAGAGTGGAATTTTCCAATTAGAATTTGAGTAAAGTTATATGTTCCAGCAGAGACATCACACAGATAGGAAGAAGAAATCACACGGGTTCAAATCGGGAGATCTGGCGAGCCAACGAAGATCACTGTGCAAAGAAATCAAATAATTAGGGAACTTCTAGGTGTTCATTGGGAATTTTAAGAGATCTCTTGATTTTGAACCCGTGTGATTTCTTCTTGTGGGGATATTTAAAATCAAAAGTATTCAGTCATCGCCCTCGATCTATTGATGAATTAAAATAAGTAATTTGTGTAGAAATAGCAACTATTCCACAAGAAATGATCCATAGAGTTATCGATAACTTTCATGAATGTCTCCAACAATGACGGGAAGCATTTAGCTGATTTAATTTTTAAAACTTACTAAAATAAAATGACATTATATGTTCATTTAGAAAATAAAATTTTTCTTTTCATTATTTCTTATTTTGTGCTTTGATTAAACCTTTAAATGTGTCAGATCATTTTGGTCCACCTTGTATTAGAAATGTTGAGTCTGAAAATTTTTGTGTTTTTGTTGTCTTCCAGCTTGGTGTTCCCATTGCAGCATTTTGTCGAGACTTTAATGAAAAAACAGCCAAATTCAGAGCTGGTATTCCAATGCGAACGACCATCACAGTGAATGCAAGTGTTCTTTGCTTTCTTTTCTTTTTTATATGCCTGTACATTTTTGCGATATTATAATTTATTATTGCATCAAAAAATTTATTTTAAGTCCTGAATTTGTTATTTTAAAATTCTGAAATCTACATTTTAAATGTTAGTTAAATGCCTAGATTTTGCCAAATTAGTAAAAAAAAACGCTATTTCAAATCTATTTAAATAAAAAAAATATGGATAAATCAACACATTAAAGTATTATGACAATTATTATTGAAAATGTACTTGTAAATTAAAAATGAAGTTATTTATACTTGAATGGTTTATGGACTACGGAATCTTCCCTTTGAAAACTGATTCAAGAAGCTTAACCTTTTCTTCCTTGAGTGCCAATGTTTACATTGTGATCTCATTTTGGCCTACAATCTCCTCAATGGCTACTATGATCTCTCTCAGGACCTACTATTCACTCCTGCATCAGAAAGAGGTCTGCGCAAGTATTCCCAGAAACTATTTCATCACCGAGCTCGATCAAACCAGAGGAAGGACGCTTTCTTGATCAAGATCTCTGGACCTGGGAATGGACTTCCAGATATACTAAATGCACCAACGACGCAGCAATTCAAGGCATAATTGGACAGATGACTGGTCACTGTATCTTCTTGTGTAAATTTCTTCTCCCCTTTCCTAGATGGCAACTTGAATGGTGATGGGATCATGTCTGTCATTGAATTGATGTGAGACATAGGACGAATATATGAAAATAAATTTCGATGAGAAATCTTAGGTATAGATCAACGATAATATTTATTAATGTTTACAACTGAAAGAAGAATTTACTTTTATAACGAGGACATTAATTGTAGAGCGCTGTGCAACTCGCATCCATTGAAATCTGCCCCCTCAAATGAATGCAAGGGACGTAATTCGTCTAAAAATATTAGTTACTTCCCTTTTAAAATACAAAAATATTTTCCATATTTATTTTTCCAGATTACTGTTTTTATCTAACAAATGATGTCACTGAACTATAATTAAACCCAAAACAAAAACCACCTGAGATTTACTTAAATTTAATAATCAGATTATTCATTGTAGCCTACAAATTAAAAAAAAAAATGCCATTCCCTACAACAAAAAATATATAAAATGAGTGAACATCTTGTTTTTAATTTTTTATTATTTAATGTTTGTATCTTTAGCTTGACAGAAATTACTGAAAATTAACAATAAATCTTAGTAATTTTGTACTTTTCTAGGGATTTTATTTGGTATAAATACTTTTTTAAAACTTACTTTATTCCTTGGCACAAACTAAAAAAAAAAAAAATCTAGTTCTAGTTCTAAAGAAAAAAAGAAGTTTGGACACAAAATTTACTAATATTTAATATTTCATTGAAGTTTCAGATTAAAAATCAGAAAAGTTTGTCCAGAATCGCTACAAACATGACTGACAAAAAACTGACTTTCTGTAAAATATTGATACCATTGTCATATTTTTAGACTCCTCTCATTTCGACAAAGCTTATTCAGGATAAAATAGTTTTTAGATTATTTAATGAGATATTTAAACAAAAACTTCTTTGATCGACGATGACAAAAGTCACCAGAAGAAGGTGAGATGATAAATTGTTCTAATGATGTAAATCTATATTTTCATAGCATTTTAGTTTCTATTCATTCTGACGTGCTAAAAAAAAGTTTTTTTTTGTCTGATCCAACAAATTATACGATACCCTGTTCGTTTTTATTATTAAAATTTGGACACATTTCAGTGTATTTTAACTTATTTTTCTCCTTTTTAGCCCGATCGCAGTTTCAAGATTGACCTGGTTTCTCCACCAACAACATATTTCTTAAAACAAGCAGCAGGAATTCAAAAAGCTGCCATGAAAGGAGGTAAGGGAGATTTGTTATCTTCAATTCAGTGAACACCGTTCAGCTTGACGAATGTAGAAATCTTTTTTTTAATTTTTTTTTTTACTTCAAATATATAAGTTTATATAATAGGTGTTGTTTGTACAGCAGCATTGCTTCTTGCAAAGCCTTCGTCAGATGATAACTCTGGGTTCAGGCATGGTTTTGGGGGCGAAGCATCATTAGCTTAGAGCGTGCCAGCATTATTTCACGATACTACTAGACTTTGTTGGATAGTCATCACTCGACCATATCTACACTAATGCAATTAGAGCCTTATCTTGGATCTTTTTTATGTATTTCCTCTTGTCTGGTGAGGAAAGCCCAAGATTAGTTAAGAATGCAGAGGTTGAATTGGCAATTAAACCTTGGCATCTGAACTCGATAGGAAATACATCGGTTATCCAGCCATATATATATATATATATATATATATATATGATAAAAAATGGAAATAATATTCCAACGTAATGAAAGAAGGAAAATCAAGAATTAAATTCATTTAAAATAAATCTCGGCAATGACTTCTTGAATCAGCACTCATTATAAACTCTAACACAATTAAACAACTTAAACGGCTTCTACAATTTATTTCCTTTAATCAGCAAACTAATTCAATCCGAACAGAAATTGAATTTAGTGAGAAATTGGCCCAACTTTCGCATTTATTCATTTAGATATACACTATATCTATTTTCTAAATAAAAAGATTGAAATGACATGTTTATTTCAACTAAAAAAAAAAAAATTCTTCTTCTTTATTCTGAAAGTGAGAATAATTGGATGTGAAGGGTCACAATATAAGACTGGCTACATTACTCATTCGCTAATCACATTTTAAATTTAAAAAAATAAAAATAAATAATACGGCCACATTTTTATCAGTGTTATTTGCATAAGCTTCATATCTACCATTGTATATCCAATGCCTAAAATGGTCAACAAATTGAACATCAATAAGTCGACTTGGTGCCTCGAATTGAACATTTGTATACAAATTAAATCTTTGTGTTACTTTAACAGTCAGACACTTCTGTTAACAATAAATATTTTAGTGCTTACCCAAAAGTAGACTGACATAAAAATTAAGAAATATCTTTATGATGTACATACCCGTGATAGAAAGCATATATCGAAAAGAAAAAAAAAAACACGTAAATTAATCAGGTCGTTGTTTTTATATATATTTTTATTTTATATTAACAAAATTTTTTTTTTTATTACAAAAGAAAAAATGTTATTGCTAAAAAAACGAGCGTCTATCTATATCTAAGGGAAATAATTCCAAGTCTTCAAAACTAGAGTTTAGAATTAGCCTTGTACATGGTCGTAATCCCTACAAATTCACAATAATCGCTTTAAAATGATTTTATTTTGTAAAAAACAAAAAACAAACTGATCAATTTATGCAATTTTTTTTAAATTTTTTTTTTTACGATATACTCTCCATCATGAGTACGTACATCATAAAGATATTTCATAATTTTTTTTTTCATATCAGTCGGCTTCTGGATAAGCACCAATGCTGCTAGATTGATCCTTTTAATGACTATTCTATTGAAAATCTATGTTAGCCTCTACTTCAGTTGTCATCTTTGACTCGTTCTTCAACAATGGTCTTTTTGTCATCGCTGAAAGATGAGTGTCTGCACCAGTTCAGTGAATTCTTTCCTCTTTGTATCATTTCGTTCTAGTAGATAAAGACAAGCTGCCACAACCTGGAGTTGTTCTTCTTGAGTCTAGTCTACGTTGCTATTAAATCCAAAGATAGAGGGAGGACGGGAATTCATACCTCTCCCAGGATCGAGTTGGACATTTATATTCTAAATAACTGGAACATATGCTTGGTTTTAAATTTTTAGTTTCCTTTTAATTTAAAATTTTATTTACTTAAAATTTGTAAGAAAAATATACTGCACAAGTTTAAATTTATTGAGATTGTCTCATTTATTGTATTTTATTTAAAAATGTAATAAAGTTATCGTTGCGAAAATACGAAAAGAGCATATGTTTAATAATATTTGGCTCAATTTTTAAGGACCCTGGAATTAAAATTATATAGCAGATATCCCGTTTTTTTTTTTTTTTGTCGTCGTGTAAAAAAACAAAACAGATACTACATCTTGATTTGATCCAGTTGTGTATTATTGGATCAAACATTTAGTAGAGAAAAGAACATGTAATTTTCTATTCTATCAGTTTTCGGATATGTTATTAATCTTCAAAACAATTTATCTAAATGAATAAATGCTAAAGTTTTTTTCATTTTTTCTAACTATATTAACATCAAACCGGATCACTGTTATTTAAATCAATAATACAACAGTAATTTGAAATACTGTATATATAGTCAAGCCGAAAGACCCAAACACAGCTCTTTGCATGCCTAATTTGCATAAAATTTTTTTAAAGTTTATAATAAATTACTGTTTGGTGTTATTCATTTGTAATTTTATTGTCCTAATTTTCTGTCTATATATGCAATAGTTTTGTCAAATAAACAGTAAGTAATTAATTAAAGTGATTTAATAAAAAATTAAAAAAAAAAATGGATAAATTAATAAATTTGTATAAAAATTACCAAAATGTTTATATGAATAAATGCAAATTTTTTTGTCTCGTGTTTACAAACTTATGAATGAAATGTGTATTATTTGAAATTTTTGTTTCAAGTAGCAAACTTTGCAAAACGATAGAGCTGGCAATTTTTAATAAAATGATTGTTTTTCTTGAAAAATGATTAATTTCAAAACATCTGATATAACAATAATGGATGCATATTTTTCATGCAATATTTATCTTGTTCTTATTGTAATTTCTGTTAGATTTGATTACAAAAAAAAAAGAGGGGAGGGGGGGGGGTCGTTTTTATTTTAAAATAAAAAGACATAGCATAAATCCATAAATTATGATTTAATTTTAAAAAACATTGGATATCTGTAAACTAGGAAATTAGCAAATGTTATCGCTCTCCAGAAATTAGTTTAAAATTTAACTTTAGTTAACACGAAATTGACGACTTTTATTTGTTGATGACTTCATTTATTTACTTTAACACAAAGTAATTTTTTTTTTTTTAACGTTTGATACGGGATTTTTCTTCAAAACTCTCAAACTAAAATATCTTCGTATAATTCTTTTACAATTTTGAATTGAATGAAACAAATACATTGTACGATACAATGTCAATTTCTTTTTAAAACTGAACTATTTACAGCCTTGTAAAAATATTAACTTTATAATAATTGTCACAGCAAAATAAAGTATGTTTTCTGATTTTAAAACATTATTTATTTATTTTTATTTAAAATTTCTTTTAGGTGATGAAATCGCCGGTAAAATTACGCTGAAACATTTATATGAAATTGCTAAAATAAAAATTGAAGATGCTGGATTTGCAGGAGAGTCTTTGGAAAATGTTTGCAAGAGTCTCATTGGAACGGCTCGGACCTGTGGAATTAAAATTGTACCTTCGTTGGAGGCTGAAGAATACCAAGAGTTTTTAATGCAGAGACATGAATGGGTTAAAGAAGAAGAACAACGGTTGGAAGAATTACGACAAGCTAAAATGTTGAGATTATAAACGACAATTTGAATGGATGGACTTTTGTTTTCTAATAAAATAATTAAAATACGTTTTAGTTTATTTTCATCAAAATTTCAGTTGGGTGAAAAGTGAACGATGCATAATTTATTGCAATTTTTTTGAATATTTATAAACCTATTTGTTGATAGTCAGATTATTAGACCTTTCCTTTGGTCAAGCATATGTACACTGTGTGACGATGAAAGTGAAACCTGGCCATTGAGGGTTGAGGACATGCGTTGCATGGAGAGAAGTGATATGATGGATGTGTACTGTGAGTCTTAAAGACAGGCTTAGATGTGTACAGAACAGGAGACTTGGTTTTGTCACATTAAAAGAATAGATTAGAGTTCTTGAGTTAGATGTAGAACAGTTCAGGTAGCAGGGTCAGTTCACAAGGGTAGGCCAAGAACAACATGGAAAGCGATAAGGATGGAGTTGAGTAAGAGGGACAAATAAAGACCTGGCCAGAGATAGGTTAGTTTGGAAGTCAATTTCTAAAAGCCGTCCAACACATGCCAGCATATAAAATGGATTTTAAATCGATGATTTACCACTTCGGGAAAGGATAGGTTGCTGCACATTGCGATTGGTTTCAAATCTGGTGATACGAGCCAGGAAGCGATTCGCCATCACATTTTTATGGTTGTAGAACGGGCACTATGCAGGCATCACCCAAATAATTGTAAGTTTAACAAAAAAAAAAAAAAAAAAAAAAATGCCCATTCATACTATAATCTGATTTAGTAAAAATGTTTGCTGATAAATATGATCTGCGGATAAAATTTCATTCTTATGTTTTAGAAAAATTAGTTGCCACCCCTAACTTCCAATAAAAGATATTTCAGCAGTAAAGCATAATAAAAAATACTCCATTAAATTAAAAAAATTAGTTGCCACCCTTAACTTCCAATAAAAGATATTTCAGCAGTAAAGCATTTCATAAAAAATACCTCATTAAATTAAAAAAATTAGTTGCCACCCTTAACTTCCAATAAAAGATATTTCAGCAGTAAAGCATTTCATAAAAAATACCCCATTAAATTAAAAAAATTAGTTGCCACCCCTAACTTCCAATAAAAGATATTTCAGCAGTAAAGTATTTCATAAAAAATACCCCATTAAATTAAAAAAATTAGTTGCCACCCTTAACTTCCAATAAAAGATATTTCAGCAGTAAAGCATAATAAAAAATACCCCATTAAATTAAAAAAATTAGTTGCCACCCTTAACTTCCAATAAAAGATATTTCAGCAGTAAAGCATAATAAAAAATACTCCATTAAATTAAAAAAATTAGTTGCCACCCTTAACTTCCAATAAAAGATATTTCAGCAGTAAAGCATAATAAAAAATACTCCATTAAATTAAAAAAATTAGTTGCCACCCTTAACTTCCAATAAAAGATATTTCAGCAGTAAAGTATTTCATAAAAAATACCCCATTAAATTAAAAAAATTAGTTGCCACCCTTAACTTCCAATAAAAGATATTTCAGCAGTAAAGCATAATAAAAAATATTTTATTAAATTAAAAAAATTAGTTGCCACCCTTAACTTCCAATAAAAGATATTTCAGCAGTAAAGCATTTCATAAAAAATACCCCATTAAATTAAAAAAATTATTTGCCACCCTTAACTTCCAATAAAAGATATTTCAGCGGTAAAGCATAATAAAAAATACTCCATTAAATTAAAAAAATTAGTTGCCACCCTTAACTTCCAATAAAAGATATTTCAGCAGTAAAGCATTTCATAAAAAATACCCCATTAAATTAAAAAAATTATTTGCCACCCTTAACTTCCAATAAAAGATATTTCAGCGGTAAAGCATAATAAAAAATACCCCATTAAATTAAAAAAATTAGTTGCCACCCCTAACTTCCAATAAAAGATATTTCAGCAGTAAAGTATTTCATAAAAAATACCCCATTAAATTAAAAAAATTAGTTGCCACCCCTAACTTCCAATAAAAGATATTTCAGCAGTAAAGCATTTCATAAAAAATACCCCATTAAATTAAAAAAATTAGTTGCCACCCTTAATTTCCAATAAAAGATATTTCAGCAGTAAAGCATTTCATAAAAAATACCCCATTAAATTAAAAAAATTAGTTGCCACCCTTAACTTCCAATAAAAGATATTTCAGCGGTAAAGCATTTCATAAAAAAATACCCCATTAAATTAAATTTTTTTTTGTCTAATGACCATTGAATTTTTTAACAACCATTAAATTAAAAAAAATTTTTTTTTAATAACCATTTACAGAGATTTAGTGATTCTTTAGAATGAATTTGTTTCTGCCAGACAGCAGCCAAAAAACGAAAACCACTTCTTTTTTTTGTTGATTTCGGTCAAGTGTAACAAATTAAAATATTTCAAAAAGACAAACATAAAATACTTTTCAAATTATATTTTTAAACTTTGTATCAAATCTACAAAAATTTGAAATGAAAAATATTTATGGTTATATCCATTAAATTCATAAAACGATAACATTGTTAATTATAAGCAAACTTTTCATATATAGAGAACCTAATAAAACTGCTTTGCAAATGATCCTTTGGTCAGTGGTGCTGTCCCTCCTCGTCAATTGACGTTTTGAGATTTCTGAATTTTTTGTTGTACTACTCGGTGATAATCCTATTTCTATCAATCACTGAACCCGCAACAGTTGAAGGCCATTGACATTCAAGCATATCTAATTTGGTTGGGCCCACCCTTTCTTCTTCTCTGCACTCTCTCTCTCTCTCTCTCTCAATGATGTGATGCTGCTAGTCTCAGTCTCTTCTATAAGTATTATCATTGCATGTGTTCTTCAGAATTGTCTGATTTATTTCCTGCCTCCTTTGTTCCAGCTCATTTGACTTGTTGATCTAGTGGTCTTCATCAATTCGCTGTTCAAGTACTTTGTTATAATACATCTTATTCCAGTAGCTTCTTTCCAAGAACTGCAGGCTTGTGGAACACTCTTCCTGTTGACCGTTTTCCTCCTACCTTGGTCTTTTCAAGACTAAAGTCAACAGGCATCTCATGTCTTTGTAATAATCACCTGTCGTTCTTTTTAGCTTCGTATATCAAGTGGCTTCATGCCTTGTCTGGAGCAAAAAATTTTTTTTTTTTTAATTTACCTCCCCAAAAAATAAAACTAGCTGGACTTGTTAAAAAATTTCACGGATGAATTCAAATATATTTCCCAAAACGTTGATACCCAATAGTTTTGCCCACCCAGGCAATGTCAGGTAGCCTTGCTGGTCGATTACAAAATAAATCCAATCAATTGACGTTTTGAGATTTCTGAATTTTTGAGATGAGGATTGATAATTCGTATTATTCGGACAACTGTTCTCATCTTGAGTGTTATTCTCACAATGTTTCGGATGCTGTAACCTCCAGTATCTTCAGGTGTATCTTTTTGAATTCGGGAATATTTCTGTTGAACTTGGGAAACTGGACGGAATTTCGAACGTCCAGATTCCCGAGCTCGAAAAGATACACCCGAAGAGGTTACAGCGGCCGAAACGTTGTGAGAATAACACTTATGATGTTTTGATGTTTAAGTACATAAACCCAAATATTCAACAATAATTATATTGTATTATTTGGACTACTGTCCTAATCTTGGATGTTATTCTCACAGTATTTCAGCTGATGTAACCTGACCTTCTTCAGGTACGTCTTGTCGAAATCTGTACGGAGTTTCCAACTGAATCCTTTATTTTAATCCAATGGGTAGCCATGACCAGGTAGAACACATGGCACTATATCTGTTGTGTCATGGGTCCAAGTAATAACCAGTTCTAAGTGACAGTCTTCTGGAGGTTGAAGGTTCAATCCTCAGTACAGACAATATTAAGAATTACTTTAAGACTTCTATCCAGTCATGGCTGACGGAACGAGAACAATCTACCTCCATGGATTAAATAAAGAGTTCAGTTAGAAATTCTGTACAGATTCTCAGAGTTTGATAAGATGCACCTGAAGAAGATTAAAGGTTACATCGGACCAAATGTGGGAATAATATCCACGATGAGAACAGTAGTCTGAATATAAATTATCAATCATCATCAGAAACATTGCGAACCATTACAATCCTATTAAATATGGAAAAAAACAAAACAAAAAAAAACAAACTCTCTCTCCATAATGAACCATACAACTGAAGAAGGCAGGAGAGCACATCGTCCAAAATACATAATTGCTGATGAGGAGTACAAAAGTTTGAAGACATCATAAATAATGATAATTGTTTTTTTTTTTTTGGGGGGGGGGGAGAAATTACGAGTTTCACTCCCGTTTTTTTTTACTGTTTGCATTGTCGCAGCATGCAAATTTACACGTGTCACATTAAAATATGACATTTTATAAGACATTTCTGTTTTACTGATAATAATCTATTGGTATCTGTCTGAAGCCGAAACTATACTATTACTTCTATTAATGTACTATCTTTTTATGCTCAATTCAGGAGAGGGGGGGGGGTAGTATAGTATCTGTTCTGATGTCATGAGACTATCCTCCCAAGCATTACTTCCTTTGGATGGGGGAGGGGGAAGTAAAGTACGTAAACAAGAAATTGCTAATGAACATCCGATTGTGACAAACTCAACACTTACATTATATATACTAGCAAAAATATGCGACCAGGCGCGGGTGGAACATTATTGCTAGTAATAATAAAAAAAAAGGCTTGAATTTATTTGGGCAACTTCATGTAAAATTTTATTCATCCAAATGATGAAGTTTCAACCTTCAAACACTCCTCATCCCTTTCTTAATCTCATTCCTTCTATGATGGAAGAAAAAATAAATATGATAATCTGTTCAAAAGTTACTAAAGTTACAATAAAAGATTAAAAAAATAAAATACAAAAAAATAAAAAAAATAAATAAAATCTAATTTACCCCTAAAGTTCTTGGGAGGATGGGGGGGGGGGGGGCTCAGAAATTTTTAAGTGAACTTTTTAATTTATAAAATATTTACTTTAATTGTTGCCAATTTTTAAAACAAAGCTATGCAATAAGAATAAAAAAATAATTTTTTTTCTCCAGAAATGCATCAGATATTCAGTTTCACCAATTAAAAAGAAAAATATTTAAAGATGGAAAGAGAAAAGGAAATTATATCTAAATTAATAACAAACTGAGCAAACTTTCATTTCAGTTATTTTAATATAATCTGAATATATATATATGTATATATATATATATATGAAAAAAAAACAAAAAAAAACATTTAAAAATTCTTTTTATATAAATGATACGCACCCATATCTCCAAAATTTGTGAAATGTAGAGTTGACAATGTCAGATATCTTTGGATCGATTTATTTTAATTTTGACCAGCAGGATAATTAAATTGTCAACACTTACACCCAATATTCTATTGCCAGTGTCCTCTGATAACAATTAACAAAAGCAACAGGTTTTGGATTTTTTTTTTCTCTCCATATAAAATAAAACCAGTCTGGGAGACCTAGGAAGAGGAGAAGGAGGAGGAGTGATTTAATGTAAAGACAAAAAAAAAAGAAAAAGAATGAAAAAAAAAGTGGGGAGGTTGTGAGAGAGAGGGAGGGAGAGAGTAAGTGGGGTCAACAGAAACCTCCCCTTTTAATCTCTCTCTCTCTCCTCCTTTCTGTCCATCTTTGACAGGAGAAAAATTCACACAAGCAACAGGAACGATCTCGTCTGAAATTCCAATTTCAGAGATTTTTTTCTTTTTTTTTTTAATCTGCCAAAAACGGGGGGGGGGGGGGGGAACGGTATCAAGTGATGGCAAGTCCTTCTAAGAAATAATTTATTTACTGCCTTTTATCGCAACCAAAGTTTTAACCGTAAAGCATCGACCCCGTTTAGGTAGTAGCGAAAAAGTCGCTTGTCTCGCACAAAGCCAAGATTTTCATACAGTTTCAGCGCAGCTTTGTTCGTGATTTCTGTTTCTAACACCACCTGGAGAAAGAAAAAATTTTAAAAATCAAACAATTATGAAAAAAAAAAAAAAAAAAAAAAAAAAATGAAAAATGGAGGTCAATCTGAAAAGTAAAAGAACTAGGTGTGCTGTGTGAGCTATGAGAGAAAGAGGGATAAGCACATTGTGTCATCATCTAACATGAAATCTTGGGAGTAGATAATTGTAATCTTGCATTTTTGTTCACACGTTCACCATGACAATACACCTGCTCATAATGCTCTGAGCATCCACAGAAATACCTGGCAGAGAAGAACAACCTCCTTATTCACTTGATCTTCCATGCAACATTTTCCTTTACCGCAAATGGAGCCATCTACAGGGCCGTAATGCTGGAGCTGAGGTCATCCCAGAAGAATTCAGTGCATAGAAGCACGACAGAAAACTGTATTCTCGCCCTTTGGGCTGGGATCAAAGTGTAGTATCTGAATTTGTACATAAAATTTAAAGGTGAAATAGAGTTTGTTGTTTGAAAAAAATGGTCCGTTCTTTTCAGACACACTTTGCATATTAATTTGGGGAAGGGGGTGTATAATATTTTTGAATCATCTTTTTATGTGGACATGACATAAGTGTTGAACGATTAAAATATTTTTATTCCATCAAATATATATAAAAATACAAGAGAAATCTTTCTGTTATGAATGCTGCTGCCCTTAGAAGATTCAAGTTTTACGATTGTTGGATCTTTAGAGAGAGAAAAAGGAGAAGAATGCACTGAACATCCGAGTCAGATTACAATTGCCCCATTATGATACAACTGGCATGGTCACCAGGTGTTGCCTGGGAGGCATGGACAACAAAATAGAAGAGCTAAAAAAAAAAAAAAAAAGTGCGTGTAACATTTTTCTTTTAAAAACTTCTCTATTTATATCCCTGATAATTGGGGGAAAAAAAAAAAAATTGTTGACAAATTATTACAAAAAAAAAAAAAAAAATGCTCTAAATGCACCCCCCCCCCCCACTACTACTACAACTAATCTTGTTCCCGTAGAACTCGAAAAAGAATGAATATTAAAAAAGAAAATGCGTCGATATTTTATCCGAGGCTATGGCGAAAAACAATGTATCAGCTTTGTGTAGATTTTTACATATGGCTAGACATGCAGACGGACAACTTTCATTTCTATAATAAATGAACAGAAGAGAACTTAGATGAGCATCAACAAACAAAGTCATGTACCAACATCAAATACAAATTTTCTATGGTAAAACCAATTGCAGTATTTATATTAACTAGCAAGACCCGCGTAAATTACACTAAAAGAGGTTTTCAATACTAATTATCTTGTTCTTAACCTATTCATGTTTGAATAAAATATGATAAGATTTGACTTGTATATTTATTTAAAAAAATGAACGATACATGAAACAATTTACAAAACTTCTTTATATACAATATTTCTAGTGAAGGTAGTTCCTCTTCTCTGGACATGAGTAGAATTATTCTGAGGACAAATTTTCACTCTTACACTGTTCATAGACCTTGCTCTTGAGAAGGCTACATAAAGTTGGCCATGAGTAAAGCAAGGTTGTGGTAGGTAGATCCCAACCTTATCGGAAGTCTGTCCTTGAGCCATATTAATGGTCATTGAATATGATAGGCTTTTGATGTAAGCGTGATACACAAAATAACACACACACATATTAATATGTGTCTTCTCCTCCCCCCGATGTAGAAAAAAAAAATCTTAGAGGTTGGTTGGATCGAACTATAAACCAGTTGGACTGACACCAAAAACCAACATCACTTCTATTTATCTTCCTCCACAAGGTAAGATGTGACACAAGGTCGGGAAAGTGGGATTTGAAAAACCAGCACTCGAGAATTTGAGCGCTCTGGTCATTTAAAAATTGCCTGGGCAGCCCAGTCAGCATTCCCCGGTAGGGGTGCCTCAGGCGATTAGCAATAAACTAACCTCTTCTCAAAGGGTGAGAAGGCAAAGCCTGGGAGGGTGCACCTCCTAGAACTGCACAGGACGGACAACCGATAGACTGGCGTAAATCCAGACCCGAAGGCCCATACAATACCGGTCTATTGGGTGGGATAAAAACCCAAAGGGAAATACTTGAAAATATTACGAAAATTAGGTGACTTGAATGCTTTTCCAAATCGAGGTGCGGCACGCATGCGCTGAGCTTTGATGTAAGCATGACACACGAACACACACGCTATCATATTAATATATAGATAATCTAATTAGTGACAGGTAGGAGGGGACAAGAGCTCTCATTCATTTCAAGGCAACACAAGGTGTGCTTGCTCATAAATATATA